>VZRR01013115.1:2282327-2402768 GCA_013398015.1 Oreocharis arfaki | reverse complement strand
AAATTCTGTGTGTAGAGTCCAAGGCAATTCACTTTCTGCAAGGTTAACAATTTATACCTCATGGTGCCCATCTCTGCATTTAATGAGCAAAGCTCACAGAGCTAAAACTATCTCCTTTCATTGTTTATTAGCTCCATTTAGCTAAAAAATGAGACCCTCAGTTTCCATTACAGACAAAAGGTACGAGTATTCAGCACCTACAGAAGGGAGGTATGGGGCCTGATTCTTCCTGTATGTATACAGTATGCACGATGCACATAAAATACACCTCTTCCTGACTTTAAGAATAGTTGCAGATATTCAGCATGAAGAAAACTGATCATGCCAACACATTATTTGGTGTAAGGAATCAGGATTGTGCCTGCAAACCTATTAGCTCAAACAGGTTTTGTGCATGCCTCTGCTGATCCAAGAATGAACCCTTCAATTATTGAATTTTTTTAATAAGTTATTTTGCCAACAGTTGAATAACATGTTATTTATGTCCCAGGAGGATGCTGTACCAATTTAGCCAAGAGTTGTTTTAAAGTTACAGTGATGAGGGAAATCCAGTAGCATTAAAACCTTTCTTTGTTTCTTTGTTAACCCTCACTTAATTTCAACTTCATGGGATTAGGTGAAAGCACAGATTATAAAAACTAGAAGTAATTTTACAGACTCTAAAGTAACATGGCTTTTGTAATTAAAGTGATATTACTGTGCAATGATCCAGCTTTGTTTTATACTCTAGAACAGCCTATCAATTTGCAAGATACATTCCTTTAACACTTTTGGTATACAGGCATAAAAAATTCTGCAGTGTGTCAGGTTTTTCAGGTGAAACAGAGAAACATCTGTAATGCTCTGGTTTTGCAGCCCTAGCAAATAATTGCTGCTGGTAAGATGTGCAACATACACCTGCTCAAAAATTCATTTTTCAGTTTCATGCTTTTAGAAATGCTGTAAATTTTACTCACCAGCCCACAAACCAAATCCTGACTCAAGAGCAATAGGTACACACAGTCAGGCAACAGAAACCTGCCAGAGGCACAAATAATGAGTCAGCTTTTTTGCAGCCAATCCATAATTCTGGGTTCCAAGACCTAGGTTACGCTACATCATGCTGTATTTTCCCTGATTTAAGCCACTATCATAATATTTGCCCACTTGCAATACTTATAGTATATTCATCACTCAGCCTATCACTGAACACTTTTCTCAGTGAATTCTCCTGCTGAACAATATCCTTCTCTCCTAGTAATATTCCATTACTCACACTGTAAGCATATCCAATTGCTGGGCATATAGAAATTACTCCTGGTGAACCATTTCTTTCCCACATTTTTAACAAATGTCAGAACCAAACCTCAAGTACAGCTGACTAGAAAAGAATTTCTGAAAGAGTCACGAAGAGTCTTGGAAACTCCAGTCAGCTGTAAAAAGTAGAATGGTATTTACTCCACTGGACAGCATTTCTGCCAATTCCAGGTGTGCTACAGTCACATGCCAACAGCTACACTAGTAAAAGTTTTATTTTAACTATATGGATAGATAAATGTAACAAAATATATTGAAGGCTAATTTTTTACAGAGCACCAGTGGGAGGTGGTAAAACAGTGCAGACTGGTACAAGAAAAACATCACAAAACAGTGTTCATACTAGTTAGTAAGAACTTGTTTGGAAAATGCAAAAACAGTCAGCACACATCGATGCCAATTTAAAATCCTTCAGTTCAGAGGACCCAAGAGATTGTGGATATTCATGATAAGAAGCTTTCCAGAGTCATGATCCCTGTAAACATCTTTTGGCCCTGTTGGAAAGAGACACACACAGGAGACACAACTAAAAGTAATTTTCAAGCTCAAAAGCCCTCTTGCAGGGTTTCAAGGCAAAGACATATCAGAGCTTCCTACAGACTATTGCACTCTGCTGCACAGACACAGCTTGCGTAGCATTTGATAAATCATCTCTGAGCCATAGTTCTCCATCCCTTGAGAACGCAAGACATTAGTATCCCAAAAGGCTTTTGGAAGGATAATGTCATAAAGATAATGCCCTCACTTAGCTATTAGGAAGCAGAACACAAAGATATCTTTCCTAGATGTGTGCCTAGAGGACAGCTTGGCAGTCTGGATGAGGTTCTTTTCTTCTTTGCAACCCATACGTTGACCAGTGTTCTTCCCTTTAGGGAGAATTTCACACTTCTTATGAGCAACCTGGATGAAGACAGAGGCCTCATTTCCAGAAGAGCTCTCTGTGGAGTCATGTATCTTAGTCAGAGCCAGGCTGTTCAGACAAGACATCGGTACAATCTCCAGGCAAGGAAAGCTGCCAGCACTGCCTGCAAGTCAAACTTCATGGCTGGCAGCACAGCGTGAGTAGGAGGTAAGTCAGAAAGAGACAAGTGAATACTCATAAGGCTGCAACACAACTCCTGTTTAAGAAAGCCTTTCCCCCTGCCCACCTTGCTTGACATCTCAGCTCTGAATCGTGTTGCCATGACAGATCATATGGCTTGCTCAAGATGCTCTTTCCTTATGTTGGATCTTTCATGCAACAGGGCTGGAGGTTACCATAATTATGCACCAGACCCAGTATTTCACACATTTAGGGCTGGTTGTGAATACTTTGTGACTTCTTGTGAATATGTTGTCCATATTTCCTCTAGAAAAGCCTGTTAACTACAAACGTGGTTTGTAAATATGTGTTAAATGCACAGGCATACTACAGAAAGAAAAAGAGAGCACGAGAGCTAAAAATGTCTAGAATGAAAATAAATTATAGAAATGTGAACTGACATTTAAGCAACATTACCTTAATCCATTTCATTAATAGCTAAGAAAATCCGATAACTGTCTTAAGATCCTACTCTCTCTCCTTGGCTATTATGTCCACTTGACCTTCCAATTTCCCAGTTTACAAGGGAGGTGCTGGTGCCCTAGGCATCCTGACACAAGCCCCTGTTGAATGCTCTTTTAAAATAAGTTAGAAGTTTAAAATCAGTTCTGGGACTCCCACCAGCTCCATGTCTCTCCTTGTTCCTCATCAGTTCCTGCACTTGTCTCTTGGCTGTGCAGCAGAGCAAGGCTACCTGCCCATACTGAGGTGAAGAACAGAAAGAAGATGCAAACCACCAGCAGTCTGTGAAGATCCCAGTTAGAGTCCCTGTGGATGGCCTGCAGCCCCTCAGAGGTTTCATCTGGGTGTTCCAAGGGGCAAGGCATTACAAGAGAGGAGTAGAAATAATTCTGGGAGCAAACCATAACTCTAAGAATAAAGACTATGAAAAAGAAAGCAAAAGGAATGGGAATATTAATGAAATTTAAAGCACATTTCTGGTGCACCAATGAGTCGCTCTGATGCCACTGTAGTTCATGACAATAAAACCATTGTTGTCCCCCAGTATAAAAAGATCTGACACAAAAATGTAAAGGTAATATTCAATCTTTAAGCAAGATTGAATTCCATAGTCTAAAGATGAAGTCATACAGATAGATGAGAGTAAACACTAGAAGGTCATAGTATGAAGTAAGAACAACAAAGATCCAAGATGAACTATCCATGACAAATGGATTATGGAATTCAGGAGGTGCCCAGAGAGGAGGATCAGCAAAAGATTTATTTCACTTGGTCTTCCACACAGAGGCAGCCACTGCACTGCCCTCTGTACTGAGACTTTCCTGTAGAACACTTATAAGCTGTAAGCCTTCCTCAAAAATGCCCCAAGACACAAACAGAGTGCCAGCCATCAAGGAATGCATGAGGAGTGTCTCCATGCCTTTTCTATAGCCCAGGGAGAATGAGGATGCAGCTCTTCTTCTCTCAGGTGTGTGAGAACCAGCTGCATGTCCCTTGCAGAAAATTAAGGAAGGAAAAGACTAAGCCTGTCAGTACATAAAATCACCTTGATCAAATACAAAAGTGAATGAGATAGCATCTGCTCACTGCCCCATAGCAGGGAGCATCTGGTTCTTTCTGCCTTTTTTACCAAGCTCTGCCTGGCAGGGCATCTTGGACTGCATGTTCTATGTGCCTGTAACATGGTTCTGTTCACCCCCAGAAAGAACTCCTTCAGCCTCATATCTAAAAAATTCTCATGGCCTTCTCCTTTTGTATGCCCTGTATCATCTCCTAGTAAAGTTCTGCTTTACATAAATACACTACTATCAGCAATTTACTTGGAAAGTAACTATAACCCCCCCCCAAAAAAAAAGATTTTACTTAAGACAAAATCGTTACCTAGAAAGTGCTAGAGGTGACCTCTGGCATAAAAAGTAATGTGGCAGTAAAGGGGTTAGTTTCTAAAGATACTTTCAAATCCAATGCATGGTAATAATTCAGAAATTTGCAGTCATTTTCCAAACCTCTTGTGCAGAATACTGCTATTATTCCTCTGACTATCTCTTTCAAGAGGTGAATTACAGAAGTATGAGACCTCTTGAGAGTAGTTATAATAAATCTTTACTGAAATGTTTTTTAAACAGCAAGAAAAATTCCTCTAGGAAAAGGTTTCAAGTCAAAATGTTACCCAAATTCAGATTTAAACTTTTTATTTGTTAGAAAAGATGTACAGTCATCTCTAGGTGCTTAATGCTACTTGTTCTGAGCAGTGGAAGTAGTGATGCTCCTCCAGGGGAAACATTTTCGACTCAGGAACTGTTGATCTTAAAATATAGTGTAGTATAAATACACAAAGTCATGTCAATCAGACAGGTACTATTCTAAGACACAAATTACACGCTCTTGATACACATGCGGAGTAGTGCTGTGTAGGCATTGAAAAGAGAATCTGATCAGCAGTATTTGATTTGCAACAGATAAGTTCAATTCATCATGACCCCTGCTTGGGAACTGAGGTGTCAGCATCTACACTGAACCCCTGAAAGGGAGAAAGGTTTTCCTGCTTTGTTTGCTCTATGTTGTCACAGTAAGCTCTTTTGTTGTTACAGTAAGCTTTTATGGGTTGTGCCTTATAACCAGTTCCTTCAGCCTTCAAGAACAAAGACAATTTCTATGCTGAAACACATGATCACATTGCATAGCAAAGCAAAAAAAAAAAAAAAAAATCAAGGTTTACTGCATTGGTTTCTAAATCTATTCTAGTAAATAGCCTGGAGAACTTTGATCTATAACAGGTCTGTTGGTTTTGCTAATGAAAAAAGCAAATTTTGCATATTTTGCTAATGTAGAAGCAAAATATGCACCAACTGAGATTCCAAGACTCCACAGATGCTTACATATACCTGTCATCACTGAAAATTATCTCCAAAAACTGTAGGTACCCCTAATAGGAGGTACAAGAATCTTTGTGTGCAGAACAGGAGTTGAAATACAAGCAAAAAATACTCCAGTACAAAGGAAATGAGATAAAAGCTGGTTTCTGGCCAGGCATAAAAGCCATAGCCAAAATAATAAAATACTTTCCCACTGATCACATGGAAACTAAGCCTTTCACTAATTTTTCTATATCACTGACCACACCTCAGATGGAATTTTTTGCTTCATAACAGTAGGGCTGTCATGGTCCTAGAAAACAAAATAACATTGCAGATTTCCAGCAAACAGAGATGAAAGGCCGGATTCTGATCCCAGGCAGATGATGCTGGCTTGCATCAGCAGGTTTCTGAAGAGCACAGCAGCATCTGCTAAGTGGTGAAGAGTGGTTTGTGTCACAATGGCCAAAAACACCCAAGTCCCCAAGTGAACCACCTACCAGGAAAGCTGTACTTAGAGCTGCCCCTTGCTAGAAGATGTAACTTCCCTGTCATTTAACAGGAAAAGAATCCAGGGACACAGAAAGGGAGCTCTGCTACCTTAGATATGAAGGCTGATGAATTTAGACAAGGGACAGACCTAAAAGACAACTTTCTGTTGGATTAAGAAACTCAGTCCATACAGTAAATCATTATTCATTTCATCCCTGACTAATGGCCAGATGCCTTAATGTGCTGAATAAGATTTTGGGCTGCATCTGGTTTACTACTTGCCCATGCCAAGTTTCTTTCCAATAACAAGTATAAGTCATCCCAAGGAAATTATGACTTGTCTCACATAAGACTTAGAATCTTCCAAGACTTTTTCTCAGTTCATCCCATGCTTTTGGGTTCACATACTTGGGTAGAAAAATAATGGAGGATTAGGGAACTGTAAATACGTTCAAATATTAGGTCATTAAAAGTCATTGGAGCAAAAACATATAATGCATGTGATTCAGTAAAGACAAGGGCAAACCATTACTCTAATACGTAATTATGAAACAGAGAATTTCCATCTAAACAGAAACATTCTCAAAAGGGATCCACAAAGTTAAAAGGTTCAGGAATTGCCCAGAGTCAACATTATCGTTTCACTGCCCTGTTTCATTTCAGGCCACCTGTTTGTAGAATGGAGCTTCTTTCATGCAAGCCTCCCACATACCTCCGAGAGGTTACAGCTCAACCAACATTGTGTCCTTTTGGCTGCCAAACCTCAAGAAAGCAGCTAACCAGAAAGCATCCAAAGAGAACAATACCAAAGAGAGAAAAGACACAAACAAACAAACAAATGAAAAAATCAAAAGCAGAGAAGATAGACCCTTGAAGAAAAATGGGAAAAGGTGAAGTTCGATTTACTGAGTTGGGGAATGAAAAATACATGGTAACAATTTCCAGATATTTAAAAGATAAATGTTCTTTGTGTTCACTGGTGAATGGGAAATCAGTAACAGTTTTAAATTAAGAAAACAGAATGTAAGGTAAACACAATGCATAAAAAATGTCTATAATTAAAAGGATAATTAGGCAATAGTATAGAGGAGCACTTAGGAAAGTGACTCACTTGGCTGGGATACTTTTAAGAACATAGTATGCAAACATGTATGAGGAAGTCTCTCAGTATAACTAAATCTGTCTCAATAGAAGAATGAATAGGACCTCCCAAGGACCCTTCCAGCCATATTTACCATGATTATATCATTTTACCGTTTGGGTAAGAATTTTCACATTTGTAATGTAAGAGACACTTTGAAGATAACGTAATTGATGTACCTGGGGGAGGGTCATACACTGCTGTTCTTGGAAAAATTAGCTGTTATTTGGGAGTAATGTGAGAGGCAAATAAATCAAAGTGAGTGGAAGCAGCGGTTGCTACTACCCAGAAACCCAGCTTCACATAACACTGGTCAGAAATGGAGCTGTGCAGAGAAAGAAAAACAGGCATATTCACTGTGGACATTCTGTAAATGCAGAGATCTGTCTGCTGTTTGCAGAAGCCGTCATTACACAACCAAAGCCTAAAATGCCAGATGCATAAACACAGAGGGTGGCGGGCGGTCTGACAGGCAGAGATGCACTTATGTGGTCTAGAAACAAAAATGAGAGGATTTTTAAACAGAAAGAAATAAATGGCTGTAAAAGACACAGCAGGAGACGGGGAAAAAGAAGGCTTGGATTATTAGGAAAGGAAACTACTTTCTTTTACTCTCTTCTACCCTATTAGAAGGATTGGGATTTTGTAAACTATGATTCTATCAAGAAATCACCCAACTTTCCCTTCCCCTTACAAACAAAAAACAATATCCTAAAAGCCAAATGCAGTCAAAGCAGTTCAGTCAAAAGAAGTTAGATAATAAACATGGCAACGTGCAGCTGAGTACACAAAGCTGACATTGGTGCAAAGCTCTCCATTTGTCCTAGAAGTAAAACACATGATTTTAACAAACATAGGAGGTCTGTATTTAGCCTCAATTAATCCAGGTTTTTAAGGACATTAATAGTTTAACTGAATGCAAGCATACTTTTAAACTTAGGCCTATACTTATATTTTTGTACTTGGTCATCATGTAATGCATGAAAATGGGCTTGGAAATATAGCTTTTAGTTTTACAAAAGTTCTGTTTATCTGTCAGCAATCTGCTTTTTTAAGGTCTCAGACAATGTAATAGGCCCATATCCCATGCATTGCTAAATCAGAACTTAAGCAGGCTTTTTTCCTTACAATCACATTCTATTTGTATGTTGACAACTCACTTCTGAAGATGTAAGTCAATATAAATCTGTAATGAATTCATTGCATTATTCTGAAATAAAAGAAAGACTGACAGAAGAAAAAAATATTAGATACGGGAGGTGAACATTTGTACAGAGTAATGTGCTCATCACAATTTTTTTAATCTCATTTTCTGATATTTGAGTCAGTTTGAACAAGTGATTTCTATGACCCAGCTTCTTCTCCTGTTAATCCGCCTTCAAAGATATATTTCTTTCTTGTGGCAGCTCAGCTCCCTGCCATGAAAATGAACATAAATGTTATAAACTCATCATTAAGACTACACTGAAAAAGTGACAACAGTAAAAACAAGCTCTGGAGAGAAGAAAACTCCATTAAAAAAATTAAAATTTGATGATTGGAGGTCCTGGGTAGCTCCCTTTTCTCTCTAGCAAATAACTCATTTAACACATATATCTCATTTCTTCCAATGCAATACAGAACCACTTAGTTTAAATCAATACGGCTATTTTCAATTTACATAAGTGTTAGGAATATCAGAATTTAATTTTTAAGTTTCCATTTACTTTTCTTATGTATTAGTAATGACCCCTTTTGCACATATTTAATGTATTTAGAGAGAATAAAAGGGTTTGGAGATGAAAAGTTGAGTATTGGGTGAGAAAGAAGGAATTTATTTTCATTTTTGTGATTCCTAAAGATGATTTTTATTATGAGGCAGTACACCCACCTTCCTTTAAAGAAAATTAATTCCTTTCAGAAGGAAGCTATGGTACACCCATTATTTTCCACAATCCCTCATCATAATTCTGAAAAGACCATTTTCAAATTATCAAAAAGCAACAGCATAGTGGGAGGGGGAACCAAGTCAAAATCCATTGTTTTAAAAAAAAAGAATCAACATCACAGTACACAGGTTGTATTCCAGATTACAACAGTAATAACAGTCTGGACACCTTGGCAAGGCAGATCTAACAGTATCAACCAAATAAACAATCAAAGAGTTATATAAATAAGCAAATGTGGATTTTTTTTTTTTTTTAAGAACCCACGACACTTAGGATAATGTACAAAATAATAGATGTATCACTGGCAAGAATTTCCATATGCAGGGGTTTTAGGATACTGTCCTCTGCTAATTTTTTTTCAAAGTTTCTTCCCACAGTTATTCTGTAGAAAATAATTAAACAGGTCCTCATTTGTATTATGCATCCTTTCTGATGACTTAGAAACATCTTGGAACCAAACTTGGAAGGCAAATACAGTGAGACAGGAGTTTCATCAGAAGCCCAGCCTCACTGGTGTCTGCAGGTTAGTTATGACAATAGTCAATACAGTGTGGAAAGGGAGAGGCCAAAACCAAATTTAGGATGTTAAACTGATGAGGAGGAGCGGGGAGAACTGTTGGTAGCACCAGGTACAAGGGAGTAATGAGGAAAAAACACAAGTGGTGTTTCTCAGGGGAAGCAAAGGAGTAGGAAATGGAGGAAGCCTAGCATCTGCTGCTGTGGTCTAATACAGTGGAAAAATTAGAAAAGAGGTGTAAAAGCAGTTGGGTAGCTTCCCAAAAAATAGAGCTCAGGTCTCATACCCACTAAGTAGCAAACAGAAAATAATAGAGAGGATTGACCTATTCATTTTGAATAAGAGTGAGGGAACTTCCGGAGAATGAAAGAGAAGGAAACCAGATAGACACAAGGCAAATGGAGGAATTGCAAGAGGATAGCAGTGGTAGCAGTGGTGAAAGGCAAAGGGAAGCCTCAGGAAGAAAAAGGAGCTCGAAGAGAAAGGAGCAGGGAGATGCAGGGGCAGAATAAATATGGTCAGTTGTAGATAAGCACAGCTGCAAACAAATCAAGTACTGCTGCAAGAAAAATCTGCTCAGCTCTCCTCCAGGAAAATGGCGTGTGCTCCCCTCCACCCACAGGTGGAGCACAGCAAGAACAAAATGGAGTGTGTGACATCACAAGGACAACGTGCTCTTCCACAGCCAGCAAAAAGCATATACAAATTACTACAAAACAAGTGCTTTCAAAGCAAACCTAGTAATTCATACAGTTAAGCTGATTTTGACTTTATTTAGCATTTCCATGGCACTCAGCATATTCAAATCACAGTGCAGCCGTGCTCACTGTGCAGCAGCAGGTGTAGGGCAAGTAGAGGCTGCAGTGGAGAGCACAGGGCACTGACTGAGCTGTGCTGCAGCTCCAAACCAGAAACTCATTATGTGGGCCCCAGATCGCCAATTTAAATGCAAGTCTGACCATCACCTTTTTGATGGATGGATAATCCTTAAATTTTGCATAATCAATATGTCCTTTTAATTTGATTTAAGCAACTTTAATCGTAAAAGAGCATCTCTCACTGAAAGCACTTGCCACTTCCACCACAATATTTTTTTACTAGAAACAGGACCAATCATTTTTGTCAGAGGTAGGGGTTCTCTGCTTGTTCCAGTCTCATGCCACTACCTAACATTTCTTATTGGACAAAGTTGTTTTCATAAAGCTAATATCCTGCAGCATGTCATTCCATTCATTTCAGTGTCCTTTATCTTTTTTATTACCTACCGACCGATTTTTCTGCCAAGACCTTTTCATGATTGATCTGTTACAACTTTAATAGAAACTGTACACTTACAGAAGGCTTGAGGAGGGTCACATTTACTCCCAATGTAATTAAACTGACAGCAGTGGCTTTATCCCAAGAAAAATTCGGCTGTGTACATTCACACTAAATAATGAATTCCAAAATTACTCAATTCTTTCCGTATCTAATTTCTCTTCAAGAGTTAAGGTCTATATTGAGCCATATGTCTTGGTCTTGTACACACCCTTTAGTATCAGGAGATAGCAACAGTAATTACATCAGTAATTACATCTGGGTTGGTTAATTGGATTTAAAATATTCTGATCATGAATGTAGATCGGACCTGGTTTTGAATCACAGGTAGGTTGAATTGCTGGCATAGTAGATATGCCAGAAACATTTGTTCACTAAACCACTCGTCTGCATTTCATTCTTTACCTATTGTTACAGAGGCAACAAAAATCCTAAGAATCACAAGTCATTTACAATTACAGTCTTTCTTTCTATACCTACCTTACCACACATTTCACTCTTCTGCCTCTTATGTACTGTGTGCGCTCTTACCACCTCTCCTTTTTACCTCCAGTACATGAGAGGTTGGTTTATGCCACCATTCCAGAACTAAGTAATAGGCTTTCCTCTAACTCATGTCTTGTATTCACCTCCTCACCTTTTTATCACCTCCTGTCTACTCCTCATAATCACTGTTCTCTTTTTTTGGGGGGGAAACTTGCCATGACTGCCCAACTTTGAATCTACCACCCAGTTTCCACCTGAAAGTCTAAACATTGCCAATTTCTCTTTGTTGTGTTATTAAATGCTGGGACTGGCCTCTGGGACTTTCCTGAGAGAAATGACTCTGTGACTAAGTTGTTTGACAAATGTGAGCTGTAAGAGGAAAAATTTGAAAGGACAAAGGGGACTCGATTCTTCATAGCAGCAAGAAACTCAAAGCAGTTGCAAACTCTGCCCGGTTTCCAATATTTAAGAAATCTTTTATCCATTTAAAAGGCAGATATAGATACAGATCTCCAAGGCCATACTTGGAGATTGTATGGATGAATTTTAGGCTGTACATCATTTCTTATGTGGGTATCAGCTATTTAAATATTGAGGAACCTTCCTAATGGAAGAACTTAACAAGGAAAGCAACCTTAGATGACCATGGGCATAGCAAACATCAGCATCATGGTTGATTACAGTGCTGCAGCACCTTATCCACCTCATATCACATTATGAAAAGGATATTTTTGTGGCACTAAGTTAGTCAGACCTTAAATAGGTGTGCACCATGTAATGGTGAGCAGTCAGCAGGCAGCTCTGCTCCCTTCAAAAAGGTGCTCCTGCGACTTTACTCCTCCAGAAAAAACAGCTGATGCGGTGCTTTCATGGCCTCCAAAGGCACTGAACGGAGGACGGTATTGGGTTTACTTGGCCAGCTTTTGGTAGTGGGAGGGGGAACTACAGGAGTGTCTTCTGTCAGAAGCCACGAGAAGCTTCCCTTACATCCAACAGAGCAAATGCCAGCTGGCTCTAAGAGAGATCTGCTGCTGGCCAAGGCTGAAACAACCAGTGATGGTAGTAATGTATCTCTGATAACATATTTAAGAGGGAAAAAGAAGTTATTGTGCTGAAGTATTTGCATCCAGAGAAGAGAGGTGTGAGGATATGTGAGAGAAACTATTCAGACCAACTGATGAGCGCAGAAGGAGGGGAGGAGGTGCTACAGGCACTGGAGCTGGGATTCCTCTGCAGACCATGGTGCAGACCATGCTGAAGCAGGCTTCCCCCCTGCAGCCCATGGGGGTCCACTCTGGAGCAGAGATCCACCTAGGGCCCATGGAGGAGACCCATGCCAGAATAGGCAGGTGCCTTAGAGGAGGCTGTGAACCTGTGGAAGACCCGCGCTAGAGCAGAGTCCTGGCAGGGACCTGCACATGCGCGGAGAGAGGAGCCCACATTGGAGCAGGTTTCCTGGTAGGACTTCTGCCACTTTGGAGGACCCACAATGGAGAAGCCTGTTCTTGAGGGACTGCACCCCATAGAAAGGAATCCACATTGGAAAAACTCATGAAGAACTGTCGCCCATGAGAAGAACTCACATTGGAAAAGTTTGTGAAGTAGTGTCTCCACAAATAATGTGAGAGGGACCCCACACTGGAGCAGGGGAAAGACTCCTCTCCCTGAGCAGCAGCAGGAACAACACGTGATGCACTGACCATAACCCCATTCCCATCTCCCTGCACCACTGAGGGAAGAGGTAGAGCCTGGGAAGAAGGGAGGGTTAAGGGAAGGTATTTTTAAGACTTGTTTTCCTTCTCATTATCCTGCTCTGGTTTTGATTGGTAATAAATACAATTAGTTTCCTCAGGTCCAATCTGTTTTGCCCATGACAATAACCAGTGACTGATCTCTCTCTGCCTTTATCTCAACTCAAGCCTTTTGTTGTGCTTTCTCTACCCTGTCCCATTGCAGGGGGGAGTGATAGAGAGGCTGTGGTGGGTACCTGGCATCCAGCCAGGGTCAACCCATCACAACACTCTAAGTAACCTGTGTCCTCTGCGAAAACCCAGCACAAAAATGTCAGCTCTAAGAGTATTTTGGTTTATGCCAGTTTGCATTTTCAAGATGCCAAGAAAAGTGATTATTTTAGTCATGAAAAATGTCCTGCAAAATGTCTTCTAGAATCTGGAGCTGGAAAAATGCAGAAAGGCAAACCACTCTTTGCAAAACTATTTGCTAAAACATAACAGAGAAATATGTAAAATTTCCCAGTTTAAGCAATCTCCATGCAAACCAAAGGGGGATGGCACCTCATGGTCATCATAAGCTAAATTGTATCAGTTCTTATCAAATAACAAAACCACCAAACTCTGCACAAAGCACGGCTCACATACAGCAAGCTCACTTTTCAGGTGAAGTGTGTGGTGAATCACTGCAGGCAGACCAGAGGCTGAACTTCCTTGCATGAGCCACTTGCCAACTAATACTGAGGCACAATAGTAAAATAAAATATACTTTTGTAAGCAGTTTACCCAGGGGGGAAAAATATACCATTCAGGGAATAAATAAGTACTCTGATGCAAATACTGTGCCTTGTTATTTCTTTGCCTCACTACTTGCTTTGGTCACACAAGCTGAAAATACTTTGGTTTTAATATCTCCAGCCGCTGGGGAAAGGCACTTATTATTTTCCATTTCCTTCCCTTTCCCTCAATTGTACATCCACATTTAGGGTTTCAGTTCTGCTTCTCGCTTTATCTTCCAGCAAGTTCTGTTGACATTTTTTTAGATGGCAAGGTATGGGGGACAAAGAAATTGCACCAGGACCCATATTCTGTGACCACAGGTTCTGTATACTTGCAGGTATGTAGCCCAGCAAAATGTTCACTTCTCCACTGCACCTGTCTGACAGCAAAAATTAATCCATCCCTTTTATCCCTTAGAAAACAAACGTGGAGCATTGCAATCTGCAATCTCCTCTACCACACTGGGGACCTTTTCTTCCCGGTCTGGATTAGGGAGTGATACAATGTCACCATCTGTTTCACGTGGTTCTGATTAATACACCGTCAGCCGCCCTGAAAACGCTCGGTTATTAACTCGCTACTGCGAGAGTGCAGCTAATTAATGAGCGCGTGTGCGCGCTGGCGCGCGTGTGTCGCGGCGCACGAGTCGGTCCGCGCCTGCACGCCCGTGTGCCACCGAGGGATCCTCGCCTACAGCGAAGCAGGGAGATAAGGCTTCCCTGGAGTCCCCCGAGCCACGCTCCACCGCTTGTGGCTCCTCTGGATCCGGCACAGCAACAGTGACACTTCTCCGCGGTAAGCTTTCAGATTTGTCATGTCTGCACCCACTGATGTAGAAACTATGAAAGTGGCACCAGGAGCAATGATGGAAGGATAATTAAAAAATAATTAACAAGAATAATTTGCAGGGGGCCAAGGGACATGAGCTTTTATTTCATCAGCTGGTGTAAGTGATTAAATAGGTACACAACACTGCTGTAGAAGTATCCCTTTTTATAAATCGAGAGGAGGGATGGTGTATGGGGAATAATTACCAATTAGTTTCTTTCTTTTGTTCTTTTGTCAGGCTGACTAACTTGCATGACCAAGTAGTTTACTCCAAAACAAGCAGTTAACAAATCACCTACCCCCACTGTGAGGATTAGTTCTGGCAGCGTGATGGTATCTGATGGAGAACACAGCTGCACAGATAAAAGGAAGAGGAAGAAGCAGAACAATAGACCCTCTGCACTTCAATGCCCCTGCATGGGGGGTATGATGGGAGGAGGGGAGGAAGCCTTACTGCATCTCCCATCAGCTATCACAATGCTCCTCTCATCTGAAATAATGTATTGCTTTATAAGAAAGGAGAACCAAAGGAAAGACTTCCCTCATAATATTTTGTGGTTTGTTTTGGTATCTGAAACTAAGATTACATCTCTAAGAGATGCACGCTCTAAGACTTGCTTTCAGCAATCTCATCTTCCTAGAAGCTGAGCATCTCCCGACAAAGGCAGCTTCCTTGCGGCTGGTCAAGGTTGTTGCACTCCGCATAGCACCAGAAGGCGCCCAGTTGAGAGTAAATCCCACGTTAAGAGGAACAAACCCGGTGATCTTGTGCGTTCGTCTGAAAATAATACAGCATCTTTCATTTGAACACTTTGGCTTTTGTTCCTTCTTTCTTGCGTGTCTTTGGACTCCACAGCAGCTCCTGCATGTGGACGGGGCCCTGCTGTCAACCTTATCATGGACAGAACCTGCGTTTTCTGGTTTAGATTAAGAATAAAGAGGGCAGCTTTTTTTTTTTTCCTGGGGTAGTTTCAAGCCCTAAATCTGCTGCCTTCTCTTCAAGGTACATTGATCTCAGGGTTTGTTGTTTGTTGGTTTTTTTTTTTCCTGGAGCTCCGTGTTCTTGACAATCTCTTGCATTTGGCCTCTGCTAGAAATGTGATCAAAATTGTACCAACAGCTAAATGATTTACAGGAATAAGAAGTAGCATAAAACATACAACAAGCCTGAGAAGCAGCCTTCTGTTATTAAAATACCTCAAAATGAAAGAATTGAAATCCCAGGTCAGCATCCGAGCTGCAGATTTTATGCCAGATTTCCAGGCCAGTACAGCATGAATACATTTCTGGGAAGTATCCAAGCCTTTGAATACTTTACTAGACCTTTCAAGTTCAGCAAGCATTAATGACTGTATGAAAAATGCAAATTAAGTACCATATGTGAATTCAAAATCAAAGCCTTATAAAGAACAATGTGGAAATGTATATTCCAGATGCATGTCTGCTTGGAAGCTAAAAGCAAAGCAGCTTTCAGGATTTTGCCAGGTTGCCCCATTGTAATTCTATCCCCTCTTTTGAACAGTTCTCTATGTAAATGATGATAGGGCAGTTAAGCACAGTGATTGTTAAATGCTTCCTACTGTTCAGTGGGGTTTTTATCAGAGGTTTTCAAATTCAGCATCTTTATCTGTACTGCCTTGCAGTCGGTACTAAGTGCCTCCTTCTCACCAGTCCTAACAAATATCTCTTATGTAAGTTTGATATCCGGCTGTCACAAGCATTATACAATATAAAAGTCAGGCTTCAGGCAGCAGGGAAGGGGATCTACTCACGTGCGAGATGCATATTCATTTACAGCACTCAGTCCTGTTGTCCTCAGTTCAGGGAGTACAAACAAGTTACCAGGCACAGCACCAAGGGCTAAGGTCTTCTCGGCGCTAAGCTGGAGAGCCTTACAATCACAGCGAGGTTTCCCCAGTGCCCCTACAGCACAGCACTTTCCAATGAAACAAATTACCATCAAGTACTCAAGAGTGATCACATCTCTCCTGCAGATTGCACTTGACCCAAGCAAGGTTAATTGTTGTGTTAGTCTCTATGCACATAGGCTTTGCAGTAACAAGTATTTCCAAAGGAAAACATGAAGCTCATCATGTTCTTACTTTCCACATTATCTGTGTTGTTTTCAAGATACTGAATTTCTTTTTCTATTTTTATTTCTCTGTAATCACCAAAGTCTTTTCTACACAAAGGAAATTCTCATATAATTTCAGCATCACATTCTATGTCCTCCTTACAAACATGCATAACTCTTCACATTAGGGCTCTGCCAGAATAAATTGGAGTCCACAGATGTTAGGAAAAAATGGGACATTGTCAAATATCGGCAAGCACTACAAAGCCATTTCCCAAAGCAAAGCTCCAAAGTCATTCTTTTATTCATATGCATCTATAAAATTCCCTGAAGTGTACGGTATTTTGACAGAGGCTTGCACAGCGCTATCTCCCCTGGCACAAGACACTCTTGCTCTGACTCAGAACCTGGAGCAGGCTACACTACATTTAGCTTCTTTACTTCCTTTCATCCCTTCAGCCTGAAAGTCCACATGTGTACTGGAAAAATACCAAGAGCTGTTTACTCAAAACAAGTTTTTAAGATTTTCCATTTTCTCTAGCTTTTTGCTTGGTAAAATATACCAAAACATAGCTCAAAGAATCTAAAGAGCTGGCTGCTGCAGATGGAATTTCTCAGATCTTAATGTAGTATTGTGGGTAACGATGGAGTATCTATCTACAAACATCTTGTGAAACACCACAATTAACTTTCAGACTCAGTGGCACCGCACACTAAAGAGGGAGCTTCTGGCTAAGGTAGATTTCTAAACACAGGTGGGCATTTTATAACTCGTACTAAATTAACTAATTATAGGCTTGACCTCTCCACTTAAAAAGAAATATCATACCAATTTTAAAATTAATTGTTCCTGAATGGTGGAATACTTTGTTTTGATGTAAGGTTTGCTAAAATAGTTTAAACTGAAACAACAGCAAGAAAACCATTTTATTCTTGGACAAATTAAACTTCTAAGGGAAGGAGGGGTGTCACACCAGATGTTACAAAAAATGCTTTCTGTGATTTTGATTCAGTCACTGAAAAACTCTGTTCATGTCTCCCTTAACTCTTGAGTAAAACAGATCATTCTGTCTTCTACAAAAATCTCAGTGCTATCATAAGTGCTAAGTGCAAAAAAGCCACACAAGATGAAGGTCAGCGGATAAGAAGAAAATATGAGTTAGCTAGAAATTGCTTTAGACAGGAAACCAGGTGAAGGTTTCTCATTCATTAAAGAGCTAGGTTAAAGAACAGTTTTCGCATAGGAAGAGAAGAAAACCTAGCAACTTTCACAAGGATTTTGCAACTTGATTGTGCATAATATAGGAATCATCATTCTTTCTAAGTCCTCCATGAGAGTCACCATTTACTGTAATAATTTCAGAAGCTATGGAAGGAAAACTCATAAAGCACTATATATGCATCTTGTAACTAGATCTCTGTGCGCACAGGCAGAAAACAACTGAAGGCAAAATCAGTTGCTATGTTGGACTGAGCACAGTCACTCTCAGTAGAGGAATAATCCTGAACGAAAGGAAATCAAAGTAGCCATGTGCTACTGAATAAAAGCATTTAAAAGCAAGACATTGATCGCATGGTACGTGGCTTGAGCTCTGTCATGATCGGGCTTTTTGCTACAGCAAGGACTGTCAGGTATTGTATAAAAGTCTCTACTCTGCTCAAGGATCCTAGGAGATCTACAGCAAAGAAAGAACTATTGGAGTAAAATTTGAGCTGGAAGTTACTGTGAAAACTTTAGCTTTTATTGGTGAAACACCCAAAGGTCTCAGCTGTCCTATTGACAAAGGGCAATACGTATAAAAATGCACACTGCAGCTGTGAACCCAGAATCCAAGGCAAATATTCTCATAAAAACAGAATCCTGGTGAGGGGTGGATGGAATGAAGTGCTGACACCTGGAGATATTTTCACTCATCTTACAAGCACGACACATTCGGCAAAGCTTTTGGCTAATGCTAACAAATGGAAACAAGCAAATCTCTCACACTTTTAGTCTGCAAGTGTTTCCTCCTAATTTTCCACTGGCTCAGACCCTCCAGCTTTCACCAGGCCAGTGCTGTAGCATATTTTTCTGATATCATCTAGAGTGATGGCTTTATTTCCATACAAAATGCCAAATGAAGTTTCTGTAGTGGGAACACTTTTTTCTCCAAGGAACAGTGCTGTATCTCCCATTTGTTTTCAACGAGGCAGACAAATACTTATCAGATGATAACCTATCGTGACTATCCAGATGACACATACTCAGTGCAATAACCTAAAGTGAAACCCTCTGTTTTTTATTACTTTCTAGTACATCTGTTCCTCTAACAGAATTGCTTATAATCCTGAATGCTGGACAAAACTGGGAAAGCTGGAAAGAAAAGATAGAAAGAAGAAAAGCCATCACTGTCATATATTATAAGGGTGCTCCTTACACAAGGAGTGATCACCTCAGCAGATCAGAAATTGCACTTAATTTTTATTTGGTTCTTTGAAAGAGGACAGTGACAATTTTAATGAAATTACCTTTGTCTTCAGATCACATTGATACACAAAATCAGAATCATAGAATGGTTTGGGTTGGGAGACTTTAAAGATCATCTAGTTCCAAATCCTGTGCCATGAGCAGGGACATCTTCCCCTTGACCAAGTTGCTCAAAGCCTCTCCCAGCTTGGCCTTGAATGCCTGTTTATCCAACTCCTCATGCTACGATGAGAATCCCCACACAGTGCTTTTTATCATCCTTAGCAGCATAAGTACAAGAGGAAAAACATATATCTTACTCACAGCTGGCACAAGATAAACCAAGATAAAGAAGAGAGGAAACTAACACACTGCCATACTTTAGATACACGGTACAGGAGGCAACACCCTGGAGAATCGTGTTAAAGGGACCATACAGTTAGATGTTGTCAGATGTGCAGTGGCCTTTCATTGATAATGCATGACATCATATGGAATAAGAAATAGAAAAAACAATTTGAAACTTTATGTTTTTCTTTGTACAGACAGCCTTGAGAAAATACTCTATGGTGATATAAAAAGGACCATATTGACCCCTTTTCCCTTTTGGCAGTTGAGCTGGCAATAACTGTCTCTTTTTATTAATATTGTTTTTATCCAGGGCCGTAATGACCATCCTACATAGGTGAAATGAAAGACATTTGTTTTATGCCTAACACCTCAGTGGGAAAAAAAATTCAATGTATTGCACTAATTTGCTAAATAACTTTTTGCTGTCGAGGAGAAACAGCCCTCGAGGGCCAGACATCTCACCTGGCCTGCTCAGGAGCTAATTACAAATCACTGTGCCTGAGAGGTGAGATCTCAGCACAGAGCGTGCTGCAGTCTGCAGCTCTCTGTGCTAACATGGTCAGCAGCAATGACATCGATTACAGAGAAGTTCCTTGAGGACAACCTAAATCTTTCTTAAAACATTAATCAGATAAATAAAAAGTAACAGAAAGTATGGAACAGCACTGTTAAGCCCAGGCAAGCTGACAGATACTGTGCCTGCCTGGGTGAGCTCACTGTTGAGATCAGAACTGAAACATTATAATCTCCAAGCCACCAGCAGCAATGAATTGAACAGAGCTCAAAAACCACTTCATTACCAGTCACTCTTCCCTAGATGAACAGAGAAATTTATTGGATATTTTCAAAGAGAGATTCCTATCCGAGACACATAGAGAAAAGAGGAATATTTTTCCCCCTAGCCAGGGATCAATGGTAGGAGACATCACTTTCCTATAGGACCTGAGGATATGTCCATGGTGCAGTTACCATCCAGTACAACCAGAATATCCCACATCCCTTTCTCACATAACTGCCAGCAGCAGAGACAGAGCTCTGTGTTTTTCAGTGCAGCTTATAAAACCCATCTAAGAAGCCTAACATACAATTGAACAGGTTTAGCAGCCCGCACTAAGTTTTATATCACCATAATAAAGCTGTTAATGCTAATTTAAAGATAGCTCTAGTCTGAAGGACAACTCTCCCTATTTCACCTGGAAGAATAATCTGAAATATCAGCAGTGAAAATGAAACTTCAGCTTCACAACTTCATTCATACCAATGTGACTAGGACTGCTCTGAGTTTCTTTCTGCCTTTTCTGAGGGGCAAGGCAAGTCAGTGCCTGTCTTGCAGATGGACTGGTCTATCTCAGAAGCCCTGAAGCTGGTGAGTAAAGAGGAAGTTAAGAGAGCCTTATGAAACAGCAGCTTCCTAAGTCTGCTGAGTGTGATAAATGCAAGCAAAACACCTCCAAAACAGACAATTAAACACATAGAGGAGTGTTGCTGATACAATCAAATTTATTATTCTTAATTTCTTTCTTTCAAAACCCAACTCCGCTTACAAGAAAACCCTGTAAAAATTCAGTTGAGAAGTTGATGCATATGCAGATCATACACCTCAATTTTATCCTTTTGCACCTGAAATATCAGAAAACAGTGGCTTTTCTACCTTCATCCAGGAAGTCCTAAGAAGAGTGATGCTTACCTTGAGGTCTGGTCTTTCAAATCCATATACTCAGACTTTGTCCTTTATGTTTGTCCTGGGCTGACAAACCAGGTGTCTCAAACCAGGAAATGTTTTTCTCTCACTCCCAAATATTTTGGTTTATTTTATCTTCACTTTCGATCAAAGACCCAAATTATATATATTTCCCCTTTCTGGCTGGATACTAGGATATGGATGACAGAGGTAAGTTCTTTTTCATCAGAATAGCTTGCAGAATTTTTTCCTTCACCTTTTTATCACATCAATATCACCTCTGCATATTGTGTTATTACTACTAAATGATAAAAAATTCCAAACAGTATTTTTCAGAATGATTTGTGCCTGACGTAACACCTCGCTCATATCATCTTATATTAAAAAAAAATAGCTATGCTTTTCTCTGTCCTCAGTCATTCACCCATCTTGGACTTTTCTTATAAGGTAAATTCTCCCAATTACTATGAGCATTTGCAGGTAATTTGTGGCTGGGATGGAAATATTTTACAATAATTCATGTAATCTTTTACCTGTAATTTGCAATCTAAAATATACAAGTAAGAAAACATATAGTGAAACTCATCCAAGATGAATATAAACAAAAATAGATTTAAAATAGCTTCAAAGAATTTACAACTAATAACATGCCCATCTGTGTAGAGAATAGTCATTGAAAATCAAGAAATCACATGCAAGAAGGTCACAGAGTTGGGGAATTGTGGAAGACCAAAAATAATTCTACCTCCAGAAAGTATCAGGTATCAAAATATTTGGTTTTGCAGTCTGTGCTTTGAAACCCCTTGTCAAGAACTCACAACTATTCAGTGAAACTTAAATCTAAACTGTCTATTAGCCTCACAAGAGGATGAATTAATGCATAGCAAATTTGAAAATGCTTTTCTTTACGCACCTGTTGCTAATAATAAATAGGAAATTCCCCTATGGAGTCCCCTCTCTTTCCACCACAGCTGAAAAACATCATCACTTTTCCCAGCTAAGTCAAACTCTGTACCTCTCTCAGGGCCAGTTTCCAAAGTATGCTGTAGTGAAAGGAAGGATTTATTCCAATGATCTATGGCTCAAACTTTTAGAAAGAAGTAAAAACTAAAAAAGTAAACTAAAATCTTATAAATTTTTTTTAATCAAGCTGCCATTCCACAGAGGTTTGAAATTCAATATTATCTAAAATTTTAAAGCAACTTTATTGCCCTAGTGCTCATAATGAGCGCCTCCACTCTTATTGCTGCACTGGGCATTTCAGCAAGATTTGACTTGGTCGCAGCAGAGCAGGAAATAAGGTTGTTCAGAGCTAGATGTGTGGTGGAAACAAAACCAGCAAAGCAAAAGTTGGTTAGGGTGATGGAAGGCCTGGCAGGTGAAGCTGTTTATTAACACTCAGAGTGGAGGTGACAATACTGAGGGTGGCAAACGAAAAGTGTCAGTGTGCCGTTCACAAGGGCAGTGCAGCAGAGATGTCAGACAGGAGTGACTAGGAATGAAAGAGGGAATCAGGCACGCATGCTGGTAAATAATAATAATAATACAGGATAGAAGTTGACATGTCATGAGGAAAATTTATTAGTAAATTATTCCACTCAGATAGAAATATGTACAATATTATGAATTGGCAACGTAAGAGTTTAATTAAATTATGGGTGTTTGACTCCAGTTGTTTCTTACAACACTATAAAACACTGTATAAAAAAGCAAAGCTTTTTTTCCTGATACATATCTGTGAACACAAATATGCTGCTACAACAGCATGGAAAATTTACACTGAGGTGTTCCTCTTTGTTTTTTAATAGACAGTAAATTTTCTTTAATAGACTGTAAATTTCTGTTGTATAGATTGTTTGTATGCAAGAAAAAGCAGCTAGGTAGGGGCATAAGAAACAAATCTCAGGTGGATAGAGAAAGAAACAGAACAGCTCAATGAAATTAAGCTGCTATTACTTGACTTTTCTCATCCCCACAATACCAACGAGGCGCTACCCCATGCAGGGTGAGTAACGAGTAAAACAGAAAAAGGCTGAATGGTCTGACTGTATCTACAGACAAATCACCAGAGACTGAATGTAAAGGCAGAAGGGTTTTGGCTCCTTGCCGAGTTTTTTAAAACCCAGACTGTCTTGCCATCAACACACACATTTCTCTGCAAAACTGCACCAACTAAACGCTCGTGGGTTTTGCTGCATTAGCAGCTTAATCTCCTCAACCTCTCACTTGTGGCCTGAACCCTCTTAATTAAGATTCAAGAGGACCAAAGTGGAGGCTGCTCAGGGTCACTGGGCAAGCTCGCTCCAAGCCCTGGCGCTCTGGGGAGGGACCCTCGGTCAGGTGCTCTGCTCATTAGGGATCCGGAGGGTCTGGGTGTGCTGCCAGACCACGGGTCACGGCTTTCACCATCTCTCTGTGCACTGGGGCAGGAAAACCTGGGAGGCAAAGTGCTGATGGGCTGTGCCGCTGGAGGGGCACGAAGGGAGTGCGTGTGTTTTGTATCAGAGCAGTGTGCACACAGCCCCCAGGAGTGCTCCTGCCAATTACTTCACTCTGAATGGTGTTTCAACTGGTTAGGGCCTGACATTGTCCACCCACATATACAGGAAGAACAGGATCTTCCTAAAACCCTCTCTCCGTGTGTTTACACAGCAGGGAGGGTGTATATGCCAAAATAAATATGTTACTACCTTTGACATTGTGAAAGAAATTACTCAAAAGAGAGATCAATAGAAATTTGTTACAAATGCGTGATAGGGTGATTTTTAAATTGGGATAAGGATTTATAGGGAGCTAACTCAGTGAAAAACAAATACATAATGAGAAATATCAAATCTTTTTTATGTGGGAGGAAGATTTGACACTAAGGATTTTCTCTAAATATTTGTAAGCTGTGTAGTGACTAATATTAAAATACCAAAATGACAGCTAAAGGCTTATATTAGCACATCAGCAAGCAGAGGCAGTGTATAAGTATGGCTGCTGGGATGTTTGAGGATGTTTAGAGGCTGACATAGTTTTAAAGAATATATTCAGCAAGACATTCTGGTATTCAAAAACTGTAAGTAGTAACAAAATTTATGCCCAGACCAGTACAAAACAGGACTTGCCTTCCTTTGTCTTTGAGGCCAGTCTGGTTAGGAGATGGCCATGGTTTAGCTTCCAATCACTTAGCCATTTCAAAGGCAATAGTGTACTTACTTTGCTTTTCAAATTATAGCTGTCTGCTTGGTGACCTCATGTGTCGAGGCTTTAAAAAAAGTGGATTTAGTCTCCTGTGGAAATTGCAAAAATCAGCTTCCCTTGTCCTTTCTCACGTTCTACAGGTAAGGAATAATCAGTCTCACAGCATATAACAATTTAGAACAGTATTTTACAGAAACTTGATTAAAATTACACAAGTTGGGAGGAGGTGGGAAGATGAGAGCAAAATGAGTTTGCAACTGCCAGAGGAAAACTCATTAACCTTGGTGGGCTTGTTAGAAAGTTGTTTTTTTATGCATCCAGGCACTTCTTTTGATGTCCAGTGTATTCAGAAGCTATGTTCCCCTGGTCATTACAACTTACAACCACCAGGAGAGAGCAAGGGCTCCCATCCAGAGCATGCTCTGAATTTTGCATCTGGAAAAAACAAGTGAGAGGAGACAAGAAAGGATAGAAGATAATGAAAGAATGGACAGAAGAAACTTGCTAGAGAAACACGTCATCCTAATATGAAGTTAAGACATGCCTGGGGCTTGCAGCCAGACAAGGAACCTGGGAAATTTTCAAGTGTCGAGTGATAAAGACTGTTAGGCTTTTTCTTAATTGAACAGCAAATCCTCATCTGAGGCTCTTCAGTGACGTTCACCATATTAACACCTCAACACTTCAAAAAATTCTTATGCATTTAAATTCTCTTCCTTAATTCTTCATTAGTCAAGGACTGCATTGAATAAAACAGTTTCAAGTACTGATGACAGTACACAGAAAGGAAAGTGTTGCCTAGGGAAAAGGAAAGTGTTTGCCCTGTGCTTTGGGAAACAGCATCTTTTGCTACCCTCCAAGCCATCTTTGCAGTCTTGGCTCAGGAAAGAGTTACAAATTCAGGTGAGATGCCCAAGCCTGTGAGGAGGGTGGGGAATTGCTGCCTGAAGGGGAAAGGCAAAGCAGGAAGAGTGAAGTTCATGAAGATTACACTGCAAGTTGCTATCACCACGAGCAGCACCCGGCTGTCTTCAGGAAAAGAAGTAGCCGTGCCTAGCTCTGTTCTCATCCTTCTGTGTTTCTCCCACTAAGAATGGGGAAAGGAAGAAGATACACATTTCTTACAAGGAAAATATCATGTAACAAAGAAGAAAAAAGCTACTCTGCAGAGTTTCCATTATTTTTATTTTTTCACATTTTCTCATTTGTTTTTCTTGGCCAATAGCTTGGTTTTGTATGCGTTTGCTCCACCAAATCACTCGTTTTGGAGTATGTTGGAAAGCTCTCACTCTTCAGAGACGTTAGATCAGAACAAGGATCAGTCCTACACACTTGGTGAAATATAAGATTTTTTTCACTTAGACCATTGCCTAGTTCCTTTCTTTTATCATTTTCAAACCTCAGACTCCTTTTCCTTGTCCTTTGTGCACTGAGAAAACAGCTTTCTAGAAGGTATTTTTGGTTTCAATTTAAAAAAAAATCCCCCAGGGCACTCTAGGTAAGTTATTTTTCCTAACTTATTTAACTTTAAGGGGCTTAGGTTTCAGCCATAACTTACAAATTGTGAGGCTCTAAATTTTACATTGTATTTTGAGGGAAGTTAAACATACATCAAAAACTCAGAAATAGATAATCATCTATTTTATTCATAAACCATAATGAAAATAATTAGAAAAAGTAGCTGAAGATGCAATGAAGGCTGGTGTACACAAAGATATAACCCCTGACTCAAGAAAACCCTAAACTGCAGAGCACAAGAAACTAGAGAGAATACTAGGGAAAATAATTTTTCTGTTGTCATAAACTTCCTCATGTGTTCTTCAGGCCAGTTTTGTAGTCAGGATACCAAGCTGGTTGAATCTCTTCTCTGATCCAGTACGACCACTCTTATCTTCCTAAAACACATCAAACATCTGATAAAGTCTGACAGTACCAAAACTCACATGTGCTGTAGTTAGTGATTAACTAAACATCGGACGTTACTGGCCAAGCCTGTTTTTGATTGTTATGTTATTTGCACCACAGCCAGCTTGCCCATATATGTTCCAGTTACTGGCACAATAAAACGCTATGAAAAGCAGCACAAGTGGGAGGGGATGCCAATCACAGCAGCAGGGAGACCAGTCACACGGTCCCCTTGCACACAGGGGGGGCCTGGCACAGTACATGAGGTTCCAACCCTCTATTTACTAAACTCGGGCTCTGCGTCACATCACAGAGGGTCACCACTCCACCAGGGAGCCTTGTGCACACACAGCCTTGCTGTTACAAACAAGCTGAAATTTCGGTTTGCCTGGTGTTCTGCTGCCTTCTGTAAATAAGTGTTGTGTGTATGGCCTGTCTGTCTCGAGCTTCCAGCTTGCTTGTGATGAAACAACATTCTGCACACTTCATTTGCAGAACTACATCTTCAGTTTTGGTAATAAAGCAGCTGCTGCATTCATACCTGCTTCTGGAAGGTTAGCCAAACTCTAAAGAAATTGCAGTTCAGAAAAGTTCAGAAGTCCAAATAAAGTGCAGAAAATAAAGGTATATGGAAAAGATGTTTTCAAGCTTTCATAGAAAATTTGAGAAAATATTGTTTTTAAAAACTGAAAGAAAAGGAAAACATTTTCTAATAAGAAATATACCTTTTGTCTTTATTGGACTATCACTGAAGCCCTTTGGTCTGTGCAAACAGAGAGATTCATGATTTCCCGCATCTCACAAGAAATGTGAGAAAAAAAACCTGTCAAAATTTAGAGTTCTCTCTGTGCAGCTAAGCACCAGCTTTGGCATTATATTCAAGTTTAATGGAAAATTAGAAATGAGTGGATTCTCTTTTTGAGTGGATCCATGCCTCCATTTCTATCATGCACATCCATTACACTAGGACACCTGCTTCCATCTGAAGATGCCCAGCTACGTTGGATCATGGTCTGCTTTGGTACAGAACACTGAGAGGCTCAGATCACGCTATGCCATGGCTCGAAAGGGGAGCTGCACTAAGACGAGTGTGAAACACTTTTAAAAATATATGCTATAAATGTGTCTAATAACAACAGTCAAGGGCAAATTTCATTTTAATAGCTTTTATTTCACATTATACTCTTATGCACGCTATCTGGTTTCAGTGTACAGTTTAATTCTATGCCCAGCCCTGTCTTGACCTGAAAGGCCTTCTTGGCAATGTGAGCAAGGATCCATATCCAATACTGACCTTTCTGTCCCTATGCCTTACGGGCTTGCCCTGGATGCATCATGCAAGCCCCTGTAGATAAATATTTTTGCCTCATAGGTGCGCACAGATACTAGATATTCCTGAAAAAATATAATTATATGCATGTATGTGTAGCCACATAGGTACACACATGCACTGCGTGTCAGTTTATTTGACATCAATATTCTAGTGCACTTCTACCTCTAACAAGTTGATGTTCTGTTATTGTTATCCTTATGACCGTCCTGACATTTTTGACAGCAGCAGCAAGAGTCACTTTGACACTGCACTCATACTTGCCTGACATCCCCATGTCCCCACCCTCCCCCTCTGATGGATATTATGCTCCCAGTTTAGCCCCCATTCCTTCAAACTAGGCTCAGCACATATAGATGCATGTTACCTTCAGTGGCAGAGTGAAGAAATATTATGAAATCCAGGCAAACAGTTCAGGCTGATTTAATCTCAGCTCCTCATTGCTGAAGCCAGGCAGACCCTGGCCTGTCTCATATCCCTGTAGAGCCAACTTACTTTTTAATTAGGCTATTGATTCCTCTTGACTTTACTGGTTTTAAGTCAACCGATACACATTGATCCTTTCTGAATACAGTGCCTATTCTGCACATCTGGGCAGCACAGCAAGGTCATGCCTGCATTCCGCATCCAGCTGCCAAGGCACTCTAACCACTGACACATCTTCAACTTACCCCTGGTTGGAGCCCCACCCTAAGCACCCAGCTATACTACAATTCCTGAAGTTATGAATACAGTTTGATGACTTCTCTAAGATACTTTAATGTCTTCAAGACTGTTTATCCACTCTAATGAATTCTACTGAGAGAGGAGGCTCTTGTCCTTCAGAAGGTGCTGCAAAGTACAGCCGGCAGAAGGGCAGCTTTGAAGTTTGGGCTCCTCAAATGAGAGATCAAACTATATCAGAAAGCTAATGATCTCAGGAAAGAGGTCTGACAGGCCATTTAGGAATGTCAATAAAATGTCCAAGGAAACAAACATTATTTTCGTTGATTTCATTAATCTTGGCCCAAATTTTTTTTGAGCCAGCACAATTCAGAATGGCAAGCACTTTATCCATATGACAGGATAATAAGAAAATTGCCACTCAGGCTTAGAAAATGAGCCTTTTCCATTTTCTGACATTCATTTATCCAGGAGAAATCATGCAACATCTGAAATTATGTAGGACTTATCTTGAAAAAAAAATGTTATTGAATCATAGAAGCTGTCAATACAGTTTTAACCTTTGAAGAAACACTTTCTTTTCAAAAGGAGTCACATTGCCTTTTACAAAGATAATTTTTGAGGTGACCCATGAGCATATTCCAAAGAGTTCTTTCTTATTACAGTATCTAATATCCTCTAAAATTGTCTCACTTTTCTGTTCAGTCAAATAATTGGCTCGAAGTGGCGTAAGTGGCATGAGTGCTATGATAGCAAACAACTAGTGATGCAATGTGCAAGTTATCACCTACTTTTAGCAGACCAAAACCCGACACAGTATTCCTATCTGTTAAAATAATAGCAGGTAATTCCTTTGAACAAATTTAGCATTTAGATACTTTGTTTTGCCTCCTTGCATTGTGTAATGTTTCTAACCTATTTTAATTCACCTACCTGAAGAAGAAATGCCTAGACATTGCAGATATTTATCCTTGGTTTACCTTTTGCTCAGTTTTAGCCTATTATTTATATTTAAGCTTCTCCCTTCTACTCTTTCACCTTATTCTAGTAAAGTATCAATATAGCTACAGCTACTTAGACAGCAATCTTTTACACAGATTTGAGCAGGCAAAAAGTAATCCAAACCAGTGAGAACTGCTTATACACTATAAAAATCTGTATAAGATGCCTCACAACACTAGACCTGATTGATTTATTCATCATGAAAATGGTACACTATGAAGAAATCCCGTTTTTTTTCACAAACCATTTGCAATTGGTTGTGATTATTGTAGATCTATCACTGAGTTCTTTGACAAATTCAAATACAGGCTTCAACCCACTGGTCAGCCAGAAAACTTTATAATTACTTATTTTTCATTTAAAATTGTGATTGGTGGCTTGTATTACACATCATTTATGCTCTGGAAGAAATAACAATGTAGAGCATGCAAGTAGTCATCAGTCTGTCGATGCAAACATTCTCAAGACCTTTTTGCTAATGCTACAGAAATACAGAGGGCTCTCTCAACTTTTCACACCCTTTATTAAAATGTAAAATAATACAAAGCTATTCTTTATGACTCTGAGGAAAATAATGAAAAGGGCATATTTTAATACATCAAAATATAACTATCAACATACAGCTCAGATTTCATGAGGAAAACATTTGAATCAAGCGGATGCAGTTCATTAAGCCACAAAAACCAATACTGTGAAATGAGGTGGATCATTTGGAAGGACAACATCAATGCAAACAGAATAATTTCCAAAAGCATTTGCATGACGAAGAAGTTTTCTTGGTAAACTAAAGGGTTTAGCCGACAATCACAGCTACAATTCTACAACACAAACAACCCACACTAGCTGTGAAATGGACCTAGCACTGCTGTGGCAGTGAGCTAACTGCTCATGAGCTGTAGGCACCACAAGGCACTTGCTGTGCTTAATGAGGCAGCCAGTTTATATCCCTCCATGTTTCTCCGCGCTTGGGGATACCAGCTTGTTCCATCACTCTATTCCAGCTGCAGGGGTCAATACACCTGCCTGCATTTTTATGGGCTTTATACCAGTGAAATTTCTTTCCCTCCGTTTTTTTTTTTTCCTGTATAACAGAAGTCAAAACAAAGTGATGAAATCCTTGCTCAGAAAATTCAGCAATGATCACCTAGAAGGTTCTCGTTCTACACTTTTACAGGAAGATTCAGCATCATGCTGAAGAAATGTAAAGAAGACACTGAGGAACTATTCACTTGTCGTCACATTAGCTCTTCAGGAAGTGTGTCCCTCTCCCATTTCCTTAAATACAGATCTTCCTGTGCAGATATATCTACTAACCAACATCAGAAATACATAAGCACATCTTAAGTGCTTGTAGACACAAGGTTAAACAGGAAGCCCTGCTTCAAAGTTATGACTGAGTTGTCAATACCAGAAATGGAACAAGCATTACAGTCTAATTGTCCTCTGTGACCTCCATGTACATTAAATACTGCTGCTGTTTTCTTCTTTGCCAACTGCAAAGGTGAGTGTGATGCAACAATCTGCAGATTTTGAGTACCATAAGTTTTGTGAGACATATTTCTCAGCAACAGCAAGTACCGATTCAGCTATTCACTCAATTCACTCACACCTACAAGACAGACAGGTATCTGAAAGCTATGCCATGCATGCAGGCAGAAAGGACATTTCTAAGCCATTTCAAATACAGGCTTGTGGCACTGAGGACTCTTCTAAAGAGGTGGATCTTGAGGCTTTTTGAGAAACAGACAAAATAAAGTACAATGGTACATGAACTAATCTCAGGAATCTAATTCATCTTAAATTTAGATCTTGAACTACTGATTGCTACTGAACTAAGCATGAACCACAAGCTATTGATGAATCAATTAAGACCCAACTGACTGAGTGCTTTAAACATTTTTAAAGTATATCTGAACAGCTTAGGTCTTGTTTCAACTCCACACCTTACATAAACATGTTCAAAGCACTTAGCCAGCAAGCCCTAGGATATTGGACAGTGTTTAAGGAAACAATGGATTCCCTGAAAGTTAATTGCTTACCACTGAAGTGCCTGATGCTCTGCTTGTCTCTCCTCAGGCCTTCCTATTCTGCTTTCCTTGGGACTTCTAATGCCCTCCATTCTGTGTCTCTCTCCTTTTCCCTCTGGATTTCACTCTGTCCACCCCTTTTTCTTTGACCTTCCCTCCTCACCATGAATCCTCTTCTTCGGTTCTCTGCCCAACTCCCCTTATTTTGATCCTCCTGTAAAATCAGGTCAGCCCTGCTGCCCATGTCCACCAGGGCTTGGCATACGTTTTGCAATTGCTGGTTACTCAGCACGTGTGCAGCCAACCACTACAGTGGGTCCTGCGTCCTGGAAGAGCTGAGATGCTGCCAAGCCAGAGACAATTGACTCCTTGCTGGCTATTGACTTGTAAGGCACCTCAAGCTCCCTGATCCACAGCCCCACTGAGCTCAAAAGCAGCACAGCTGAGTGTGAGAATCATTGATCTCACCTCCAGCTGTGGCCAATACGAGATGCTTCAGAGAAACAAAACACCCTGTATGGGTAAGTATACCCGAATTTGCTGTGATCAGATGGAAAAAAACTACAGCTAAAAGCAGGTTATGTGCCTCTTCTAAAAATAAGGTCTGAAAATTCACCCTGCCTTGAAATATATTTCAGCAATATCTGGTTTGGAAAGAGCTCCTTCCTTGCAGAGGAAATATAAGAGAAAAGCTTCACAACAGTATTATTCACAGATATATTCGTGAAGTCAAGGGTTTTGTTCATTTCATTGAGTGATGACTTAGAGCAGTGAATCCCACCTGCATTTTCATTTGAGCTACAAATTTATCTTCCCTGTAGCGTCAATTACTGGGTATGCTTTTGCCATGCTTTTCCTACAACACATAGTCCTTTCCAAAGTATAAGAAGAGAAGGATATCTCTGACTTGTTTTAGAGGTCTAAGCCACGAGAAGAAAAAATAGTCTTCTCTCATAAGGCTTACCTCCTGCTTCTTATCACCCCCTTACCTTCTAAAACTCCTATTTATTAAAGGGAGACAGACACAGTGACCAACAATGAAAGGTAATGCATTGCTATCACTTGCATTTTCTGTACTAATCTTTTCACAAAACCATGCTTAGTATTTTATTTTTGCCCGCTTCTGATTTGTCCTCAGAGGCAACCAGGACAAAAAATTGATCATATTTTATCATGTTCAAAATTAAAATTTTCATTTTCATTTGTCTTCTTTAATTTGTTATCCACGATGGCACTTCAGGTGAGTAGCTTTTTAACAATTTTATGAGACACTATGTCAAAGGCCTTTGAAAGTCCAAATAAATCCTTTATACTAACCTCCAAGGTTGAAGAGGAGTTAAATCTCCTTGACATTTCAAAAAGTGAAGGCACTTCTTTAGGAATCTAATTTTCATAAGAAAATTTCTGATAATACTTCAAATAATTTCTTAACAAATACAGAAAAGAGTTGTGTTTCCAAGTCCATTTCAATACATTGAATTCCTAAAGATAGCTTGAGTGATATCAGTAGGAACAGATATCAGCAGAATACTACACTTAAACATTTTTCATTGTTCGTATTTCTAACATATAGTTGACTCTTTGCACACCATCACTGTCGGAGGAATGTTTGTTGCATCTTCATCTAAAATAACAGAAGGCTGCATTCCTCATTTTTTCCAGAAAAAGTTGTTTTCTGTACAGAACACCAATTATCAATTCTGCCAGATAAAGGAAGAATTAGTAGTTAAGGCCTAGCAGAACTCTTGTACCACCAGTGGCTCTCTTCGTTTCTGCTTCTGGTCTCAGCTTTCAGCAATTTCATAGATTTTACAGCAAAATTCTTCTTTTCCTATCTCAGACTTGTGGTCCCTTATTAAATGTTAAAATGAACAGAAGAGTATCTTCTGTTAGAAGCTTTGTATTTCAGCTTTATTTCTTTAGATGAAACAGGAGAGACTGATGAGATTCAGTGTGCTTGTATCTTGGCTTCTCAAACATTTCCAGAAAGATGCTCCATAGATTTCTAAGAGCTGAGTTTTGGGCTCTCCCCTTATTTATGCTCCTGTCTCTGAGGCAAATGAACAAATGAGTCACAAAAACAAATTCATTAAATGAAATTAATAGACAAATGAAAAAGAAAAATCATCCATTAATAAGAAATCACTTACCAACAACATGATCATTTAAACTTTGGCAGACCCTCTGAGATGTATTTGTAACCAGAAGGAAAAATAGAACAAAATAAGAAATTAACTGGTGTCTGTTGCTGGCAGAAAACAGCAAAATTAAATTGCAGAGTGTGTTAGCACTGAAAATCAAGTCACCCTGACTAAACAACCCCTGTCTTTTTGTGATTAGTACAGTTATCATAGTGACAAGCACTTGTGCAAAAACCTCCCAAATTCTGCACTCAAGTTTTTAGTCCCTGCTTTCAGCTGGTATGGGTCTGCAAGTACTTTCATATCCAAAATCTAACTAAAGCACTTAAAAGTTTTGAAATCAAGTAACAAAATAACCTCCTAGACTCAATTAGCTTGCTTGTACTTGGACTATTATAGGAAAACCCAAAATTAAGTGGTATCAGTAATCTGGTGGGTTTATCTGTGGTTGAGCTGCCAGTGATTTTAATTTTCCCTTTCAATACAATACCAGCTCTTGAGCATTGTAATGGTTGTGTTTCTTATCATCACTGATAGAAATACAACTATTTTTTAATGTCCCTACCTGCTGCACATTTTCTCTTGGATGTCGCATCACCTTCTATGAGCAGACAAAACAGGAAACTCGGTGCTCTCCACATTATCCGACACTGTTAAAAATTCAGCACAACACTCCCTGTCATTCTTGCTGATGCCTTCATAGGCTGCATCACTGGGTCTTCACTTCTACCCGACATGCACTGAGTAACACAGTGACAGCCGACTTGTGAGCCCTTCCTTCTTACCCACTCCTTTGGGAGAGATCTCTATGTGTTGTGCAATATCTGTCCAACCAAGTGAAAATACCATATTTCAAAGTAATTTTTCTAACCCATCTTCCCTGTTGAGATGGTAGAGGCTCCATCCCTGGAAACATTCAAGGTCAGGTTGAAGCAGGCTCTGAACAACCCGATCCGGTTGAACATGGCCCTCCTCATTGCAGAGGGACTGATGACATTTAAGGGTCCCTTCCAATCAAAACCGTTCTATGATTCTAATTACAACACTGGAATTTATACCTCAAATCTTCCACTGAGTCCCAGTGTTTCAGTAAATCAAACTGATATTTCCATTAGATGTCTGACTCCCGCATTTTGTCATGCTTCTCTCTTGCTTTCCTGTTCTACCAGCAGATCATGCTCCCAGATGCTCTAGAAGACTCTGATCTTCCAGCCCATAAGCACCCTCAGCACTGAGATCCCTAATCAATACATACACATATATCCTTTTTAAATATAAATCATTACCTGGAATCCATCTTTGCTGTTTTGCCTAGAAAAAGAAGTCATAGAGTTAATGACTGCTTGAGGCACAAGTAGGCCATCCACCAACTTATAACAACAGTTAACGGTGGAAATGTGTCTCATCTCAAAACAAATTTATTTTATTTTCTCCTTTGTCTCTCTTTTCAGGTCACATCTTTCCTTAAATTGTGCATGTTTATACAGCACTTAGCACAGTGGGGGTCCCAATCTTGGCTGGGGCCCCTGGGCAACAAATATTACAAGCTCTAAGTAAAAATGTTACACATGCTTTATGCTGATGCAGATAATGATGTCTTTAGAAGAGAAAATTTCATTATATAACATGACAAATGTGATCAGCTGGAACTGTGGTCTCGTTGCTTACATACACTGCAGTATTAACTGGGTTCTTAAGAGTTATGCTCATTAAATAAAGTATTAAACTCCTAAATGTTGGACCATATCTGTAGGCACACAAATATGTGAGCATAGATCACACATTATTACTCTTGTCTTCTTAATGTTTGTTTTCCTTGTAAGCAATTGTTACAACTACCAAAGAAAGTCGTGTAAATCCAAAGAAAGCCATGTAAATCCAAAGAAAGAGGCATGAGCTGCATGGCTGGGAAGAGAAGGACACATAGTTCAAGGGACAATTTCCTTATTAAAATATAATTGCTGGCACAAAGAGGTCCAGAAGCTCTTGCAATACAACAAATCCTTGGGAGGACTGAGACTCAGGATGAGTCTCATCACAAGCACCCCACCAGCCCCCATGGCCATTTGCTGTGCTCACATCCCTGTTGAGCCCTGCTGCTGGAGGGACATGTCCCCAGGGAACAGGGCACCTCTGTCCAGGGCCAGCCTCCTGCCCTTGGCTGTTCCTGTCACTCATAATCACTGCCTCGCTCTTCAGGGCACAGATGTGCAGGTGTATGTCGTGTCCAAGATTGGTCTCTGCACTATCACTGGTAAAGTGTGAAGCAAGAGAGGGAGCAGGATCTGCACTTACTCCTCTCACCTCTCTCAGAAACCTTGGCACTGAGATGAGCCATGCTCCCCAGGCATGTTCTCTCTCTTGCATCACGGACCTTGCAAACAAATGCAAACATAAATCCAGACACATGTTGCTCTTCATTTTGCACTCAAATAGAAAAGACAGGAAAATCTGAGAGCAACTCAACCCTTGGGGAACTCTCCCATGACCATCCCACGCCCACTGCTTATGGCATGCTCCTGAGAGATGTCTTTGAACACTGCCAGGCTGAGGAAGAAGCTGACCTGCATCTTCCTCTTCGAGGGATAGAAGGTTTTATATGGAACACCACTCTTTTTTTCTTAGCAGCTACCTTTTTAAATGAAATATACACACCTCCTGCACTTCCTCCTGCATTTGCTCTTGTCACTGACTAGTCCATGGGCACCCAGACGAGCTAGGAACAAAAAGCAACCTTACCAAGGCCATCTGAACAGCACAGACCACACATTCACTGTGCTCATGAATACTGAAATGCTTACACGTGAGATTGTTGCTGCAGAGGTAGTTTCAATCACGTGCATGTCCTTTACCGCTCTCCAATTCTCAGCTGACTCCTTCTACCACTGATTAGTGTATGTGTATAGTGGATAGATAATGCCAAACAAAACCATTAGAAACTTTGAGTTATTACCTAAAAATTAATTGAATATTTCAGATTTTGTTTTTCCTCTAAGTAACTAAAGTAGCTTAGTTGTTTTGTTTCATTTAAAAGTGCAGAGAGATGGGGTTTGTCTTCAAATTTAACTAGGGACATTATTAGTAAGTCTTTTAAAGCTAATATTTATAAAAGGACAAAATCAGACATTGTCATCATCTGTCACTGAGGCTCTACCTGACTTTAGCTTTGCTCTGCACAGCTGTGCTTAAGACAAAAGCCTAAACACAGATACACAACTCTGTAATCATCTTCCTCAAACAATGAAACGAAAAAATTTTAAAGGAGATTAGAGACATTCCCTTTTCGAAAGCTGACACTGATGCTTTATAATATAGCCCAGTAATGGATAAGCAAGTTTGCTGAGGCATTGCAGCTGAAGAGGGGCCTCTTCCTATTGCATCTGTAACAATCAGCAGCTCTTGTCAGTACAGACATGAACGTTTTAACTGCTGAGTTTTACACGTCAGCCAATCTCCTACCCAAAATTAAAGCTGGGAAAAATGGCCATAATTGGCAGTAAAGTTTCTTTGTCTGTTTCCTGCCCAGTTGCCTAACTTTTATTACAGCATAGAAGAGAAATTACTTGATTCTACCAAGGCAATACACATGCTTTACTGGAACTCCTTTCTGCCTCAGGCATGGCACAAGTTTAGCTGAATTATTCTCAGGAGACCTATGGAGGGGATTATCCGTATGATGAACGAAAAGGTGGGGGCAGAAGTAACCAACAAGCAGCCTAACCTTGCATTATCCATCTGCAGAGTCGCTCAGCTGTCTGCTCTGAACTGTGTCCTTAGAGCAAATGTTCAATGCTGCTGTTAGTAATGCCATTCTCACTCACTCAGCACTGATGGGCACTGCAATCATTACAGAAAGATTGCTCTATCTTCTTTATTTTAAGCATCAGCCTTCCAGGCTTTTCACATTTCCATGGAGGAGCCTTTCCAGTGTGAGGTCAGATGAGATACTGCTGCTAAGACAGAAACACTCAGAGTATACTAAATATCTGACTTACACCTGGGGGAGGTATTAAAAAACACCAAACACAGAAATGGACTATACTTGCTGATGCACTGCACTTCAGAAAAAAAATTAATTTGATTTTTTTTGATAAAAACTCATTAGCTTTGAATCAGCAAGACAATGAAGACCAAGATCTTTAAAAGTTTGTATTATAGATGCGTATTTTCAGTTCTCTTACACAGAATTGTTCAATAAGCATCATTGAAACATTTCCAGGTGAAGAAGAGGTTAATTGTTCAGTGAAATGACGAAAGGTAAGCACAAAAAAATAAAGATCCATGATGCATACAAAAGAATTGGGAGACTTGGTTTCGAAATGGCTTACATTACTCATGAGTGACAAAACCTCAAGAGAATTTTACAGGTCACCCTAGGTGTCAATGAGACTGCCATGCCCCAAGACACCAATAGCTTTTGCATCTCTCCACCTGTATTGCTGCATTTCCTTTGTGCCACAGGTCTAACAGAGGCTCAGAAGAAAATTAAATTGTAACTCCTAAAATAGAACCTAGTTCAAGCCGAGCACCACTCCATTCTGGCAGTTAACTCCTGCTGGGAATCTCACCTACCTGATAATCTTCTGGCCCATAAGAATTCGGAACACTAGGCAAAAGTGAGGCTTATACCACTTTTAAAATAGTCCCTTCCTGTGACAAATGCTACTGTCTATTTTAAGCAGATCTTGTGCAGATCAGGTCATTATTGAGGTTCAGGGTGACATCAAACGTCCCAACCACAGCATTGTTAAGGGTCTTGTCTTACCAAACGTTCTGGAAGCTGCCTCTGGGAGTGCAGAAATAAGTCTGGCAGGGAAAATTTGTGGGCAGAGAGACATAAGTCAAATGTAGAATGTCAATTCTACATTTAAGCACGTTTAAGCACATTATTTAAGCACATAAATATAACATCCCGTTCATATACTGTACATACAATTGAATGCTATTGAGACAGTAAGATCAGCAACTCAGACCATTTACAGTCTACATCTCGGGTACTCCAAGAAGGAACTGTGACCACCAATGAATGGGAGAATATAAATTAGGATACTCCATACGGAAAAAGAACAACCTGTGCCTGAGTCCGGACAAACTGTCCCTCTGTCTGGAATAGAGTTGTGCAGAAAAGGCAACCAGAGAAAGCCAGAAACCTTTTCCAAGAGCTACGAGTTTCCAAGAGACAGACAGCTAGGGATGACCAAGTGCCCCTCTGGCAGGAAAGCATATGAGTTCATGGGTCAGTCTCTCAGAAAGCAACCCTGACCTGCATGGTGGCCAAAGATGGGAGAAATCAGCCTCTACTGACTCTCATACAAACTTCAAATGGGATGATGTTGCAGGAGTTGGCCTCCTTACTGCACACTTTGAAAATATACAGCCTGTCTCCCTTACATACACATCTATATTACATATCGTCCTACCTATCAGTCATAATTCTCACTTGTGCCTAATCAGTGTAGTCAGGCTGGAAGATATTGGTCACTTCTCCTACAGAAAATATTTATTACTGAATTCAAACATTTGGTTTCATATGGACAGATAAAGAACTGCATTACAAAGTACAACATTTTTATGTGGGTATATTGCTTATTGAATTATTATTATGTCAAAAGGTCTATATTTCATAGCACAGAACATAGAAAGGCCATCACTTGGGTGTTATTTTTCACTCATGCAGTGGAAACAACACTAAAGGGCCATTTTTGACCCGAAGTTTGACCATTTCTACACATAAAAACAGGAATTAAAACAAGTTTAATGCTATATTTCATCTTGCCACCTTCCGTGACTTTTATGACCACTGTTTTCAATTAATTTTTTTCTCTTTCACTCATCACTATGGAAAAAGACAAGAGGGGAAACTGATTAAGGCTTTATCAGGACCTGTCACATTTAATAACAGTGGGTTCGGGGATCACCTTCTAAATCAAACAAAGCCCAGCAGTCTGAGCCCTAGATCTCCTATCCTGCGAAGAGACCTTTACACAGAAACTCCTAGGATCACAGAGAGTTAGCAGAGATTTTGGATATAGCTGACTGTGATAACAGGCACAACACAGGCAATGAAAATGTGGACTTAAGAACAAAAAAGGAAGGGGTGCCAGAAAATGGGGAAGAAAGCCTCTGTCACCATTTCTCTGTAACAATCTGAAATACCACCTGTAGCAATGTGAACCATAAAGTATCGTAGACAGAATAGCTGTATTTAGGTTGGTGGTCACCCTCTATTACCACTGTCAAAAGAGTTATTTGTACATAATAGAAAGTCGTTTTTCAAAAGGATGCTACTGCACAGGGCATAAAAGCAAGATGTCCAAGCTAGATCTTGAGATCTCTATTAGTTTATGTTATCTGTGATTTCTATACATTTCCCTGCTGAGGGCAGGTTACACCTTAACAAGTTTAACTGCATTGAGTTCGCTTCTAGGCAATCCAAAACCCTTGTTTAAAATTACAGTCTTGAAGTAGTGATAACCCTAAGGTAAACAAGATCTAGTCAGAAATACCCACTGAGTGCCCTCAGAAATAAATCGACTCCGTGTGTGAGATTCCTCTCATCTCACTTTTGTAGTCTAAAACATAGGCATATGGTTGACACTAATGGTCCCTCTGTAATTTAGAAAGGAGAATGCAGGTCTGTTCCCAAGAGTGATTCATTTAATCAGAAAATAAATTGGATACACATTCTGCTGGAAGTGCCTGGTCTTTCTTCACTGCTTACAAAAAAGCCTCAAGACAACCTCTGCAGTTAATGTTAAAGAAGAAACACTCATCTCCAAACACTTAAATGGCTAATGGCAAGGGAGAAAACAACTTACCCTCATTGTCTATGGAGTCCGCAGAGTTTCAGGTAATTTTGAAATATGAATTTCTCTGATTAAAAGATTTCCCAGCAGCCAGTTTCCAGTAATTTTTCTGGGAAGCTTTTACGAACCAGAATTACTAAGAGGTGAATGTAGGCCAAACAGATATAGCAATATGACATTTTATAGGCAGTTTTTCAAAAATAAAACCAAATGGTTTTATTCACAACTTATGCAAATTGGAAAGAGGTTTAAATTAGAAATGGAACTGAAGAAGAAGACACTTATAGAATACCATGGGCATTCACACGAGGAATCAAAAGTTATTGGCATAACTCTGGAAAAAAATAGGTCTGAAGAAAAGATGGGAGGAATTATAGAGCAACTCAAAGGAGATGAATGACAGTTTATCACATTTGCACTCATTTTCTAACATAGCTTTTAAGCTCACACAGACTAAAACTCCTAGTAGATGCCTCAAAAGGCGTCTTCATTATGGGTAATCTATACCCTCAAGGTGGATGGAGTTTTATGCATGGTCTTATACAGCACTTTGACTAAAGGATATATATTTTCTCCCCAAAATTTTAGTCCTGGGTGAGAAAACAGACCTGCAGGCCTTCATTTTCCCAGTTTGGAGTGGAATATGAATTAATTTTTCGCAGTTTCATAGTTTAAAAATGCAGAAGGGGTCTGGTGTCCCATTTAACACAGATTGCAGTACTTCAGTCAGAAATATCTTCAGTACCTGCTTTTTGCTTCTCTACCGCAGAAGGTAATGGCAATGAGACAAACTTTGCTTGCTATGATTAAAGCTGAATTAGATTGTGTTCCAGTGTTATGCTTTCCAGTCACTTACTGCATAGTCTTTGGATTTTGGAAGAGAATGCGTGCATTTTTTTTCCTTCTATTTTCATCTGAAAAGAACATAAATTCATAGAACTATTCATTAGGAAAGCTATTCCACAAACAATTTTTTATATATCCATAGCTTTCAGATATACACGCAGTGAAGGATATGCATTCCTTACACAAGAGGACAAAAAACCGCTCTCCATGCAAGCCTGAAGTTTGAATAGATTGTTGCTTTCAGTATTGGCCATTGCTGAGTGTTTCCAGAGAAAAAAAAACCTATGCATAATGAGACCAATTATGAAATAATATGTCACTGAATTACATTTTTTCCCCAAACAGATAAGTCTATGCCCTGAAACACAAAGATAATTTCCATGATTTTTTTTCTAATATGACCTTAGTTCTTTTAGATGATTACTCTTAGAAGAAATTAATCTTCTTGGATTACAAAAAACTATTTCAATATTCAATATTCAGTGACAATCAGATGCTCAGGTCTACATCTGGGATGTCAAGTGTATATCCTAAAGCTCTCAGAGAGGTGGACTGTTACTCAGCATGCTAGAATACGTAATTTTAGTCATAAAGCATCCCTTATGAATAAAAGCAGAACTACTCTTAAGAAGCATTTTGTGGCATATGAACTCTCGTATTTGGTCGAGGACTCTAGACACACATGAGACTAAACCATATTGAAATATAAATGACAGCATAAACTAATCCTCACACACTTAACATATACACAGACATTCTATTTATAGGCTAATTGATATGCTGCAGAGAAAACAGTGTATCTGTATTTATACAAGAATCACCAAGACCACTAACACCACACGAAAATTGCACTGCCAGAGAACAGAATTTTTTCCCCAGTGTGACTCTGAAAAGTGTACCTTCCACATATTTGATTAGATAAATTGCCTGCAACTGTACTCTTTTGGATGATCTTATACATCTAATTGTAATCCTAACAGGCATATGTCACCATAGCCTTTGCAGCCATAAATCTTACTAATGACATCTTTACAGCTTTTTTGTTTCATACCCCAAGCACAGCAAAACTGTCAGGTCAGTTCATGAAGAAGTGACAGGCTATTGTTCTTCCTTGCACTCATGAGCACGTTATTAACACAAATTTAATGCCCATAACATTTTAGTGGCTTTGATTAGGTATAGAAATCTCACTACACTGTGTAAGGGACAAAAGCGTACCGTCACATTACAGAACATAAGCAAACGCTCATAAAAATCCAATCATTATATTTTTATAGGGAAACTAGAAAAAAGCTAGCAGCTTCGTTAAAAGCAATCCTTTCCAGCTGGTCTTGAAGGATAAATATTTTTATTTTGAAGAAGAATGCATGAATTATTTATTTCAGTCAAAAGAGAGCAGTACATTAATCCAGGTTCTCTACCTTCTGCCCAGATTCAACTGACTGTAGGCTATAAAATTACTCAAGGGAAGTTAGTTTCATTTGGATTAGCACACATATTTAGTGCATAATAACTCACAATACAGAAAGATCTCACACTGGGACTGAGAGAATGCCTTTTAATAAAAGAGATCTGGATTGCAATGAAGCCATGAGAATTTCTAGTCAATGGTGTATGAAATACAATTTAAAAATTGGTTATTCCATAACCTATGTTTCAATATCAGCTTAGGAAAAAAGTAGACTTCACTTTCTTGCAGTGCAAGTTGACTGCAAGTAGTAAAAAAAGAGCAACTGGAGCATCAGGCTGTTCTGTAGGGCCAGAAACAAGGAAAGCCTCAATGCAGGAATAAATGTCAATACCTAAAGTGTGTTAAACCAAAGGGGTTTAAGCAGAAATTTACGGTTAAGTTTTTGGTAGTGTTTCCTCAGATCCCTAATCAGTCAGTAGCAATAATATTTTTTCAGTAATCACTTCATATTTACAGCCCACTGCTTTCCCACAGTCAGAAAAATACTAAGAGGGGGGTACCATGTTCACATTTCTCGGTAAAAAGCTGTTTCAGGGATTATGGGGCTGCTAAGGTCTACAGCCAGTGACAGGATTAGAGTGTTGCTATTGGCACAAAAACCCAACCAACAAACCAACCAACCAAAAAACCCTAATGAATTTAAAAGAGTGTAAAAGGACAGGGTAGAAGGACTTTCCTGATAAAGAACTTTGCCTGAGATTTGGTATTGGAATTTATTTCTGCCTAGCAACTTAATCATCCTTAATCTTTGCCTGTTTGTTCCATATCCTTCCCTATCTTCCCTACCACCATAGAGTCAACTTAGAAAGTGCAGTTTTCAGAACAAGTATGTCACTCTAGTGCCCTAAATTAATTACAGATTTATAAATATATAGGAATTCAGAATGATCAGCTTGTAGCACACAAGCCACATATGCCTTCTTTACATGATTCAGATGTGAGTTTTTCTCATAAGCCTCTCAAGCTGAAAAGGCATTCATCTCAGCTCTGCAGGCTGCCTCTGTGGCTGGAAGGTTAAACATATTTTTAGGTTCTGAAATACTACTCCAGTGTAGTCAGTGTTCCGTGCCCACACACATTTCCTTTGCCTTCGACAGGGCTTCCACAAGTGACTGTAGGAATATGTCCTCACTCAAAAGCCAAGGCAGCCTCTTAAAAGTTCTTTGCAAATGAAATCCAAGAGGAGAGCCTGCAGGGTTTCCTAGGCATAACTGCAGCCTCCTCACGAAGAGGCTCTGGAGGAGACAGCACTTACAGCATCTTGTTTGCATGAATAATGTAAACCATCAGGGTGATGTTTGTGCACAGTGAAAAGAAACTGCATCATGCTTACCCTGTATTCAAAGTGTCCAGAGGGCTTTCAGATGAGAATTTTTTCAAAGTACAAGCACAAACTTATTTTTTTCCTAGCTGCTGACTCTGAAAACTTCAACTGAAAGTTGATCTGAAAGGCTTACATTTATTGCACATTGCAAAGATTTTGTGAGCCAAAATGCATTCTAAATTACAGGTATGAAACTGCATTTGTCCTCAAGGTCTTCATTTCTACCTTGGAAATCTGTCCTTGTGTCTGAAGCTCTGTTAACAATTTTTGATAATGTATGAGCCAGGTGGAATCCATTTTGCCTTCCTATAACCACAGGTTCTGTGATTTGAGCAGAAGTAAAGCTGCAATAAAACCTTTTTATCTGTGGGAGTGGTGACCATCACTGCTGAGTCAGAAAATGTCATTTCTACTCTTAGTTCTCAGATACATCTGCAACTCCAGGAACCACCATGGAATTAATTACATAGTGAAAGTGGTATTCCCAAAAAATATCAAATAATTTTTTGAAAATATAGTGAAATGGTCTTGTCAGAAAAATACTGGCTTTCACATGTGGCTTCTGGTACTAATTTCACACTAAAAATAAGGAGGAAAAAACTCCGATGTTAACTTCAGCTCAACCATTTGTGGGGGCACCCCATGGCTGGCAGCTGTGACATAACACACATTTCAGGTAGGCACAGAAGCACGGGGGAGCTGCCATGAGGTCAACACAAAACCACAGCTATGTTAGCCCAAGTGGAGTCCCTGCTAAGTGCTTTCTATAGCTGTAAATCCATACACCCCATGAAAATCTGCTGTTACTTTGCGTAAATCCCTGGCACTCTTTAGCCTACGTGACCCTTCTAATACAGAGACATGTAAAGTGATAGCCAGATTATTTCGATTTCTCCTCCGTCAGTGACTACAATATTCCTTTGGAGTTACGCTCTATTAAGAAACACAAGCAGGGATCAATACTTGGATCTTTATCTGTTTCAACTTTATTTGCTTATTCCCCACTGTGCTTTCTGTGGGGGAATGATATCTAGTACTTTCTGGTTTACAGGATTTTGAACTGCACCAAGATAATACAGTTCAGGAGAACTGTTTGCCTGAATACTAAACTCATGCATACAGGGCTGAAACTAAGATAAAACTTAGTTTTATTGGTAGAGAAAGAAAGAAAATTCAGAGTCTTTTCCTCTGCTCTAATCTTAGCGTTTTCTGCTCAGTCTGTATGAGGTGAGAAATCACATACCTTGCTGTAAAACCTCCTTTAGATCCTCTGTGATAGCACTTTACAGCAGCCTTTGAGCTTGAAGGCAATGGGTGAGGGAGGTGGGAAGAGCCTGCCGACCACTCTGGATAGCAGTCCTTTTCCAAATTCCTGTGCCAAATAGGGGCATAGCCCCTCACCCTCCCTTCCCTCCTCCCCAGCCTCTGGCCTGCTGTCCCTCTGCTAAAAGTTATTGTCCTCAACCTTTTCCAGCAGGTTCGTACAGTAGCTTCAGGCAAAATCATTAAGTTACCTTAAGTGTCCCGTAACCCCAACCAACAGGGCCTTAGGAGAGCAGGGCCCTTCCTTCACCAGATGCTGATGAGAAATACAAAGCAGTAGCATCTCCCACCATCCATTACTTACCAGCTGGAGCACAGGTGAGAGAGGGCTGGCTGAAGGCATGTAGGTATTTCTTTAGACTTTCAGATCTTCATAGAGAGGTGAGGAGAGAGGCCTGAGTTCCTGGAACCAGGAGTCCCTGCTAGCAGAATCATGGAATTATGGAATCGTTGAGTCCAACTATTAAACCACCACTGCTAAGTCCACCGCTAAACCACATCTTTAAACACTACATCTGCCTGTCTTTTAAATACCTCCAGGGATGAGGACTCAGCCTCTCCCTTGGCAGCCTGTTCCAATGCTTGATAACCCCATTCCCTGAAGAATTTTTCCCTAACATCCAGTCTCAACCTACCCTGGCACAACTTGAGGCCATTCCCCCTTGTCCTTTCACTTGTTGCCTGGGAGAAGAGACTGAACCTCACCTCACTACAGCCTCCTTTCAGGCAATTGTAGAAAGCAAAATGCTCTCCCCTGACCCTCCTTTTCTCCAGGCTAAACATCCCCAGCTCCCTCAAGCTGCTCCTTACAAGACTTGTTAGCCAGACCTTCACCAGCTTTTGCTGCCTTTCTGTGGACACGCTCCCAGCCCCTTAATGTCTTTCTTGTAGTGAGAGACCCAAAACTGAACACAGGATTCAAGGTGTATCCTCACTAGTGCCAAGCACAGAGAGAAGATCCCTGCCCTGGTCCTGCTGGCCACACTATTGCTGATACAGGCCAGGACACCATTGGCCTTCTTGGCCACCTGGGCACATGCCAGGTCATGTTCAGCTGGCCATCGCCCAGCACACCCAGGTCCTTTTCTAAGAGGCAGTCTTCCCTCTGCTCTGTCACAAGCCTGTAGTGTTGCATGGGGTTGCTGTGATACAAGTGCAAGTTCTGGCACCTGGCCTTGTTGGAGCTCATAGAATTGGCCTTGTCCCATCAATCCAGCCGGGTCAGATCCTATGGCAGAGCCTTCTTGCCCTCCAGCAGATGAACAATATTGCCCAACTTGGAATAGTAGTACATGCCTGAGCCCATGGGCTGCTGAAGGACAGTCAAAACCAGGCACAATATTGTGCTAATGCAACTCTTAAGCATGGCTCCCCCTGCACACATCTGCATAATTACAACTCAGACACTTTCAAATTGTATTTTGAGTTTTCACAAGAACAGAAATTTGTATTTTTGGCAAAGGTACCCACACCAAAATCACTGTGTGCTTATATTCCTAGCACTTCCATGCTTTCCTATCTGTCTTGGGACTTTACAATATGGCTCCTTGCCTCACTCTTCAGTTTTCCTGTGAGCAAGAATTACTCTGTCCTCACCAGGGCTTTTACAAGCCTTTGTTCATTGGCAGGGGAAATATCCAGTGAATCTCAGTTGGAGTACCTGCATTTAGATTTATTCTTCCAACATGCCCATCCTATTGTGTGGGACTTAGTAACACACCCACATACTTAAGAGGGGCGTTCATGCTTTAGAAACAGGCATGCATCCAAGAGCTGTGCTGGATCAGAATCAGAGTATTCACCACCAGATGGCACCCACAGGTGGAAAGCTTTTATTCGCTTTATTACATACTTTTATGATTTTTTTGTGCAGTAGTGACTAGACACAAGAGTACTAGATACTATCCCAACAGCTGTGATTGTTTCTCATTTTTTAAAGGCAGTACGACATTTTAAAACCAAATTATTCATCATTTTTATCCAAGTAGTCATGTGAAAGCAGGCACATCAGCAGCACAACGCACAAGCGAGACATATGCTCCAACACGACATTCCCCCTCTGTTCAGACCCGCTGGCCTGCTGCATGTTCTCGTGCTTGATAATCTAGGGCAGCCCTGCAGATTTCATTTAATTTCATCCGCAAGCACTCCCAAGCCACAGGACTGTGGACTGAGATGGAAAGACTGAATGGCATCAGAGGCACCAAGACAAGACGCCCTAACTGCTTTCTGTGTATCGTGTCACTGAGAGACACAGGTCAATAATTAGGTCTGAACACAATGTCTGCAGCATCTCCTTCTGAGAACTTAGCAACTAATAATTACAGTCTGTACGATGTCAAGCTGTTGCCATGTCAGTAACACCAACTCTATTTTATAGTTCACGTTTCCAAAGCCAAATGCCACTCTGCTGTGATCACAGGTATTCTCAGGCATACAGGAAAGCTGAGCGGCATAGACACAGTTTTAAACCTGTTAATGTTTATAGGAGCTGTTGTCCAACACAGTGGGAGGTGTGCATGCTCCAGGAGAGTTTTTTTGGCCTAACTGGCAGAGACTGAAAATGAGCCTCAAAGCATTCAGGCATGCTGTTACAGAACCTCAACATCTTATGGAAGTACCTCCTGCCTATGGGCAGCAAGCCATGCTCACATGGATGTTGAGTCACAGAATGACAGAGTAGGAACAGACAGGATTTAACAAGAGAGAAAAAAAAAGCCCAAAACACAACACAAAACCAGTGCTGTGTTTTCTTCTAATACAGTAGCAGGTATCCAGATCTCCAGAAATCTTCATGGCCATATACTCCCTATTCCTACGGCAAGTCCATATTCCTAGCATCACAACTCGCCTATAATCGTTCTTTTACTTACATTTTTTCCCCCACAGTTTGTGCCACCTTAATCCCTCATGGAGGCCACTATTATTATCATTACACAACTCAGAACAATTCATCTAAGAAATCTCCAGTTTTCAGGTATCTTTATCCAATCAGATATTGACCAGGTTCCACTATGAAAGATAGGTTCTGGTATGGAAAGGTGCACACACATACAGGTTTAATAGTTAAAAGCTGTTTGTATTGTTTTTAAACATTGAAAGTGAAATTCGATATAGACAAATATAGATGGATGCAAATAGAGAAAGGCAATCTAAGTTTTCCCTCTGTAGGAGAGGGCTTAGAGCTGACTCCTGACCAGATTGCGATCTTCAGCTTATAATAAATCATTTAAAGAAAACACCAGCATGATACTGAGCAGAAGCCAAAGTAAATGTTCAGAATTATGAGAATTCTACCATAGTAGCTGGTATCATGCTATGTTTTGGATTTGTGATGAAAACAGTGTTGATAACAGAGAATTTTTAGCTATTACTGAGCAATGCTTTCACAGAGCCAAACTTCACAGAGTTTCTCATGCTGCACCACCAGTCAGTTGACTGGGAAGGCACAAGAATTTGTGAGCGGACACAGCCGGGACACCTGACCCCATGTGACCAAGGGGATGTTCCATACCATGTGGCATCATGCCCAGCATACAAAGATAGAGGAAGAAGAAGCAAGTGGGAGATGTTCTGAGTCATGGTGTTTTTCTTCCTAAGTCACCATTATGTGTGATGGAGTCCTGCTTTCCTGGGGATGGCTGGACACCTGCCTGCCCATGGGAAAGACTGCCTGAATTCCTTGCTTCATTTAGCTTGTGTGCACAGCTTTTGCTTTACATATTAAACTTAAACTGCCCTTATCTCCACCATGAGTTTTCTCACTTTTACTCTTCTGATTCTTTTCTTCATTCTACTGTGGGAAAGTGAGTGAGCAGCTATGTGGGGCTGCTCTGCCTACCACAGCAAACCCTGATATGCCCCCACATACATGTCTTCATGGATACTCTGTGCTGTTCTTGTGCCCCTCTCCACAGCAAAAAGGAGCTGAGAAAAGATAGCAGAGAAGCAACACAACATTGAAGCCAATTACAGAAGTTGTCTGAAACCTTTTTGAGAATGATTCCCATCACGGGGAACAACTGTCTTATAGCATAATTACTAGTCTTATATCCAGAGTCTAGCTGAGGGTGCATTGCAGAAGAGATCTATGGAACTCTGAAGACGTGAACAAGGAACAAATGCTCAGGGTTCACCAGCTCAAACTGACAAACCTGTGGCAGGTAAAAGTAAGCATGACAGAAATATGTGCAGCAGAACACACAAATCAGTGAATCCACATGAGATTAGAAGGGGATTGAACAAAGAGAATACCAAAGACATGATATGGTTCAGGAAGACTGTGGGCTGCAATATGTTAGAGCATAATCTAGGGAAATATCACATTGCATTTGCTCCTCTCTTACACACTTCCCTGCACCTTGCTTCTCAAATTAAGGCTGTTCTTGCATCCATTTCCATTTTTAAAGGGTTACAGAAAGCAGTTGTCTGGTTTGACACCTGTATAGTAAATGTCAGGAAATAGCGGAAATATTAATTTGCAGGATGCTCAAAAATCCGTATATATAATAATCTTCTATTTAATAGAAAAACCTCGACCAAATGCATTAATCAAGCTATTCTTGTTTATGGGGAATCATTGATGAGCCCAGTGATTTGCAGATGGGTTAATTCCTCATCCTACAGATCTTCAAAACACGTGGAACATGGAACACACTCCACTGAGAAGTATAACCTGGTGCTTGCCACTGCCTTTTCACTTCCCAGGACAATTTTGTTGTATAGCCTAAACTGCAGAAATAGAGTGAACTCCCATGGAGAAACGCATAATCAAAATAGGGACAGTGTTAAAAGGTTAAGCAAAAAAGAAAATACCAATACAGCTAACAAAGATCTCCAGGGAAGATTCACAAAGAGCAATTGTTATCAACAGAGTTGGGTCAAGAAAACATCATGGTTAAAGGAAATACAGCTTTCATTTAGGGAGGTGAAAGAAAACTGAAAAGGAACTTTTAACTCCTGGTCCTTCGAAAAATATCCGAAAAAAACCCTCACGGATGAACAGGTGCAAATAAATTTTCTGCCTGGTGGCCTCTCAGTTCAATAGTTCTCAAGAAACTGAATTGGCCTATCTAATTTATTAGGCTATTAACCCCAAGAAACTAGGTTTTACAGAGGCCTAGCAACCAAAAACCACTAAGAGAGGGTCTTTGCTTGCATATCACTTTTATCCCCAAGGTCTCACAAATTCTTAAAGCATATTTACATCAGTCTTATATAAGAACATAAGTCTTATATAAGAACAATAAGCTGCCTTCCTCTCACAAAACCCCAACTATAAAAAGCACAGAGAGGAGCCATTTGTGCAACAGAGAGGCTCTTACCTGGAAGGAAGACTCCTGGTGACAGGACAGAGAAGAAAAGTCTCTTGTGACTGCTGCTCGGTAAACAGACATCACCCTAAATCACGTTAATTAGTTTAATTCAGAGTCTCGCAGAACAGTACACAGCAGCAGGAATGCAATACTGCAGTGCACAGCAAATGGGAAATTGCTAGTGGGCATTTTTCCGTTCCTGTTCATCATAGATCTGAGTGGATGAAAAATGTTGGTATTTTCCTGACCGTAACTGAGTACCAAAGCTGATACCTTAAGAAACAAAAGTAGAAGCCATTGCACAGGAAGGATTGTGAATGAAGAAAATGTAAAATAGGAATGAGAAAAAGGCTGAATTGGCTTAAAACAAGAGGACTTAGACCTTGTACTCCAGAGCAAGCCTGAGACTGGCCACAAATAAATGTAAAATAGATATTTAGGTGGGTCTGCAAGTTTGGAGATTTTTTCATTTATATTTTGGCATTGCTTCAAACTGTGCTTCACATGGAGCCCTCTAAATACATAAGTATAAACACGCAAACAGTGGATTTCTTTTATCCCATCTTTCTTGTGATTAAGCTGGAAGGCTGTCAAGGATGGATGTCAGAGTGAAATAAGTTTAGATTTGAATTATAGGTGCAACATCTTTTCTAGGCTATTTCTGAGCTTTTCCTACAGTGAGAGTGCTGGGGGTGTGACAGTGTAGACTGCTCCAAAACCACACAAATGGGCTCTCAGTGTGGGATGAAGCATCCCTTTGGAGAGCTAATTGAAAGAAGCAGTTCCACAATAGCTGCTCAAGGCCAGATCTCTACTGAAGACAGTTTGGCCAAAACAACTGTTGACAAGGCAGCCAATATCCCAACCAGCTGCTTGAGCCAGCCTCTGGCACACCCCACTCTCTGCCTTGCTCGGGCTGGAATACAGAAATCACGGGTCTCTGTGTGGTGCAGTGGCTCCCAGTGCTGCATCTCTGCATTCTGGGCAAAGAAACCCTCCAGTTCTGGAAATGTAGCATGCTGGCAGTTGATTCCAGTGAATTGAGAAGTGCTAGAGCTAATAATTCTTATTTATAGGTTAACATTGGGATGATTTGAGAGATAATATCTATTGTTAGATCAAACTGCAGTAGCTGCAAATTGTTTTAAAAGGAGGTGTAAATCTACACGTGTTCAGAGATTTAGTTCCTCAGTTGGATGCTTTCGAAGTCCGCAAATTGGGTGCTGTTTGTACTGATTTAAACTTCTTTTATCACATTAGAACCAGCTCTGTGGGAGAACAAGTGTCCTCTTCCTCTCAATGCAGTTAACAAAGCAAAATGATCAGAGTATTTTCCTTGCAAAATTCCTCATTAAAGGATGTTGACAGATAAGCAGAAAATAATATGGTGGGGAAAAGAAGAATATTACTCCACAGATGATTTTTTTTTTCCAGGATCAGAAATCAGATTCCTCAATTTACAGCGATGTGTAATGTCATTTCCATCTAAAAATAAATAATATAAATTTGTATCAGATTAAGTCATCTTTACATTTTCTGTGTAAATTAAATCAGATCTGATCTGCAATTCACTGACACAAGCAGTGAACTCTAAAGTGCTCTTTTCATCCAGACACTGTTCAAAGAACTGCACTCAAATTATTTTCACTCTTTACACCAACTTAAATGGCAAAAGGAGGAAGATGCGAAAGTGCACGAGGGCATATAATTTTTTTTTTCTGATAATTTAAGATATTAGTGATATAAGTAGCAGCTATTTTAAGAATGGAATATACACATTTCCATCTATGCCTTTCCAAAACTGCTTTTCTTGCTGTACCTAACAGTCTTTGCAGTGCTCTCCACAAATTATAAACATAATTAATTGATTGTGGTCTGTATTAAACTGCTCCAGCAGGGGACATCACACATGCAGCTGTCAGCTGCAAAACTCAATTCTGTCCCTCAGAGCTTTGTCTTCCACATTTACATTATGCTGCACCTGGAAGACATTTTTCACCATTACCCAACGCACATAAACCGTAGCTTGAAAGTATAAATAAACAGACAGAGGAGCTACTCATTAAGACTCAAGCATCTATTACAGACAGTCATCAGCACCAGACAGCACTAGACATAGAGCAAAGGATGACTTTCTCTTCCGTTTTGTTAATTCTGTGAAAGTTTGCAAGTCTCCTGCCTAAAGACCAATCGTCTCAAATTTTCACATCTCCAGCTCATTCAATTACAACCAATATTACTTACTTGATTACTGGACCTGTTCCTCATGAGAAAGTGGCGATCATTTAATGCATCAGGCACAAACAGTGCTCTGCATTCCACTCATTGGACTACATCAACACCATTTGCATATGTAAGTTAGCACTGTGGAGTGTCCAAGTTTTCCCATTTGTTCAGCAGCTGAAAATGTATGGCAGTACCTCAGTCAAAGTCTGCCTGCTGTCAGAACCAGATGACAATGAATGATTGGGTGACAGTGGATGACATTAAATTCCTTTTCTTGAATACTGATGATCATCAAGCATAAAATTGCAAATTTTGGTTAATCTGGGACCTCTAAGAGTGTGCTGAAACCTGTTTTAAATGGCTGCTCAAGAAACAAGGAGTAACAAAGTTCATAGACCAAATTACCTGATAACAGGGAAATGTGCTCTGGGTAAATCAGCTTGACAAAGTGCTTTAAACAGACAATAATAATTTAAAAATCTAAGAGATGAGTAGAAATCTGAACTGGAACTTTTTTCTACCCTGTTTAGTTAATGTGTTTTGGCACTGATTCATAGCCTTATCTCCCCCATCAGTACCAATATTTTAACTAATGTAATTCATTAAATTATGGGTAAAAGATAAGGAATGCTCATTATTTGGACCTTAAGACTGGTTTAAATGCGTTAAACTGTTTTGTTCCCTGACATAGACTGCCTTGAATCTGGAAACTGGTTCTTTCATCAATTTTGTTCTAAATTTGCAATGCCTTCCTCTCTGTATTTTGCTATTGCAATTATTCTGAAACTGTATTTGTTAAAAAAATACTAGCTTTAATCTGCTTTTATTTTACTTTAAAATGAAAATATATTCTTTAAAGTGGTTATATTTCAAAGTTTCATGTCTTACAGATAGTGAAACACAGTTGGAAGATGCACTGTCATAACTTGCTAGGACAAAACAACTTCATTCTGACTGTGAGTGGAGGGTTCTTTCTTCTCCAGGTTTTTTCACTCCAGGTCATATATTCCTGGGCTCAGAGGGTCACGGAAGAACAGAATCACTATTCATCTCCCTGAAAAGTAGCGAGAACCAAATGGAGAGTAAATAAAAATTGAGACAGAAAGTATCTCTTTAGGATATAGAAGTGGTTTACACCATTAAATCTCCAGGAGATATAGATTCCCCAGGGGCTGACAGCATGCAAACCAGAGCCCACAACGCACATCTCATTCACACTGCTCCTGGGCTTGTCTATCAGCTATACTAAGAAAACATTACCACAGCATAAATGTTTAATAGTGGAGAGAGACAACGTGATTGATACAACTAGAAAGCAAATCCAGTCATGTATTGACTGTGCTATTCCACTTCCTCTGCAGCCTGACTCTGGGACTTAATGAAAGAAAAGGAGTACATTAAATTCATGCTGACAACAAAAACCAAAGCAGAGATCTTTTAGCTATTCTAGAAACCACCTGTAAAAGTTAGTTGGCTTAGAGCAGCAGTAAGCCAGAATCTTCATGGGGAAATATGTGATGATGTAATGCGGTCATCTCAAATGCATGGCTGTAAAACTTTATAGCACACCACACTTTGCAAGGCACTATAAAGATTTTATGGCCATGCATCTGGGATGAATGCTTTGCTCATGAGTGATGGAGCCACCAGTGAGTTATGTAAGTCTTTGCCAGAGGAGCAGCATAGAACATAAACATTTTTATAGGACTCCACACCATCTCATGTAGTAATCTGAGGATGGACTCTCTCAGTTTTACCTATTTTTGGTCCCTATTGGAAGAGCAATGGTTAGAAACACTGTTATGTGAGGAACAACAGAGCCCATTTCCATCACCACTCCCTTCAGCTGCTATTTCTATAAAGGAAGTTTTGTCAGTTCGGTTGCACAGTTGTGATGTGACTTACAGATGCCCACGGTGTTGCCATCACCACAGATACGATGGACATGTACTCAGGAGGAGTCAGGAAGACAGCAGTGGCCACTGTCCTGGCAAACTTAACATCTCTCTGCTCCCAAAACCTCTGCACCTCTGAACACACTACAGAATGAAGTGGAAATCATTCCACTGCACTCCTTTTGAGGGGCTCTGTGCCTTGTGGGTTTTCTGTATATCAAGTTATCCAGCCAATATAGAAGACCGTCCCTACAATTAAATTGGCACTGTACACAGTGACCTCAATAGGAGGCAATTAATCTGTCCCATTCCTCACTTTACACTGGGCAAGTTTATCCAACAACTGGTTCCTCAGAGACCTCCTTGAAAGGAAATGCTGCTATATATATCTGGGATTTCATCTCATGTGCTAAAAGGGAGCCACGAGTCACCTTCAAAGAAGTGCTTGGGACATTATCCAGTCTGGAGATTGCCATGAAGGGTCTACAGCTTATCATTTGAAAGAAACAGAGCTAAACACCTAGAATACAAAACTAGTAAAATTTTACTAAATTGCTTTATTTATTCTCTTATGTTTGTATGTTGTATTTGTCTCTCTTACATGAAATAGTGGTGGCCTTCTCTGGGAGCTAGAATTCAGGATGCATGTTGCTGTTTCTTCCATGCATCCTTAAGCAGACTTAATTTAGTAAAGAACTAATCAACAGATAATAGTCTAACTGGTCATCCTGAATAGGGCAAGTTAGCAGCCAGAAAAGGTCTGTGGGATCCTTCTTTTTCAAAAATGTGGTTTGCTTGGTTTTTAGGAGTTTTGTATTCTTTCTTCTTCACAATCTGGTCAAACTATCCATCAATAAAGAAAGACTTCTTTAATTGCATGAACTTCCTTTTATATTGTGCACCTTGACTGCTGAAGTACTACTGCAGGGTCGTGCTACCAGTTTTAACATTTCAGAATACTGGGGACTTGGTTTGTGAAAACAGCTATTAGAAAAAAATGTCACAGCATGCACACTTTCATTAATATATTCATTGCTGTATGTATATATGTATAAAACGTATTTTGGTACTTCAAGTAAAGAAATAAAGTGCAGAACAGTTTGAACAGCAAATGTTCTTCAACCTACGGAGAGATGGGAGGATGTATTCATCAAATGGGTTGTATAATCCATGACAAGATTAGAGGGAGCTGCAAAAGAATACAAAAGAACAAGAATAACAAGAAAACCAGGACCAAGTAGTTCATACTGAACAAAACACCCCAAAGCAAATTAGTTAAGGCTGTGTCACACAGGAAGTATTCGTCTTGTGCAGAGTACAACCCTGATCTGAAAAGTGCTACACAAATGAAACCAACCCAAACCAAACGAACAAGAAAAAAATTGTCCCTCACAGTTTTCACCCCATGCGTTCTGCTTTAGAGAGAAAATGCAGAAGTTTCTGCTTTCCACCACTTCTCACTTTTTCTTTTTATCAAAAGCAATAAAGACACAGGAAGATGATACATACTTCCTGTTGTCATAAGTCAACAGAGCTGTTTAATAGGCTACAGTCACCTGAGTAAAACTGCAGAAAACACAGGGGATTTCAGGCGGCAATGAGGCCCAGTTCATAGATTGCAGACTTGCTATGGTGTAACTGAAGACTTAAATTGGTCCATCAAGAGCCCCATTGCTGGCAATCACATGGGAGAAGAAAAGAATCCAGTGTGAACTTCAAGTCTAGGTTATGTTCATGGGGGCTGACAGACAGGAACAAAATTGAGTGTCTTTTTCATTGCTCACAGAGGACATAGGATATGCAAATAGTTTGAAGATGATAGGCATGGAACCTCACAATGCCATTTCCATAATAGTTTTTCAGCATAAAGCTGTGCTTTAAACTACTGTCAGATAATCAAAATATTTGGGAGCATCAGATCCTACTGCTATCTGATGCTATTACTTTTTTGCCAGAGACCATCAATTTATGTCACTGAAGAAGAGGAAAGGCAAACAAACAGATGAAATGATGAACCAATTGCTCTCTCTTTTGACCCAGTGGCATGATCTAAAGGAGACCCTCAGCATGTGACTTCACAAGATGAGACTAATGGAGTTCAGAGTCATCCACCCTGGCAATGTATTGCTCATAAAATGCTTTGGGAGGGGTTTCTGAAAATTATGTGTGGTTCAACACTGAAATCAGTTCTTTGTACCTCACCTTGGACACTCCTGAATATCTAACCTCCCTCGGTAAGAACCCGAAAGTTTCAGCAGTGTGAGACAACTCAACCAGAGATGAAGAAGCAATGTTTGGGAAAGACGCCTATTAATCACTAACCATGTGGTTTCCAGAGTTGCACATGGGCTGAGCAGGAGTCTTATGTAGCAGAACCAAATGAAAAAACAGGGAGCCTTTTCATACGGTTCTTTGTGGTCCTAGCAGCACCAAAGCCAATTTAACAAGAGGAGTCAGCACATGGGTAAACTGAGCAAGACAGTATTTAGAAACATAATTGGAGGGCAAATGATGGAAGGACACTGAGTCTTTCAAAGATACCCACAGGAGTCATTCAGGCTCTCACACCTGTACAGACACCTCTTCTCAGCAGCTGGCAGCAGGTTCTGCTCTGGTGCTTTAAGGGAAGCTTATCTAGCTTTGCTCGCAGCGAAGCGTGAGATTAGGTTAGACAAAATATTCACATGGCTCTCAAATACCTTTCTCTATTGCTTTTCTCTGTTGCTAAATGACAGTGACTCCGTATGAAGAAGGATTCTGCTCAAGTATCACAGTATTTCAGAAGCAAGGAATTGCAGGTGCCTGAAACCTCATTGAAAACAGAATGTGATGAACTCAACAAGGTACAGCAGTAAGCTTACATGCTTGTCCTGCAGATGAAAGCAAAGGGCCTGGTTTGGTTTGGATTTTTACCTTAGCATAACTTCAGTGCAAGTTAACAAAAAACAAACACCTTTTCAGATGTGCAGACAAGCCTACAGAAAGGCAACAGGGATACAACACCGGAATTACAAACATGGCTAAGGACTCCTTCCACAGTGACATGCCTGATAGTAAATCCTTCATCTCTAGGTGCCTAAGAATACAAGGACAGGTGGTGAGAGAGCAGCATGTATGCCAGCACCCAGAGACTGGGTGCCCACTGATACTTCTTTTTTTTTAAATGGGCACTTAAGATTTATTACATGACTGATTTACAAAGTCCTGTTGGGCATTAAAAAAACCCAAATACCAACAACTCATTACCATACTTTTGTCAGCACACAGCTCAACATGGAACACCCCTGGCTTGCCACTGGTAGTCTGCAAATACCGTAAAATAGACTGAGCAAAATGAAGCACAACACTTAGAGATGGCCTATTTCTCTAAAAAAAATATAAAAATATATAAGTGCTTTGATTGTTCAGGTCCCATCTTCTGTCATGAGGCAGTTGGTGAAAACTAAACTCTGAGCCCTTCAGTGGGGTTGGCAGTCCTCAGCGCGAGGCTGCCTTGATGTTCAAAGTGGACGGCTTGCTGACCTACAGTGCAAACCTCTGCCTTTCCACTGTGCTTGCATACTAGTTTAAACTGATAATTTCTCTGAAAGCATCCTGCTTACCTTGGTAAATGAGGTGTGGCTTGTTTATTATTTTCTTATCGTTCGGAAGTATGCACTTAAAAGAGGAAGGAAGACTTGTACAATAAAAGGGAGAATGTGTGGAATTCAAAGTTGAAAACTTCTGTAAATATTTCCATTAATCTCATGTTTTAAACCAATGTGTTTTCTTTACCTCTAAACAAAGCCAAGTTAAAATACCACCAATCATGCTTGAGCAATCTAACATTCTATGTGTTCTGTCTTCTTGTTGTACGTGGTAAGGAACTGAAAAAAATTAGATGAAGAAGAGTTAACTATGTGCTGCTGTCAAGCTGAATGATGACATAGATAGGACATAATTGCATCCCAGCACTTCAAACTAACCTGTGAAATCTGGGTCTTGTGCTGAGGCCAGATTCAGGATGTGGCGGGTTTGGGATCCATTGTCTCTCTCTCTTGTGTCTTTTGGAGGGCATGGTGCAGAAAGAGTTATGGAGGAAAACACAAAGGCAAATAAGAAAATTAAGCTAATATTTTCTGAAACATCAAATGAAAATTACTTCTAGCAATGGAAAATCCCCCAAAGGGGAGGAATAGAAGTCCTTTTATTTGAGCCAGTAAATCTGTTCAAGACTGATGTTCAAGAGCTATAATCTTGCATTGACAGAGCAATGGGCTGCATGACTCAAAGCTTTCCTGTTTGCTGTGGACTAGATTTTTTCTCTCCTGGTACAAATGTCCTGAAATTTCAGATTGACAGTGTTGTAAATGAGCAGAACGGGGCACTGTAATATGATTACTTGAGATTCTTCTAGACAGGAGTCACACCCTGAGCTCATGTCAGCTTGCCACAGCTTTTCCTCCACTGTAGAATGAACTACACCAAACTGTCATTGTCTCCCCATTCCAGCACATCCCTCATCATCTTCCAGCAGCAGAGTCAAACCTCTCAGGAAAACGGCCCTGAGCTACCCTCAGGTGGCTGGGATTGACATGGCTCTTCACCTATCCACATGACATCACACAAAACAACTCAAATTTGCAGTGGAATACCGAGAGTGAATTTCAATTTGACTGCCTCACTTCATCACCATAAATAGTGAAACTCTCTGCTTGACCCTGTGATCCCTCAGAGGTACAGATACACATACCACTCCCAGTGTTTCAATGGTATCTTTTTATGAGAGAGAAATTGTCTTCATCTCTTGCTTGACATCAGTGAGTACTGGGCATTAAGAACAGATCTTTCACAAGATCCTTCAGCAAAATTATTATATTCATTTTGTAATTAAAGATCCTGTGGAAACAAAATGCAGTGGGCACGGAATTGAACTAAAGAGAATCAAACAGAATTTTCCATTGGCTTGCCATACCTCCGATATGGCAAATCACACTGAAATGCAGAAAACCAAATAGCAACAGTTCTACAGTTAGGTAAAAGTTTGAATTTCAAATACTATCAACCAAGACAGAAAATATAACCTGGTACATGTGACGTCTTCTTGGGTTTTTATTTAAAATTATCCTGAGATCTTTAGCTTCTACTCAGTTGCAAGTCATAAACAGATAAAGTGACTCATCTTATGGTCTTATCCAAAGGAAAAAGTTTCCTAACAAATCAGAGCCAAAGATGAAAGCCCTGAGGCCATATCTATATCTACACTAGTAAAGGAAATGTGCCAGGGCCTGTCTTCTGGCTCTGAGATCAGCTGGCTCATGTGGCCACATGTCTTCTACTAAGTTCTCTTAGCCTCCAAAACAAGGTCCTCCAAACTGCCACAGCAAGTACAGTCCCTGGCATTTGCTAAGCCCCACACTGAGCCTGGAAAGTCTTTGAGAAAACACTAGTTATTCTGGCTAAAAAGAGTGCCAGGGTCTATTTCAACAAGTGCCTGGGAACACTGTGACATCATTTAATTCAGCAGCATAGGTGCAGCCTAAGTCTCAATTATCAGAGTTTGATTTAAATCTGTAGAAGTAACAGCAAGGCAGGAAGCTAGATCTGGGATTTTTACATATGGGACTATCTTTAAACTGAATGTCTGACTCATCATGAAAAGGAGACTCACTGTGAAAGTCACAGTAGGATTAAGCATCCTGACATTTGAGAGATGTTCAGATCTCGGTTATCTGGGTCTGAGATTATGCTTAAAGCATATGTCTAACTGAAACACTCTGCTGACATCAGTCTTGAGAAATGAGTATAAGGTACTTTCCCACTGTAACCACAACAGTAAGTATTAATGCTGAGAGGCTATTTTACAGTGTTACTTCACTGCAATGAACCAATACAGAATTTATTGTACCTGGAGAACTGCCATAGAAAATCTTTTAAAAAAAAAAAGTCAAACGGACCTTAAATAGCTCCTCGGTTACGAATGATAATACCACCAAGTTCTTGTGTTCTGGTCTGCAAGATTCTGGAGGCAGACTGAAGCATGTAACATCAGCACAGAGGTATTGCAAACGGCTTCTGATTAGGTACACCAGTATACACACAAAGATTTAGTCAAATGCTAAGCAAAAGATCAAAGAGAATTAGAGATGTAAAGCTCCGAAACGAGGACCAGATTTCTTTCCTCTTTGCCTCCCATGATCCCCAATTCCTTTTAAACCAGCAGGAATTCCGGGAGATTCATGCCACTGACAAGAGCTGCTTCTGTCTGTGCTCCTCCATTTCAAAAAGAAGCTTCTCTCAAAGTTCAAAATCTACACAGTTTTCCAAAATCTGTTTATTCACCATGTTTTTAAAGTTAAACCTAGTCAATGGCAAAGCACTTTACTCAGGTAGTCAAGAGAAAAGCAACTCACACCAGCTAAGTAAGCAGGAGCAAAGTGAAAGGTGGAGCTTGGCAGCTGTTAAGCATAATCCCAGTCAGGGTGTCTGATTGTTTTTGTCTCTCACAAGCCCCGTGGCTCCGCTTAATTTCAGGGATGTATCTACTGCTCTAATTGTTCCTACAGCTGTTCCAGTCATGGGCCTGCAACTCCTTCTACTTCTGCAGAGGGCCATGCACGAGCAAAAGGCTGTGAGGCCCTCTGTTTCTCTTGAGAGGAATGTAATCTCATTTCTCCTTAATGCAATAGCAGCCACATAAAACTTTATAGAGAATTATCGATAAGGATAGGAGCTAAGCCAGTCCTGTGTAAGGTGCTGTCCAAGTGATTAAAAAGCCCAGAGACAAAATGTCGGCTGAAGGACAGAACAGCATCACAGAGGCTGGAAACCTCAGGAAAAGTCTCATAAATGTTCTTCGTATTCACTGGAATATCTGAATTAGGGACACATTGCCTGGGTGATTTTTCCTCCCTGCCTGTTTGCTCTATAAAGCCAAGACCTGAAATTTAAATGGCTACTTGACATGCCTGTTTTAAGCAATTTCACCTCAATGGACTTCCTTCAGCTATGGTTGTTTATCAAAGTGCTGACCCTCGAACTTTATTTCCCTACTAATCTTATCTTTTACTGATCTCTAGGAAGTTGACATATGGATCAGTGTCACCAGAGTGACTGAACAAGGTAAACTTAATAATCTAGTCTGTGTTTTTACATATTTACATAGAAGGGTGAAGCAAATGCAGGAGACTAATCTATGTTTGATTTTAAAGGACATGAGAACAAGATGTCCTGATTTTGCTAGATGAAGTCCTTCTGCTTTCTCTAATATTCTCATTGCAAAATCCTAGAAGAGGTATAACAAACACTATATGTAAAATAAATTACTAGTTCATTTCAAGGTGATAGGTGTATCTTGGGCTAAATATAAACTTGGTAACAATAGGCTGAGAAGTTATTTACGCATATAAAAGTTACTGACAGGTTAAAATAAGTATCTTTAAGATTCTTTTTCTTCATCCTGAAATATTTCGGCTCTAAATACACATCCTCTACTTCTGCTTCACAAACATTGAAATAATCTTGTTTCTGCTCCTGATCACAGTTGATAAAAGCAGTGGAAAAAGATAAAATGTTAGGACTGATAGTACAAAGGAATAAGGTAGCATTATGCCTCCTATCTGTCCCTATTCCTATAGACCTAACTTCTGTTCTCATTGACTGAAGGTTAAAATGAGAAAAGTCAACAGCCATCACTAGTAATAAAGTGTTAAGAAAATAGTGGAAGCTCTCTCTACATTCGTAAGAAATTCATATTAAGAAGTCAAAGTGTGAGGGCAAGGTGGTACTTTCCTCCAAGGCAAAACTTAAATGTCAGTATAGATTATCAGCTAAAGCTTCGTTATTTTGTGCTCATTCCTACGCCAAAAAAATCCAAGCACAGGCTTAATTATAGTAATCAAAATATGGATAGAGGATAGATTGCCAGTGTTATTTTCTTCAGGGGATTGGTGTAAGCAGTACAAGCAATCTCCATTTGCTGATAAATCTACACCTACATTAGTACATTTTGTAAGTATGGTTATAAAAGCAAACCTTTCCGCAGTGTCGGGTGAGACCTCACTTGGAAATCACAGAACAGAGAAATCGTTACTTGTTTGCCAAAGAAAGGGCAGAGAAAATACTGCAGTTGATCTCTACTTTCAAGAAATGTTAACCTTTGTGCCATGTACACGAGTTACACCTGCAATCATTATTTACATATGTTAACACACAGCCTCTGCCATTTTTCCTGTAGCCGTATTCCCTAAATTCAAGGATAGTCCTATAACCGTGCAGACACCAAGGCCCAGGTGGCACAGCTCAGGTTTTTACATGGTATGCTATGGGTTTATCCTGGAGAAGAATCTGGTAATGCTACAGGTGTCCCAAATTTGCACACACAAAAATGAGGTTAAAACTTATTAACTGTTGGGCAATGCCAAGGCAACTGAGCAGGCTGTGTGGGTGTCCGTCTGCTCTGGGCATGATGCTGTAGGCATGAGGGTCTGCTGTGAAACTGTCACAAAATTACAGACCAGAATGTCCTTCTGCTTCATGTTCACTAAGTCCTCTGATGACTGATGTTTCCTGAAGCAGGCAGCATGGAGGTACTTGATACCATGCCTAAATCACAATCAGCTACTTATTTTTCTAAATTACGTCATTCTCGGTACTTTCACTGAGAAGTATTATCTAAACAGAAATAAAGGACTTGCATAATCAGTACTTGGTTATTTCCACATAAGAATATAATTATCATGAAAATCATGATCATATATTGTTTTTCATAATTTCTTTCCTAAAGAATTTACCCATATCTACTAATACCTCTTTCTAATTGCTGTCAGAAACAGTTCTTCCACCCTCCACCTCCTCAGTTCTCCTCAATTTTTCTCACCACGTGAGAAAATGTTTCCCAGCCCCAAAACCCTCAAACTACTTCCTTATAAATCTTCCCTAATTTCAAAATGACAGCAATACAGTATGACAGCATAGGAAGAGGAGATAGAAACTGAGAGCATGCAAAATGTCAAGCTAAAGTTTTCATTCAAAACTGAAAAAGAGCTTTGCGTTTCAGTTCTACTATTCAAAAAGCTCCTGCCTTCAGCTTTCAATTTCCTCTTGATTTCCAGTATTTTCTGGTGTTGGAAAAATACACAAGATCAGAGCCAAAATAAAGGAAAAGCTGGCCCTAATGGTATGCTCACCACTTTTGAAAACAGAAATTCACAAGAATTTGGATCAACTTAGGTGGCTGGAAAATATTCATATTCTTTAAGTGTTTTTCCAAAGTGAACTTTCAATGGTTTTGACATGTAAGTTCTACCAAAATAGATACCTGTATATTTGACTGGAACTCCATTGAACTCCTGAGCAGCTTTTTCCGTTGTTGCACAGTGTTGTGGTATTCACACCACTTTTGACTCTAGAGACACACATTTCTCCTACACATCCATGACAGAGATTGATGCAAGGATAAAATTAAATACCTAATTCTACTATTTTAGCACACATCCCATGTAATAAACTGTTGGGCCTTATTCCCACAAACTTTTTCACGCCTAAGAAAACCAGTTTCCTTGAATTACATGGAAGAAATTAGGAACTTAAAATCTTTCCCTGCTTGTTTTCAGAACAATGTTGTTAACCACACACTAACAGGTGCTCTTTATAGATTTCATAGGTAAAGAGATGGCCACTTATCACTGACTTTTGAAGCTACAGGATGTCATTCATAGTACTTCCACAGTAATATCTTTTTCCATGATCTGCCTTTCTTAGGGAGACTTGTTTGGAATAATTATTTTTAAACTAAAGCTCATGTCTTTTAACCAACATGTTCCACTGCACTTCTTGCTCCTCCTTGACATGTCCCACAGAAGGGCATGAAGGAGCCCAATGCCTTCCTTCCTGGCTTCAACTGAGCTCGACGAGTACAAACTTGGCCCTCCTTGGATGCAAACAGTGACAGTCAGATACTACCACATATCCATCCTGTCAGTTGGCTACTGCTGAGAGTAGGCTGTAGAGACAGCCAGACCTCTAGTCAAACACAGAGCAACTGCTTTTACCTAGATTTGGTGGTCTTACACCTCAGATGGGGGAGGAACAGTTCTCAGAGTGAAGGGCTTGACAACAGTGATGTCTTAAACCAGTGCAATTAGATCTGTCCCAGACAACCCGTCATGGCACTGAGCTCCCAGTTTGACACAGTATCACTGTTCTGAACAGTAAAATAAAAGAAAGCCATGCAAACCAAGCAATTAGAGCTAAAATTTTCATATCCGCACGAACCTTAAAGCAACATCTGTCAGGGATTATTAGTGCTACAGTGAAGAATTTAAAACCTTGCTCCTATGATTTCTGATTCACTTCTATCTATTGCCCTGTCCTAATATTTTAGTTGTGCAATTACAAAGCCTTGCCTCGTTAACCCATCCCACCAATCAAACCATTTCACCTTCTTAGTACAGTATTTCATCATCCTAATCTTATTGTCCTGTGTTATGTTGCTTACCACCTTCTGTCAGATTTGATGGTTTTAATCCTAGGCCCTCGCCTTTCATTTCTATTACATCACGCTGTTTATGCATTGCACATGTGTTTGCATTGTCCTCTGTAGACTGTCTTTCATACACAGAATATTTAAATGAGAAAAAGTTCAAAAACAAGTGGAGTTTACACACAGTTACTCTACAGATTCAATCATTTTCTTGCTGAGCTAACTGAACCAGTTGTTAATAGATTGAAGCATCAATGCAATTGCCATACCAAACCCAAAGGAAGACTGGTTCCTCTCCCTGGAAAGTTTTCTTTTGAATTATTAATCAACAATGTAGTTAGGAAAAACTAAATATAAGTTTAAATTATATGTGCTAAAATCAATTAACTTAGTAGTTTCTTAGGAGACTCTTACCCATTCTTGCCATTCATACTTCATTCTTACGTTTTTGGTTTATATTTTTTTGATGATTAGTAAGAGGATGATTCTTTCTGGACACATCTAAGATACTTCCATACCACAATGAAATTACCTGAGTTTAAATTACTTTCTAAACAAAGTTGTTGATGTTGTGGTACAGACCACCTAATCATAAAGAATTAGTAGACAATTCCTTCTTCAGGGTACGAGAAGAAATCTCACTCTCGCAGGCCTTTGTCTTCACAGGGGACTTGAACCACCCCAACATCTGCTGGAGGGATGGCAGAGCAGGAAGAAAATGCAGGAGGTTTCTGGAGTTTATCAATGGTAACTGCCTGGACTGTGTGTACCAGTGCATGCTGGGGACCAACCAACTGGAAGGCAGCTTTGCAGAGAAGGACCCTAAGGTCCTGGTGAGCAAACTGAACACGAGCTAGATAAAGTGCCCTTACAATAAAAAAGGCCAACATCCTCACAAGGCTGCATGAGGAAGAGCACCACCAGCTGATTGAGGGAGGTGATCCTTCCTCTCTACTCAGCAGTGCTGAGACACATCTGGAGTGCTGGGTCCACTTCTGGGCTTCCCAGCACAAGAAATACAGGGACATACTGGAGTGAGTCCAGTGAAGGACAACAAAAGTGACTGAGCCACTGGAGCATCTGTAATACGAGGAGAGACTGAGAGAACTGGGACTGTTTGGCCTGGAGAAGAGAAGGCTCAGAAGGATCTTATGAATTAAGTCTATAAACACCTGATGGGGAGAAAGGAAACAGAGCTCGACTCTTTTCAGTAGTGCCCCATAAAAAGACATGAGTCAATGGGTACACAATGAAAAACAAGAAAATCTATGTAAAAATAAGAAAAGACTTCTTAATTGTAAGAGTGATTGAACCAGATTATCCATAGAGGTCACAAAGTCACAATCCTTGGAAATATTCGACACCTGAGTGTACACAGCATCACCTGCTCTAGGTGACCCTGCCCTGAGCAGCAATTTTGGACTGAGAAGTCTTGAGATGCCTTCCCAAAGTCAGCCTTCCTCCATTTCTATGAGCTATCTTTATTTGAATGCTGTGTGCGTAGGCTCCAATCACCCAGCCTTATGCACCCAGTTTGCCCTTCCTTCAGTATTCTAGATGTGGAAGTCAAAGGTCTTTCTCTAATCAATAGAAAGATGCTAGTGTCTCCAGCGGCAAATTTTACCTGCCTAAGCATGAGGGGCTTTTTAGTTAAAGCACAAGGCTGTTAGCAGAATTACAGAGACTGGAATTCATCCATTGATTTTTCTGCTGACTGAAGGCTACAACTTCAAAAAACCTACTGAACAAGGGAATTTAACTAAAGTTCAAGTGTTGTGCTTATCAGAGAGTTATTATTCAAATAACTGGAGCTAGTACAAAAGTCTCATCCATGGCTGAGTTTATTGCACCTTACCACCATTCAGCTGGTGCGCTATAATGTCTTACCCTTAGGTAAATTGTGCGTGTGCCTGAATCAGTTCTGAGTTTGGAATTTTATGTGATGCAGATGATATTTTCTGTTATCAGAAAGCAAGTCCCCATGCAAACACACACTCCTGCCTACATCATTTTTCCTGCCCTCACCATTCTACCTCTAGAGCACACCCTATACAAGCAATAGCCAACTCACTAACACAGCAGAAAAGAAATGCTTTTTCTCACTAGATTGATTTTCTACTAGTTGAGCAAGTTTGCCCTGGCTTGGAGCAAGATCATAGGAAGCACATAGTCAGCTTAACAGAGAGGTCAGGATTGCAAAGCAAAGAATTGTAGGTAAAAGGGAGGGAAATGGGACAGAGAGCGATGGGGTCAAACTGCCCTGGAGGCATCACTGAATCTCCAAACTGGCTCAAGCTGTATCACGTAGCTTTACCCTTAGCAACCAATCATAATTCATAACACCCCAGGCATAAACAGGTGACAAAAACGAGACTCCCAGTCACAGGCAAAGGAGAATATGGCATGGGAAAAACGAAACCACAATGTGGATTTTCTTCTTTAAGCACACAGTGCAGCAGGTGTCCTCATCTGGGGGATGCAGGAGAGCAGATGATCAAGGCTAACATCACTAGCAGAACAAGGCAGGCCCCCACGTCATATCGGCAGGAGAAAAAGCTGAACAGGACCAAACAAGAGTGAACTTTTTTGATCTACAAAAGTGGGTTGGCTTGATGTACCCCAAGAAAAAGAGCCAAAGAAGGGAAAGAAGTTGTAAAAGCTGGTGCTTCATTTCAGGCTTGCACTCATTTCCATCAACATTGTTAGACTTTAAACAAAGTCACACACAATCAAAACAGCTGCTAAGAATAGAAGCCTGTACCAGGTAATGTATAGTGTTAGTTCGTGTCTTCCAGGAACTCCTGCATCAAAAAAAAATGCCCTTCCTAGTGGCACCATGGCAACAACAGGATTTTTTCAAACAAAAGGTATGAAATCCCAAATAAGTGTGTAAAATTTAAAAAATACCATGTCTGTTTATTTAACTCTACATATAAACTTTTGTATCCCAAATCTGAGACTGGAATCACTGAGGTTAAAGAGCTAAAAATGCAAAATCTAATATGTCACGTTTTGTTTCACTGCCCTGAATACACAGAACCACATATTTTTTCACGTTTATTACTGCTCATTTAAAGCATTTTCTGGGAAGAAGCTGACAGCTCTCCCCAGTTTTCTCTTGATATTCAGCTGTTGTTCTAACCATAAACTGTACTTTGAACAGTTATTTTTTCAAAGTGATGAAATAAACTGCTGTTACTGTTGAATTTTATTACAAAAATAGAGACTTGTCATTAAATTGTTCACTTGTTTAGGAAAATCATTGTCTTCCAATTATGTGTTAGGTAAAACTTTTGGAAAACTGGAGCTTTAAACATTATTTAAAATTAAGTTTTCATATATAGCAAGGAAAGCAGCTTTTCCATTCAGCAAGCAGGTCACTGAATGACTAACAGCATCTTGATGAGGTACCTCTTCTTGGATTTGTACATGTGAAGAACCAGTGGGTATAGAATTAGTTTCCCTGACCATATATCTGTTTTGTCAAACTATTTGAGTGCCCTTGGCATCACTCTGTCTCATGCCAGTCACTACTCTCCTAGGTAACACACAGACATGATTTGGAGGATGGCACATGCTTGGAACTTGTCCACATAGATACTTCGAGCAGAATGAACTCATTGTCGTGCAGAAGTAAGATTAATTATAAGAATCACACTGTGAAGTACTGAGAACAGTACTTTCTCTGATTAAATACATTAGAAGTAGCCATAGGGTCCCTGGGAAGTATTTTGAAAAACAACCTGCTGATTGACCATCGTTTTAAACCTACATAAAACCATCAACTTCACTGCAGTGGCCCTTACAGATCAGACAATGCTTGTACCCTGTGGCAGGTAATGCAGATATTCAACATAAAGATCGTGCCCAGCTAAAAGTCATGGGGTTTTTGGCTTGATCTTCCTGTTGCTATAATTTGTTTGTTTCAAGCATTTAGTTTAGTACATGTTGGGAAGAGGGGGTTCCAGCCTTTTTCTGAATTTATGATTAGCAAACAAGAAAACAATCAAGGCAAAGACAGATAAGACAACTGCAAGTAAGAAAACACCAGATAGCTATAATTATATTTGTTTGCTTGATTAGATTGCAAATAGGTATTTTTCTCTCACCCAGTAATTTTGTGAAATGAGCAAATTGATAAAAATAAATAAATGATGGTATAGTAGAAAGGCATTATCTGCAGCATGAGCACAGGAGGGGTGAAATCAACTTATTCAGAGAGATGATATTAAACGAGTGCTAAACAAAACTTTTAATACTTCTCCTGGTTTTTTAACTACTAGTAATTATGTGTTACCTGACAAAAAATCTCATAATTTAAAAAATATTTCATGATACAAGACCAGATTGGATGAAACTCTGAGCAACCTAGTTGATGGTGTCCCTGCTGATTGTGGGGGAGGTTGAACTAGATGAGTTTTAAAGGTCCCTTCCAACCCAAACAATTCAATGATTCTAAGGACAGCTTCTACAGATATGCACAGGCAAAAAGAGCAGTAGGTGTTACCTTGCACTTGAAATGCAAACTGGATGACAGCATATACAAAATGTCAGATAAGCAGAACTGTCCACCTAATTAAGAACAACAAACTTGAACAGGGAAAATTTTAAGAGATTTTGAAAACTGGTAGCTAAGATCCAATAAATCTAGAATTCCTTTTAAAAAAGAAAACTATCTTAATGCAGAAAATAGAATAAACCAAAAAAGGATAGGTGGGTAAATAATCAGTCCTTCAGTGATCTAAAGATCAAATCAGATTGAAACTGTAAATTAGGCAGAACTGATACAACGGAGTTTGAAAGACCTTACACAGACAAAAGGCAAAGAGTGCAAAGACCATGGCTGAAAATTAGATATCTCAAAAAAGAGAAAACATGCATACTGAAATCGAAACCCAGGGAAAGGTTTCCTGCTCTGTAGCTTGTATGCACTTACAGTCCAATGTTGCCAAGAAAGAAAGAAATGCCACTCCCATGTCAGGTAGTTAGCATAATGGAAGGAATAAGTGAAGCAGTTAGTGAGGAAGGAATAAGAAGTCAGATGCAGCAGAGGAAGACCAGACTAGAAAATACTTTTATAAATTAGTTGTTTTCACATTAGTTTGTCCTAATGAGTTTCACTCTCATGTTTAAAAAACAAGTACCTGGACAACCTCAGAAGCACTGGCAGTTATCACTGAGAGTTCATGAAGAGTGGAGAGCTATTCCAGGAAATAAGGCAAATGTAATGCTGGCATTCTTCTTTCTTAGGAAAAAACTGAAGGAAATAATCAGTGTAAGCCCCAAGAAAATGTCAATGAAATATGTAGCAGTCAAGAACAAATCAAGGCAAGGAAATCTCATCTCTACCTGTGATGGAGAAATGGATCTCACAGACAGGGGAGACGTGCTACCTTTGAAATACTTTGATTGCAGTACAGCTTTGGGCACTGCCTCGCATGAGTTTCCCAAGCAAGTGCAGATTAGAAGGTGCACAACCGCACACGGAGGTGTGTCTACTGGATTGCCTAGGAGTCTGCCCTGGGTCTTATATTTACACAACTTACTGCTTGCACCAATGGTTTGGATCAAGGAATACATACTGGGCATGCAGCAGGAAGGGTTGTGAACACCAGAGGACGGGATTAGAATTCTAATCTAAAGCCTTGTACCAAATACGAAAAATGGTCATGAAGAAAAGAGATGCACTGTAGTCAGGACAAATAAATAAAGGTCTGTGCTTAAGTAGGAATAATCCACTACATAAATACAGAGTGTACAATAACCACTTCAGCAGTCAACACAGAGAAAAGGATTAGGTGTTATGAACTACCTTCTGAAATTGCGTCAGTAATGTCACAAAGTTGCAAATAAAGGCAAGCAACACGTAAAAACTAGAGGCAAATATGACCTATAAGCATGACCACCCACTGTCTCCACAGATGAATGCCTCTTTTAAGACATGGTGTACAGTAAAACACAAGTACAGCATAAGGCAGGACCGTATCATATCTTCCCACTAGACGCTATAAGCATTAATTAGACAAGCTCCTGCACAGCTGTGGCTGATCCTGCCTTTGGGCATGTGATTGGACTCTGTGGCCCTTCAGGGTACTCAGCCTTACCACTTAGGAGTTCTGTCATCAGTGAAACCTTCCAGGACAGCCTAAAATTGCAGTGGCAAGACTGCCTTCACCAATACTACTCTAGTAGAGAGTAGTAGAAAGCAGCAGTGATGCTGGGAGCTGTCCTCTAGACAACACACACAGTGAAATGATCCTTCTTCACCTCTCTCTATGAGCTCTGATTTTAGCAGGGAACTCCACTCAAGTACTGAACCTATGGTGTAGTGTTTTGACACTTTGAAACTGAGGGAGAGGAATCATACATATACATATCCTGATTTATATACATAAATCAGGATACATATCCTGATTTCCTAAAAAAAAAAAAAAAAAAAACCAGAAAAAAAGAAATCAAAAAAGCCAACAAATTTTCTTGCATTTTGTCTCAGGATTTAGGAGGGAGGAGAGAGTGAAGCAGAGCAACCTGCATCCATTCAAAGACACCAATTAAACACCTGCACAGATAAGGTGGTTAAACAAGCAGAGTAAAACCAGAACTTGAAGGCTGTGTGTTCAAATTTGACTCTCATCCTCCAAAGAAAGTGACAAAATAATTGAAAATTCAATTCAACTATAGTGTCAGAATGAGTTGGGCAAATGAGTTGGGTAGATAAGAGATTTTAGGGACTCTGAACAAAACAGGTCATGATAATTGTGGGAAGTCCCAGGGGCTGCAGGTGAAGACTTTTCTTTCTCTCTCTCTGCCTTTCCCACTTCCCAATTCACTTCAACAGACCTTCCTCTTCCTTCCCCAGGGCGGACTTGCCCATACGCTGAAATCCAGTCATGTCTAAATGACTCTCCATCTTCCTTCTCCCATGGAATCTTCCCTCCTACTCTCACTAATAGCTACTCATCTACCTCCCCCTCCACCTTTTTGAGTGGGTGCCCCCTTGCACCTTTCCATGGGGGTCTGGGCAGGAGCTGCCATGGCCCCTGTTGGAAGCAAGAGGCAGGGAAGGGAGTGATGCAGCAGGGCAATCTGCAGGAACCTCTCCCTCCCATCATCCCAGCAGGGCCAGCAATGACAGCAGTTGAAGTCTTGTAAGGCAAGGAAAGAAACAAGGACAGAAGTTTCTGCCCTCAGCACTCTGCTCCTGCAGGCAGCTGCCGAGGCTGGATTTAGAGAAAGCCCACCCTGACTTGTCCGTGGGGGCAACATACAGCAGTGCCTGCTGCCTAAATAATACCCAGTCTTGGAGCTTTGCACGCTTCCCTTTTCCTTGGGGAGCAGCTTATCCTTCTTGTCTTTAAACCTCTTGCTTTTGGTTTGGTAGATTCTTCTTATCATAGAGTTTCAGTCTGTAGCAAAACCCATATAATGGATGTCTTGATGCCACAGACATCTTCATCATACAAAGACAAACAAAAAGAAAGACTAAAGAATATGAACAAAATCATCAAAAATATATGATGTGTCTTTGGAATCATTACTGGAGAAAATAACAAGGAAAATAAATTAAAACTTCAGAAATTCCTGTTCAATTAAATTTCATAAGTAGTACCTGAAGCAACAGATACTGGAACAGAGCTGTTACAGCTAAAACAAACAGCTTTCACACATTTTATATCTATAAATTAGAATTCTTTCCGTCAGTGTATTCTTGAATCTTATGCACTAATTTAGCTACAAAGCAGCAGAGCTCATGCTGCAGTAATAGAATATTGATTGTACAATGTTCAGAGCCAAAGAACTCATGTTACTGAACTTTATACACACGCATATTGTTGCAGTAAGAAATCCACATCAATATCCCTTGCCAAATGCATCCAATCACCACTGGGCCTGCTGATGATTTAATTACAAAATATAGAATTTTTGGTGGGACAGAGTCAAGTTCTCATTAAACTAAAATTCCAGTAATGGAAATGACCTTGAGTAAAGGAAAAGATTAAATGTTTAAACTCAGGAAAGTGTGATGCTCATTTAGTTCTACTCCTTTGCTGTTTATTAATATATAGCAATATACTTCAGAGTTTCCAGGGACTTCTCTGAAGATGAAAAATATACCTGTAGTGCAAATTTCACATCCTAATTCAAAGTAACCTGCATTTTTGTAGGTCTTCATGGGCTTGAAGCCCAGTGTTAAATGAGTGATAATGAACCAGTGGTCACTGTGAGAGCATTATTCCTCAGAACAGCTTCCCAAAACACTTCTTCAAAACAAATCAATCATTATACCAGAGTAATTTGAGAGTAATGCAGGCTGCTTGCCCCACATTCCTTGCTCCTACATCTCCTACAGGCCACACATCCCACGCCACAACTGGGAGGCACCTCCAGCATCAACTGCTGCTTGGTCCCTCGTTTCACCACCGAATCTAATCAACCTCTAAAAGATCATCTCCTAACTCCTCTGTAGGATTTCATGACAGTGGCATGAATATAACACCAACATTATATGTATTTTAAGGCAATTTCTATGTAATGGCAGTTATTCAAAAATGTATGCAGAGTCAAGTTTTTCTTTGAGATTTTGTTTCATTGGTGGTGGTTGAGGGAGGAATGGCCATTTAATCAACTATCACTGACAACTTCTAGACAAAATACTGGACTGCTGGTCTGATCTCCTAAGGCAATTTCCATATTTCTGTTTTGTCATTTGGAAGGGAATAACATTATTTTGTTCACTGAGCAATATCCTATCGATGATGTATTATGAACATGCATATGCATTGAACATACTCCTGGGATTGCAAGTATCTTTAAAAAAATCACCGGAAATAACTTTGAGACACTCAGAATTCTTGCAGTAATTTTTAACTAAGCAATGCACAGAACTTTATAAGCAAACAAGTTTTGTATTCTCACATTTTTGACTACAGATGTATTTCAGTAGCCCATGTAATAGTGTTTACAGTTAAAATAATAGCATAAAAATAGTGAGATCCTGCCCCCATCAATTTGCTTCTCCTCTCCCATTATGCTTTTACTATGCTTTCATCCTGCCGAGACAAATGTTGATTACTCCCCATCAATTACCATTTCCCACTACAATATACAGCATAGGAGTAAAAAAATATTACAACCTGTGTTTTTGTCATCGTCTCCGGGTTCCCATTAACTGTTAACTACAACATTTGACTTCAGAGGCAAATCTCCTTTAGAGGAGGAGAGATTGGTACTATTAGAAGTTCAACCTTCCACCAGTAACAAATATTTCCTTTAAAATGCTTACAGTTATTTAGAAGCTAAACATGTCTTAATTTGACCTAAGAATAAAAACATAGTATCTATCTTTTTGAATAGTATTCCTTATGGCCTTCTATGTAATTACCTTAAAAGTGTTTACAGAAGATACTGCTTGCAACCAGCTTTTGTATCCTATTGTATTGTCCCTTCAAGGCATTACTTTCATATACTACAAAGCACAAGAAAGATGCCTTTATTACCACAATTCATTAGAATGTGCTAAATAGTGCCAAATGAAGAAGCATTTTTTACAATTATTGTTATTACCTAGTGTAATTTACATTTTGCTGACTAGAAAAAAAAAGTTATCTTTTAAAATTAAGCTGTCTAGAAAAAGTGTTATTATAAACCCTCATGCAGAAAAAGCCGGAAGGCCCCTTAAATTTGCTACTTTTTCTTCGACATCCATTAACCTGTACCAGCACCAGCTTAACTAATCTTGAACATTTTTGCAGGAAAAGTGTGCTAATCCTATCTACCATCTAAGACACCTGCATAGGAAAAAAGAAAAAAAAACAAAAACAGGAATTCTGCTGGAGGAGCTAATTTCAGAAAAATTATCTTCCCTCAACTAGAAATATTTTTTTAGTGTATGGACAAAGTACACTAAGAGTTTTCATTTTGCATTCACCATTGCAATAGTTGTCAGGATTCAAAAGACAAATGGATTAAGTCCCTCCTAAATTGTTGTGGAGCAGCTTCTGAGGGAAGAAAAAGCTGTAGAGCAGCCTGTCTGGAGTAGCTCCCTTAGGATTTTGGCTAGTGGAAGAGAAAGTCCTGCTGCAACACAGAGAGCTAAGGCAGCTTCGTGTTAGACAGTGTTCTTTGACCCACAGGGTCAGATCCCCCAGCAGTTGGTTAAACGGAGGGATTCCTCCTTCCATGGGTCTGAATACGTGTGCCTGAGAAAAATTACTTCTGGTAAGCAGCAGGGCTACCTCTTTTTGTGTCTCCATGGGGGCAACACAGAGGGAAGAAGCTGCAGGACAGGAGACTTAGTCTCAGTTGCCCAGCATGGGAAACACTTCAGGCCATTTTCTCCACATGCTAACAGCCTGTTGAGCCTAGAATTTGTTGCTGGGTCTCTTCTCCAGCACAGAGAAGAGGTCTGTCTGAAAGACTCTGCATTTGCCCAGACAGAATTCAGGGTTGAGAGATGAGCATCCTAAGGCTTCAATAAAAGGAACAGCACAAGATCACTGTCCTTGCATACTGCTTGTAAAACCAATAAATTTGTCCCAGTAATAATAACAAAAGCCGAAGAAGGCTCTGAGGAGGCTCAGAGTGAAGAAGTTTTACAAAAAATATAAAATAAATTATGAAAATAGATTTCTGTGTCTCAGAAACAATGTCTGCTGTACCTAGGGTGGAAAAACCAGAGAGCTCAAACTTCAGAACTCCTCAGGTTCAAAGAACAACAATTCACAAATGAAAACAGTACATGCCCAAGGAGTTGAGATGGGAGATAAGATGCTTCTTGAGGACTTCCAAAACAGAGAGACTTCATTCCCACTAGGAAACAGTAAGATGTTTTTTAGAGTATTTTAAACAAAATAAATTAAAATTACAAATCTGCAGTGCTAAATATCAGCAGCCAGCTATGATGGCATTATCAGCACTGGTGGTTCAGTGAGTTGTAACACTGACAATATCCTTTCACATATACACATTTTTAAGGGTCTTTTACGGAAAGGCTGAGACCAAAACCATGGAAATCATCATGCTCAGAGAGTACTGGCTTGTCCCTACACGTGCTCTCCCTGCACTAAGGTATCTGAGAAGTTGCTAATATTTTCTGCTGTGGGTTCCCCCAGAGCCACATAGATCCTCTGTGTGACATCTGTAGGTGGACATCTATATCATCTCCAGAGGGTCGGAGAAAAGAGAAACTCTGACACTAGAGGAGACCAGAAATTATCATAGAATCATAAAATTGTTTTGGTTGGAAGATGCCCTAAAGATCATCAGTTCCAACACCCTTGCCTTGGGCAGGGACACTTTCCACTAGACCAGGCTGACGCATTCAGCCTGGCCTTGGCCACAACAGAGCAGCCTGTTGCATTGTCCCACTGTGAAGAATTTTTTCTTAATATCCAATCTAAACCTACTGTCTTTCAGTTTGAAGCCATTCCCCCTTGTCTTATCACTACATTTACTAGAGGAGGGAAGACAGAAAACGAAGACCAAAGAAACATGCATTAAGGGAGGCCTGTGTTTGGTGAGGTATTACTCTTGTTTCAGTGACAAACAAAGCCTTCTGCAGTTAATTCATGAATAGAACAAAGTAATTGAGGCAAACCTAAGAGAAGAGCAGATTGGATTTAGACCCAAAAGACGATATGTGAATCACATTTTTGTTCTAAAAACACAGGAAAGACTGTCCAATAGCAAAAACCGCATGCCACAAATGTCAAAGATTATAAAAAGTATTTGGCAGCCTGTGCTGCAATTGGCTCTGGACCATTTTAAAGTAAAATAGCTTGCCAATAAAAACTATTACCATCATCAGGGTTTTATGGTAAGGTACACATGGTGTGGTCAAAGAAAATGCAGACCTGATCATTTTTTTAAATGGTGTCAAGTGAGGGTGCAGTTCTCTTTAGCACCGGCACCAGCTGCACATTTAGAACACGTACACAGGGCAGGCAGACACAACACTGGCACTGCCTGTCTTGACTGCACATTAGAAGAATTAGGTTTTAAATAAAGACACTGCTCTTCCCAGTAACAGAGCAGCTGACTTGGAAGCTGTGGCCAAAAAAGATAGGGTTAAAGCTACGACAGAATTTAGTCTAAAAAGTCCACAAATATTCATGAGAATGTGTTTTCCCCTCTCCTCTTCCCTTGAGTGGATATTTTGCCAGGCCCCTAACAGTTTAATCTGAATAAACTTCCTCTCTCCTCATGGCCCAGAAGACAGCAGCTCCCTCACCCTCTGAAGAGATGCCCCAGTCCTCCCCCAGCTCTTCTGCATTAATATCTCTCTAGATGAAGTGCTCCTTTTAAGGCAAACCCACATAACAGAAATCAGATCACTGATACTTTGAAACAGACAGGATTTTTTTCACCAGAAGGGAAAAACATTACTAATTGGCAAGGCCAGACTACAGGCTCTCAACCCTAATTCCAATTTAAAATACTGGTGTGAAGCCTGGAAATCTACCCATGCACAAGCAGGTATCAAAATGCCTTCAAAAGCACATAAATCAGGAAAATACCAGGCAAGTAGGAAATTAATTTTTAATGGATGTTAGAGCTGGCCACAGAGTTCAACAGCACTCTATTTCTAAAGGTATCTAGAAGGAAACCTGGGACACGTTAAAAACAAACTTAGACTCTGTCAATGTCAATGTATCATTGGGCAAATAAAGGGATGTTGAGGAAGTGGACAGGCAGTCATCTGTTAAACAGCATGTTGAGAGGAAACACAACTGTTTTAACAACAAATAACAGCAAAAAGATGCAAGTGAACCAGCCCAGACAACATAGGCAGAGCTCTGCCAGTGCTTAGAGCAATGTTCGGCCATGCAGGAAAGATTCAGAGCTGCCGATTGGCTTTTAGGATAAATGAAGATTTAATTCATCACACTGCAGTAATTGATGCGATACACTGACTTGTAGTCAATCCTAGGAAGCTTCTGGGTGTAGTTTGTAATGAAACCACTGAAAAATGGAATTCAGGAGTAGTCAAAGGGGGAATACTTGAGCAGGCAGTCTACTCTTGCAGTGTAGTCTGAGGAGACTGGGGCAAATTCCAGCCTCTTGAGATGTAATAGAAGTTCCATTAATTTCAAAAGCATCCAATTGTCTTACAATTGCAAAAGGTTCCTTAGAGACAGAAGCAGGAATAGGGCTGAACAAAAAACTCAAGACGATTTTTTCGTTTTTTAAAAATTTTAATCAGCAACTCCTTTAGTCATGCAAAAATACCACTTGCAATAACACAATTCCTTGCTAAGGAAAGCAGTCCTCTCTCTTTAAATATTTACAAAATATAGCATTATAAAAAAAATCACTCTTAACTTTTGAAGCAGAGTGCTAATGTTAAATTATTGTATTGCAATTCTTAATTACTTGGAAAATGTTACCAAAGATTTCACTGTGATTTAACATCTGATACTTTTGTGCACCTTTTCCATAGGTCTCCTTAAACAAGGACTGTAAATAGGACATTGAACTGACATCTTTACTAAACAATTCTTTTCACGTATTCTTGAGAATTCTATATGTGTATATTTTTCTTATGGATTTCAGTAGGCTTTTATCTCTTCTCATTAGCAACTTATCTGAATGGCACATTCACTGAAAAAAGGACTTTTTTCTGGTTTTGCAGATTGTGTAAATTTAAAGATAATATATTCTGTACCAGCTCCCCAATAAGATAAAACATATAATGACATTATCCAGTAATTTGAGTATTTTACTGACTTTATATCCTGGCAGTATGTTTCATGCCTCATTTGGTAGAAAACTCATTAGGCAAGTGCAAACCATGCTTTAATGCAATAGGTTGAGACTTCTTTCCCAACTAACTTGAGTTAGTTATTTTCTGTACTTTCATGCTCAAGTTAATAAATTGCAAACTTTCAGCTCCTCAGTTTGCTCTGATCTCCTTTACATACCATTTATTGGTAGCTCTATATTTTGAGAGAGAAGGAAGAGATGAAAGCCAAATTATCCCCTTGGGTTCATGGAATAAATGTTGCCATCATATAATCTGTATTCTTATGGAGCATTAGATTTTATTGAGCTCTCAACTTGTGACAAGAGCATTCACTGAAACACAGAAATGTCAATACGAAAGAACACTGAAGAGCAAATAGCTGAGAAATTTCAAAGCCAGTTTCATGAGTTTTAGTCATGATTTTGGATTTGATAGCTGAAATCAATTGGAAGATCCGCTGCTAGGATCTAGTGTATTCTACCATCAGACATAAGTAGATTACTAAAATGCTCATTAATTATAGCTGTTGCATATGCATGCATATAGGCATGCACGTGCAGTAGGTTTGTTGGTTAACTGGGCAACTATCCAACTAATGGAAACTCAGGAATGGATCCTTCAGCAATTCTGTGTTGGAAGCTTCAAGACACCTGAGATAAGAGTGTGTCGTGACCTTCGCTCCAATATTCAAAGAACTGACTGAGTCTAGATCTGAAAGTACACAGAGTAACAGGCAGAAAGGCACTGAATTCTTATTAAGATCATCCAACAAGAGTGCAGTTGGCAACATATTATTTGTGATTATAAAGCAAGAGCTGACAGGACTGGTTTCATCATGCACACAGTAAGGGATGGAAAATACCAATCCTAGTCTTAGAGTGTAGTTACTTGGGAACAAAATTACTTGGGAAATTTATGGAAGACAAATTTACAATTTCGAGGGCCTGGCTATGTTAGAGAATCTAGAACACAAAGAATAAATGCCACTCTAACATTACACTTTTTTTCCTAAAATTGCATCTCTAGATGGGATCATAGGATTAGAGAATCACAGAATACTTGAGATTGGAAGGGTCATCTGGTTCAATCTTTTGCTAAAGCAGGGTTTCCCAGAGTAGTTGCCCAGATCCATTTCCAGATGCCTTTTGAGTATCTCCAAGGATGGAGGCTCCACAACCTCTCTGAGCAACCTGTGCCAGTGCTTTGTCAGTTATCCTGAGATAACTCAGGCTGGAGGGGGAGTCTCCCTGCTGACCCAATGGAGAAAGGCTTTTCCTTCTATCCCATTTGAACTTCTCTTGCTTGGTTGGTCAATGTTCCTTGTCCGCCTAGTTCCCTCTTCTCAATCATATCCCCATAGCTATTGGGGGGCTGCTGTTAGACCCCCAAAGAACTGTCTCTCCCTGAAGCTAAATCAGACCCCATCCCTCAGCCTCTCTTCACAGGGCAATCCATTTCCAGGTGTTATTAACTACGCATTTGTCCTCACTGAATTTCCCTCAGTTTGTTTCCCTAGCTATGTGCATTTGTGCAAATACAGTTAAGGAGGTGTCTCTCTGCATAAATTCTGGAGCAGCCACTGGACCACCACAACTTCTGACATCTCTTTCATTGCAATTCTTTGGTAAGGGCGGAGCAAGAAATACACATTTTAATCCATTCCCATGAAGTTCTGAGAAATCTTCATGAGAAAAACTGTTTGCAATTATCTCCACTGATTTTACCAGGGTTTAACTTCATCACTTCTGATGCAGATCATACATTCTCTTCAGGTCCACATTGTACACATTGCTGTCAGCTATTAGTGAGATTATTGTGGCCCAAAGGTGCTGTCACAACAGCACAACTAAAGGAACAAAATTAAAGGAGTACTTTATAGGCCAATAAATATCACAGCTGAGGGAAAAGGAAAATGAACTTGTAATTACTTAGGATAGCCTGCAAAACTTAGGGTTTGAACAATAATGTAAGCATGCATAGAAATGACAGAAGATAATTTCACTTTGCACTTTTGATAACACCTGCACTCTTCTTGTTAATCATTTCAGGACAAAAGCCCTGAGTATGTTAAAACAGCTACATTAAAAAAAATACAAACAAACAAATAAATAAATAAAACTCCTGGCAATTAAATACTTTATTATTATTATTATTCCTCAAAGAAGTAATACATGTCTTCAGAACAGAATCATTCAGTTCTGGATCAGTCACAAATTTCTGACATAAATAAATATCCACTTAGCCAAAAAAATCAAGTGATTCTGCTAGGCATTGTCTTACCACCTCACTCCTGGTGAACTCTCCTGTCTCCTTTGGCTCTGAATTCCAGTGTTCTGGTTCTCCCACACCATGGCAGGTGATTTATGTGGATCTACATCATTGCTTATGTGGATCTAGAGATAAACCTTATTACAAATAAAATATCAACCTTTATATACAAGTAAGAGCAGAAAGTCACAATAATAAATATAAACAATTTTTGTGTATGACATAACAAATTACAGTCTCTGCATAAGGTTTATTTGGTACTTGTTGGGATGACCTACATAATTTAGCTTTGGCTTTTGCTTCTCTTGAGTAATGCAGGGATCTCATACTCATGCTAATAAATTCTTTATATTACACCACCATGTCTCCCCTTTACATAATTCATCATGCATGGTTTGGGGTTTTTTTTGTCCTGTGTTTCATATCCAGTCCAATGCACTTCTGTTTTCCTGAGGGAGATGGTTTGGAGAAAAATACGGAAACAGAAAAGAGAGAGTGTTGGCACAGTACAGAGCTTACTTATGCAGGCACACACAGCACACGTTCTCTTTAACTGAAGCTGCGCAATAGTTGAATAATTCTGACCCAGCACAGCTGGTTTAAAGCATTGGAACCACTTAAAAAGTTATACATAAAGCAGGAGAAGGAGAAAAGAAAACAATATTGACTTCAGGGTCTTCAAACACTGCATTTTTTTTATTATTATTTTTGGAGAAATAAGTATCCTGCCAACTTGATTCTCCTTAGATTATTCAAATTCAAAAGTTACAGATGAAGGTCACATCTGAAACATCCTATCAGGATTTCTGAGTGAAAACTCGTTGAAAACAAATTGTGTCCCCAGAATACAACAATGTGAAAAGCCACGTTTATTTGCTTTTCACAGTGTCCCTCCTGTATACTCACTTTGCATCCCTATCATGCATAATATTTTTCAAGAGCCTTTAAGGTACTGTGAACAAACTGCAGTATTCTGAAACTAATTAATCTGTGGCACATTTGCAAGAAGCAACTGCATCTCATTATAGATATATATTGCTGTAGTGAAAGAACAGCTTAATCTTCCTAATATCTAGTCTTACAGGCTTTATTACATAGCTTCTGGCATGCTAATTCTTCACTTTTTTGACTGTTTCTCTAATGATTGATAAACATTCTTACAAAGATGTTCAGGTGAGCTCATTACTCAGTTTTAAGCTATTTAAACTGTGACTATCAATGCCTGTGAAGTGTAACAAAAGCTAATGTGCAGGTGTGAGGCCCAGGTCAGAATCAGAGCATGTGGCATTACCTGGTGTCCTGCCTCAGAGCTTCACAGTTTTCTGGGTGCTCAGCAGCTACACCGAAACCTTGCAGGAAAGCACACCAAAAGTAATAAGAAAGGGAGAGAGATAGGACTGTGGTAATAACGTTATGTCACTGCAATAAATATTAAAACAGTATCACAAATTGCTCTGACTTAAGATAAAACAACCAGCCATTTGTGAGTGTTGCACAGATCAAGTATTAAAATCTGGGGTTACAGAACAATAAAATGGTGCTTATTTGTACTCCATTAATCTCACTGAAGATAAATTCTTCTCCTTCCCATATCCTCTCTTCCATGCATTACTATTTTTCCAGTGGTACACAACAGTAGCTACAGAAGGTCTTTGCAGATGAAGTGGAAATATTAATGTTAAAAAGTGAGAGTCTACAGCTCTGAAATCTCATTTTCTTTAAAAAATGTTGACCTTTCAGTCTTGTGTGAAAACACAAAGCTGTAGTTTTTCAATCCAAGCACCACCTGGATAATACGGATTTTATATCTTTCTTCATTTCTTCACAATTTAAACAGTTTTTTATAAGTGACTCATGCTACCTATAGTTCCATTTTCGGGAAAAATATCTAAAAATAATTCTCAGATGACTTGAATGTTTGCTAAGTGGCTGATTTACACACAAATACCTACAACTGTCTGTACCCACGATGATTAGTGTATGGACAATATTTGTTTTGCACTTCTTATAATTTTGTTGGGGTTTGTTGTTTTTCCCCCCTTTGTTTACTTTGTTTCAGCTACCCTATTAAAGGCCAGATCCAATCAATACCATATGATAGAAGCTTTTGCACATCATAAATATTCATTGTTAGAAACTGCAAACAACCATTGCACCTAACAACTATTCAACTCATTTGGTAACTAATTATAACTATCAAATACTTGCACAGAAATGAATGCACAAATATATGCAGAAAAGAAGACTAGTTCTAGCCATAACATATCTGCAAGGATTACAATACCCACCTCAAATCCTTACACAAATATTTGCCCCAGATAGAGTTCCCCCAAGATAGTTCTCCCTTTTTTTTTCCTGAAGTTATTTTTGTTTTGCTCTCAGCAATAACAATATTCACAGTGCATAGCAGGAAAAAAGCTAATTTAGAAGAATGAATCACCAAACCGTTTCACAGCCTGTCAATATAATATCAATACTTCTAATTGCTATTGTTTGTGTCATTAACAACCCATTCAAATAAAGCTGGTTAACGAAGATATGTTATCAGGTGTGGTATGTTGCCATGACAGATCCATTGTGGATTCCAGGAGAGATACAGACTTCAGAGGAAAACCTCTTACTTATCAAGCAGAGCTGTTGAAACCTTGACACTTCCAATTTGCAGAGATCTATGCAAACCTTTCCCTTGGCATGGATTCAAGCCTCCTGAATTTCACTGTGAGCCTTAGGTTTGAATTAGTCCAAACGCCATAGTAATGCTCAGCCAAAATTGTTAATTTATGCCAAATTCACAGAGCTTTGAATGGTTTCCATTTCTTGTTAAATCAGTGCTGTACAGCTGGCTTAAAAATTGGTTCAGGTTTGGCAGTAAACTCGCAAATTAAATCTGGCTCAGTTCTGTACCCACACTAAATCACGCCTGGTAAGTGCAAACCCACACAGGGAGGGGGCATCAGGGCTCCCACTGTGGGGAGACCTGGAGGAGCAGCCCAGGGGCAGATATGGAGAGCATGCAGCCCCTTCCAGCCTGATCCGTACTGAAATGACTTACTGGATGCTAAGAGGCACTCATTGGTATAAACATACCCTTTCTGCCATGGAGATTCCTCCTCCCCAGGCACTGTCACATTTTCCTTCCTTACATTTCATCTAGCTGTTCTGTCCTCATTATGACAGCAATTAATATATCCCCATCATCTACCACTGACTAAATTTCAAGGACAAGAACCTCCAGACACCGTTTTTCTTCTGGATTAGCGCTGCCTGAGGCAGATCATAGCTGTGCCACCTCCCTGGGATTAGTCCTCTGACCGACAAATGAGGACTGTCCACCTTGGGACAATGGTGGCAGTTCCAACTTCCAGCTCTCTGCTCCCCTACTCTTCCTCCACCGTCTGGGTGACAGAGACCCTCACGTGGAGGCACTGTGCCACATAATGAGGTGAGCTGGCACTCATTCCCCATCGCCTCAGTACAAGAGGATAGGGAGCCAAGCAACAGCTGAGCCGTGCAACAGGAGGGGAGAGAAGCTCTAAAAAAGAGTGGGCTGAGCAGACAGTCAGGAATGACTGCGGCTTCCCCCTGTTGTAAATCTACATAATTTCTGAAGGCAGCAAGTCAAGTGTCAGGAACACTAAATCACCTCTCCTAGATCTGGGGTTTTTTTCCATAAAATTTAAGATTGGATTTGCTAAAACTCAGACACAATTTTGAAAAATGAAGATTTACCAATTTTTCAATAACATTCTCCAATATAAAACAAACCATGAAGAAAAAAGATGTATTCAAATCTTTGATTGTCAGGATAAGACTGGAATCCAAAAATCACTACAAAAGCAACCTAACTATAGTTTTTATTTACATTTTATTACAAAAAGTACATTGATATAAATGTCCCATATTTTACCCAAACTATTTTGTAAAGTATTCACTTATTTTTGTGCTTTCACAACACCTAAAAGAAAAAGGATATTTATCTCCATCATAAAGTTGTCTGTTTCAGAAAGTGCCAGTTGATGCCTAAATCCAGTGTCTGTGGCAACCAGTTTGCACACAGTGTGCACTCATAGCAAAGCTGTAAAATCATTTGACTTAAATCAGCAGCAAAGTAATACAAAAGAAAAGTAAACATAAACAAAAAAGCTTCAAACTTGAGTTTTCTTTTCATGATTGCCTAGGCAAAGCCCACAGCTCCTGTTTGCAGATGTGCTTACAGTAAGCAGTGCAGCTGCTCTTTGTTTCAGAGCAATGCAACGCAGATGAACATCAGCAAGTGGTCTGAAAACAGAGGGCCCTAATTTCTTTTTTTGCTATTTAAAAAAAGAAAAGGAAAAAAAGAGAGAAAAACCACCACCAATAACAAATCTTTTCTTCACAATGCATGTCTTTGGTAGAAGTCTTCGTTTACAAACCAGTGAGGAAACGGCCCTAGAAGGAGACATACCTCCCACCCCAGGAGGGGTGAGCTTTGTCTCTCCGGGCAGATGCCCAGAGCAGAGCTGGCAGGAGCACCTGTTTCACGTGGTCTCCACATGGCAGTAGTGTCCGAGTGGCTGGGCAAGCACCCCTATCACTCACAGGACAATGCTCTGAAAGGCCCCTACTTGGAGAGCTGAGTTAGTTGGGGAAAAAAATGAGACATCTGGTGTTTTCAGCTCCTCATACTACAATATTCACCTTAATGCTTTCCTTGCCCTGTTCTGGTTCTCCCTCTCCTCCCATCCACCTCAGTTGCCTTTCTGCCTCAGGCAGATATCAGAGAACAACTTTTATTGGAGACCTCAACCTGTGTAGGGCTGCTAAGTGCCACCTTGGTCGATAGAGGTATTGCTGATAATGCTGAAAGTCATGAGGAGAATGATAGATCTTACAACAGAAAACGTAGACTAAATTTAGCCCCAGCTTCTCATATTGGCAGAAGTTAGAGCAAAACACTGATTTGTGGCACTGTGATGAACCTAAATGTAGATGCAGTGATGGACCCTGAAACCAGTGCACTTTCATGGTTATTAGAAACCTTTGCGGTGTCTCCAGGCACATTCCATCAGCTATGATACCAAAGGAGCTTCACAGAGAGAGCCCAGCAGGGCAGAGTGGAATACACAGGAATGTGCCCCAAGAAGGAAAAGTGTGATGATTTCTAAAGGGACTCTGTGTGCCTCAGTCTGTCAGCACTTTGCTGCTTACAAGAAAATACTTCCTAATCAAATGCTTCTATCAAACAAATTCAAATAATCCTAATAGGAATGTAGTGTGTTTAATATGTTCTTGGTATGCTAGAATGGTTTCCATTAATCCTTCACATAGTGTTAAGATTTCAGCCAACAGCCATTCATAGTATTAACTTATTCTGGATTTTTTAGTCATTTCTTTATCTCCTACTGTTTAACACACCACCAAGAATTTTTCATTTCTGCTCCAGTATCTATTTCCTGCTTTATGCTAAACTTAAACCTTTTTCACATTCATTTTATAATGAATTTATTTCATTTATAGACTTATTATGCTAATTCCAAATGAATTTATGATCATTTAAGGATGCAATTGTGGTAGTATAACAAAGTATTACTGTTTTCACTGAGTTGTAGCATCTCCAAAATTACTATTTTTATGAGAGATAAACACTTCCAAATTTATGAAGGCTATTACATGTTTAATGACAAAATTAAATGATAGCGAGGAGAGATAGAAATTGATACATTCAGACTACGACTGGAAAAAATCTGAAATAACTGGGACGATCCTTTTGACAGAGAGAAACTCATTTCCTACAGTGTTGCATAAGCTCTGCATAGGGATAAGCAATGCATGTCATCTGACAGAGATATTACTAGGTTTCCCTGTCATTCCAGGAACAAATTGCTGGAAATCCAGCCAAAGAATTTCCTTCAAGATTTGAGTGTGTAGCTCTGGAAAAAGCACAATTGTTCTGTATATTATTCTCTAGAAAGCTGTTCATGCAAGAAGTTATTGCAGAATGACTTGGTTTACTGTGCACTCATGTTGGTCAGTTTGTACATGTTGACAGTCCCTTAAAAACAGGGTGGAAAAAAAGGTGGAAGAGAGACATGTATCTGAGAAACTGGGAGGTTTTGAAGTGAGGAGAGCAAATTTGACATTAAAAATGATGAGCAAAATGATCTGATGCAGGAGACATTATGACCATCTGTGCATATGTGCAAAGCGAGGTGCCATTCTATTTATGCTGCAATATGGAAAATCATGGAAAGGGGAAGACTATAATGTCCTCTAGCAACTTATGGAAGAAATGAGGTAGCGCATTTCTCTTTGCACAGTCAGTAATACCAGTATGTTCCCAGCAGGAAAAAGGAAAGGGACCGGTTGAGCAAGGCTTGGGTTATAAATAAAAATTTACTCAAAAACTCAAGGCGAGCAGCAAGACCCCACCACTCACACAGATGATGCCTTTTTTGCAGAGGGACAAGGGGCAGTCCCTGAGCTCTGAGCACGGCCGAGGCGGGGAACCCAAGGCACACAGGTGCCGGGCCAAGAAGTGGGACACTGCAGGGCTTTTTGCCACAAGCCCTGAGGCTCCATCGCTCAAAGAGAGAAGAGCAAGCAGGACATTCTAATCCCAGAGAGCTCTTGGAGGCAATCAACGAGGAGTTTCCTTTCTTCCAAATGGGAAAGTGAGACCATCCTACAGAAACCAAAGGATTTAGTGATTTTCTGTTCTTCAGCCTGGATGATATTCCTTCTTCAGCAAGAGAAAGTGTGGTTTGCCTTCCCTCCAGAATTAGGTATTTGAGCTATCCCAACAGAAACACCCTTTCTTCTCTTCCCTTTCCTCCTGCTGTTTTTCTTACCCTGCTCACAGAAAGGTAAATTAGTATGCAGGGTAGAAGGCAGAGGGGAATGAGGCAGTCATTGCAGACTTATAAGAGGAGACTTTGGCGTCTCAGATAATGGAATGCAAAAAAAAATTCTGAAGCACAGGAGGAAACCAGAGACCTACCTTGCCCAAGATAAGTCAAAGGGGAAAATTATTTTCCTTAACATGAACGGGGTTATGGACAAAAAGATCTTTCTTTACATCTTCTTACAGATGGTACTATGAGTGTACAGTTGAGAATCATCAGTACTAAACCCTAAGATATGAAGGTCACTTATCTAAACTTCCATCCAGCCCTAAGCAGTGTAGATGCTAATATACACTCATTACTTTGAAAACTCAGATGACTCATAAAATGGGAGCTAAAATCTTCCATTTCCCAGCATTATTGTGGCATTTTATTAGTTAAGACTATAATACAGAGCAAATTCTCCCCATCTTTTTTTTTTTTCACACTGTTTAAGAAAGGAGGAGTTTGCAACAAAAGCTCCATTTCATTTTTGTTAGTTTTTTTATAACCTGCCATGTTCTTATGTTGCCTCTTCATTAGACCTCTCAATTTCCATCAGTATATTAACAAAGAACCTGCAACTACAGCTGCTTTCTAAAATATCATAACTGTCACTTCACACTTTTTAGTAACACCAAGGATCAGGCTTTGATTATTTTGTGCCAGAGCTGAAGGGGTGAGACTAACTTGATCTTCTGTGACAAGGTGACTTACTCAGTGGGTGAGGGAAAGTCTGTGGATGTGGCTCATGCATTTTAGTAAAGCCTTTGACACTGTTTCCCACAGCACTCCTCTGAAGAAACTGTCTGCTCATGGCTTGGCTGGGGCTTTACACAGCTCACTGGGTAAAAAGCTGGCTGGATGGCCGGGCCCAGAGAGTGGTGAGGAATGGAGTCACACCCAGTGGGCAGTGGTCACAAGTGGTGCCCCCTCGGGTTCAGTATTGGGGCCAGTCCTGTTAATATCTTAATCAATGCTCTGGATGAAGGGATCAAGTGTTCCCTCAGTCAGTTTGCAGGCAATGACAATCTGGGCAGGAGTGTTGACCTGCCTGAGGGCACGAAGGCTCTGTGGAGGGATCTGGACAGGCTGGATTGATGGGCCAAGGCCAGTGGGATGAGGTTCAACAAGGCCCAATTTGTCAGGCCCTGAACTTGGCTAACAACAACCCCACGTAGGCTGCGGGAAGAGAGGCTGGAAAACTGCCCAGAGGAAAAGAACCTGGTCAACAGCCAGCTGAACATGAGCCAGTGTGTGCCCAGGTGGCCAAGAAGGCCAATGGCATCCTGGCTTGTATCAGATGGAGTGTGGCCAGCGGGACTAGGGCAGTGACCATTGCCTTGTACTCAGCACTGGTGAGGCCACACCTTGAATCCTGTGTTCAGTTTTAGGCCCCTCACTACAAGAAAGACATTTTGGTACTGGAGCATGACCAGAGAAGGGCAACAAAGCTGGTGAAGGGTCTGGAGCACAAGTCTTGTAAGGAGTGGCTTGAAGGAGCTGGGGTTGTTTAGCCTGGAGAAAAGGAGGGTCAGGGGTGACCTTATCATTCACTACAATCACTTGAAAGGAGGCTATAGTGAGGTGGGGGTCAGTCTCTTCTCCCAGGTAACAAGTGACAGAATTAGAAGAAATGGATTTAAGTTGTGCCAGGGTAGGTTTAGATGGGATATTGGGACCAACTTCTTCAGGGAAAGAGTTATCAAACACTGGAACAGGTTGTCCAGGGAAGTGGTATAGTCACCATCCCTAGAGGTATTTTAAAAACGTATAGATGTGTCACTTAGGGACATGGTTTAGTGGTAGATGGGGCAGTGCTGAGTTAATGGCTGGACTCAATGATCTTAAAGGTCTTTTGCAACCTAAATTATTCCATGATAATATGACTCGTCTCCAGATTAAGACACCTACATGTAGTACTTTATCCACCAAGTTCATGTGTTGGCATATTCAGTTAGGTATCTTACTCTGGAGATGAATCCCACTCTAAACCCTTGGCAGTGGAATTGCATGGGATTCTGTCAGTATTTCTGTGTATTGCAATTACAGCAATTTTTTTCTTTTTTTTAGGAGAAGACAGCTGCACGAAAGTTCATGTGACAGCTCACACGTTGTCTGTGCACAAGTACATATGCACCCTAGAAGGTAGCAGTTCTTTTCCCTGTGATGATGGAACTTAAAGGGTTCATACAATTGTTTTTCTAATTTCCACTCATGAGGGCAAATATCAGTAATAGACAATTTTTTCCTATGGTGCTGCAGCTTTTTCCCTTCACCACAGTCTGTCTATGCTGATTTATACTTGTCATGGGTGTCTCTTGCAAAAAGCCACTGACACCACTAGAATCAAGGTTGTAACAGGTTGATTTATTACTGTTAGAATGATTTTATCTCATCTTGTCTAAAATGACTGTTATTATTAAGGCACTTTTCTAATTATGAGCTATTTACTTGTTCAATATTTGATAGTTTTGCAAGATAAAATCTTGCAATCTGCTCCCACATCAAAGGACATGGTTTTCATATAGCTTTTTCATTTTCTGTGGACCCATTATCTCACTGATTAGTAACTTCTGTGATTCTTTTAATGTGACCCAACACAGCAGCTAACCTTCCCACTCAAGGTGCCTTTAGACTGAAAATCCACCACTGCACCTCCATTTTCCAACACTGAACACTCAGTTTTCACACAGGAGATGTCAGTCAAATCAGTCTGGCTTTCACTGAGAGCTTACTCTCAAGCTTTTATATCCTCAGGGCATTCCTGTAGTTCCATTTCCCTGTACACAACAAAACCTTACCTGCATGCAGATCTTTGTGGCTATTTCACTTACTCAATATCTCACTTCATTGTGAAATATACAAAGTAGGGATATATGATGTATACCAGAGTTCTCCATGGAGATTGGACTAAACAAAAAACCAAAATAAATAATTCAGCCACACTATGAGATCATATTTTACCTCATCATTCAATGCAATTAATGGCCAAATGATGTTTGTCTGGCTTTGAACATGAAGTCCTTTAAATGTAGGGGGTCTTTGCAAGTAAGTTAGAGCTTGTCTTGGCAACAAAGAGAGAAAGAAATTTCTTCTGTACTGCTGAGATTACAACTGTATAAACCAAACATTCAGCCCTCTTGGTGAGCAAACTAACTAACAAAATCTAACCCCCAGGGCTTTCCACCAAACTGCCTTGTTCCTAATGTGCTAGGGGAAAGATTCCCTCAGCCCCCTCCCTACCTAGGCGCTCCAGAAAAGGTGAAGGTGATGAGGGCACCAACACAACCATGGCAAACACTGGGGTGGCCAAAGCTCAGCACTCTCTCCCACCTCCCCCCATGCCCCAGCAGAGCGCTACCAAGGTCCATAAATTTAAGTCTGGTCCTGAGAGTTTTATTGAGCCAGAACTACAGTGCTGAATCCACGCTGGATTCAGCTGCAAGCCTGGATGATCTTCCTGGCTTGGCTCTCACCTTGAGCCTCTGGGGAGTTTCAGCTCCAGTTCACAGTCATGCCAAGGAAATGGGCTGCACATCTCAGCTGAATTATTTTGCCTCTATCAATCACCTTCTGACTACAATGCACTTTGGTGGTGTTCTTCCTTTTCAGATTTGACCTCCTCCTCAAAAGTAGTCTTCTTCCAGTATATAACCTTGTGCCTGCTGACAAGACAGGTCAGCTGGCTCAGGTTAAAGCTGGTTAAAGCTGGCTCAGTACTGTCATTAAACTGTCATCTAGTACAGCCATATTTGAGGATATACTCTTTGCATCTACAACGCTTTGGCTTATCTGTACCAACCAGAGGCTCCTAAAATACTTTATTCTTCATGTCATGCCTCAGGTAGCAATCTCCTTGCCCTCTGCTTCCAACCTGCAAACACACTCTCAACAGCTTGTGTCAGAACAGGGGTTCTGAATTTCCTGTTAAGCTTTTTTTTGTTGTTGTTTTTTGGGGTTTTTTGTGGGGTTTTTTTTTGTTTTGTTAAGCAAAGCCTAAACAGGCCTATCACAAGTAATTTCCAATCTAAGAAATTATAAGCAATATAAGCACTCTTGGACTAGACCTGCAAATCAAAGTATTTCCTTGAGTCATATCTGCCTACAGTGGCAGGTGACAGGAACATTGCACTTCACTTGGCACATGTAATTATAGTGACTAAATCAGCCTCTCAGCGGAGAGGTGGTCTCTCAAGTCCAGGAACTGTGGAACAATATTTACACACAGATACACACATAAACAAAAAAAATAAAGAATTCCCAAACCAAAAGAAGCATTAAAGTGATGAATAATGGGAAAAAAAACAAAACCAAAAAAACCTAAAAGGAAAACATGGTGATTGCCATTCCTTGATGTTTTCTGGGAGTTTTGAGTTAATCAAAGATCTGGTTCTGGCTAAAGACATGGAAGAAACACCTTAACTACCATAAGACATGAAACTCAATGAGTTACTGTCTACTTCTGGCTTTAAAAATCTATTACCTGTCCATCTAAAGCCTTGTACCAGATCAAATAGATATTGAGGGCTTTTTGTGTTTAAAGATTAAAAAAAAAGAAAAAAAAAAAAGCAAACTTTTTAACCTGCCCTTCTGTTCTGAAAGAGCAGCAGTGTCAGTAACTCGATTGCTCAGTCTGCAAGTAAAAGTGGAAGCACAGAGCAGACGGGTTTCCTGCCTGCCAGCCCAGCAAAATTTTGTCCTTTCCATCATACACAGGGGTAGTAATGCAAAGGTTAGCCGGCCAAAGTGTGCACATGCAGGAAAAAACAAGATCTGGTCCTTTTGCCAGGTGTCCTATCACAGCAGGGGGAACAGATGGGAAAATCAGCAAAATTTGGATGCACAAAAAAGCTGCTGCATTGGGCAGCATGCTACCTCTTTGACAATATGACCTTCCAAAGAGAGCTTTCCCCCTAAATTGACCAGCTTAACACTGCCTTTACATCGAAAGTAAATGTCAATAAAAGAATTTGAGGTAAGCAATAAGTCTGATACTTCTGGTTTTGTTCTTGAAAAGGCAAATTTACAACTGAATTAGTCATTAGAAAGTCAATTTGCAGCTGTGACAAACAAGCGAAGAGCTATTCAAGTCACAGTATCACCAACAGTATTAATGATCTTGGTAATGAAAAGCTGATGAGTTTTAACAAGTGTTATCTGACACACAAGATAAATACTATTAAATATGAAAAGTCTCTGTAATTACATACAGAGTTTAGAGGCTTATAAAAACCAAGCTCGTTGGTATGCTGCCGACTCCTTCACCTGTCAGTGGGCAGGATAATGCCATCACTCAGACACTGCCAGCATCACCTGAGCCCTGGCTTTCCACAGCACGCGGAGGCACAGGACTTCTGTTCTGGATCTTTCCATAAGGAAGCCATAGTCTCAAGGCAGTTACAAAACCAGTGCTGGTTTAGTTCTGTATGAGTGGGTGGCAGAGGTGCTGCAGTCTCCCAGCAAACAGAACTGTTATCACATCTAAATGGATTTAACTGTGTGTTTGTTTTTCACATGCAAGGACCTTACAGAGGTGCCTATGTCATGTTTTTCTCTGACACTAGCAGTCACAAAGGCATATTGTAGCTCTTGAAGGAGATTTAAAAAGATACAGTCCAACAGTCAATTCCTGACCAGGTTTGTAAAAAGAAATTCAGCAGGCTTTTTGTTTCAGTGCCTGTGATAAACACTTTGCTCAAATGCTTATAAATGCCTGTCCTGCTCTTCACTAAGATGGCAAGTGTCTGTTTAAGAAAAAAGCATCTTTCCAAAGCTTCTCTACTTCTCTTCTTCTACTTCTTTACACCTGTATTTTTATACCAAAATTTAAAACAGCAAATAAAAGATGAGTCTTTCTCATTTAAATAGGCATCATGCTTCCTTAATATTTGCAGTGATTCAATTAATTTATTTTCGTGACTGAAATTTAACCTGCCCTCATGAATAACAGAACCACTTCCTACTACTTCTACTCTATGGCAAGAGCACAAGAGAGAAATACAGTTTTATAAAATTGCACCTCTGGCTATACTGTCCCATCAACAACCCTATTTAAATATCTTCATATTTAACCTAAAAAAGGCAGACTTATGTTCACACTAGCTTGGAGCATTGGCCTGGGGTCCAGGGCCTCTCTTGCAGGGAATGGAATAATGAACTGTCCAGATGTGGAGGGATTAAAATCTCAGATGAATGATTTTTTGTGCAGTATTTTCTTAAATAAATCAAGTTTCAATTTTTATTAAATTGGACTGTTGGTCCATTTATGTCTTAAAGACACATATATCAATATAATTTGTCAAAAATATTATATATATTAATTAAATTTCAATAATATATATCCAGTTGTAATTAACATACTGAAAAATCACAATTACATTTAACAGAGACCTAAAGTAAAAATTCTCCTAAGGCAAGGTCTTCTGAACATTTGCTATCCAATTTCACTTTTTTGTTTTCTGAGAAAGAAGAAATGAGCTCCTAACAGGTATGTATATAAGGCGTATATAAAAATACTTGGAGTGAGTTTCTGTGTATGTCCTCCCAAATTTCATAGATCTGCTCAGATAGGAAACGATGTTCCTATTCTTTTTCCATTTATTTAATATTTATTAAAAGAGTAGTTCATGCTTTGTTGAAAATGAATTCTAGCCATGCAAGAAAACAAATTGGGGGCAAGTCCTAGAAGAAGGAAGAAGAGAAGGGAAAGAGTGAGGGTAGAGAATGAATTAATGAAGTAGCTTCACTTCAGTTGTCTGAAAACAGAAGTAAAATCCACTTCTCCCTGGCTTGCTGAGTGACACTTTAGCTGTAAATCCCATCCTGCTCATTTCCACTCTGTGCCACCAGCACTGGAATGCATTTGTGGGGATTAGTGGTGCTTTGAGTAGCTGTTTGTGTGTCACACAGGTAAGCGCCTGTGCTGACAAGCACTAAGTGTGCAAACTCCAGTAGGAATTGAGACCCTGTTGTGCCTCACAGGATGGGTTTTTTACATTTGGTGCTGCCACTTGCTATGGAGTCACTTCTGGCTGCTTTTAACAGGATTATGCAACAGACTCCACTCCTAACTGGCAAAAGTTGCAAGACCTTATCCTGTAATATGCAATGTTTTGCCTTTGATATGTTCCATTCTATTGCTGCCAGGAGCTAAGGACCCTCAGCCCTTCCAGAAGTAGCTCAGATCACCTCAGGATCCAGTCTGCTTCAGCTTGTTAACATTCCCTGTGCATTATATTATTATCACCATAGAAACAGATATAAAGTGCATTTGACTTAGGGAATAAGCACAATTAATATTTTATAGCTCAAATTTAAGATGTTTTTAACGTTTTATAATCAGAACCAGATACTCTCAAATTTTGAAATGATACAGCATTTTTTTAAAGTTTTAAAGCTGCCTCCATTTAAATCACTGGAGGTGTTAAAGACGTGCCTTTGACTTATAATGTGAATGAGGCAAACTCTAAAGTATCTGATCTAACCACGGGAATTTTTTATGAATGATGGGATATGATACCCCCATGAGAACATGGTAAGAGTTTCATATCTTTACAATACCAAAGACCCTTGATGTATTTATTACCTACTTTGTACTGCCCTGAGCATTTTAGAGGCCAAAAGAGAATCCTGAAAGGAGGGAGATCAGAAAAAGAACGCAGCATGAAAAGGATGTGAGGTTTTCCAGATTATCAAAAGTACATGAAAAGTTAAATGTATTTAATTAAGGAATTTCTGTGGAATTATAATTTAAACCAATGAACTGGATGCTGTAATTCATTATACCTCTGGGACCAACCACATTGCAGCAACATGTTAAAACCAGCATGTACCATGTGTTAAAACTGGCCAACCATATGGACAACTTTGTCTGCAGATACCCACCTGGGTCTACCTGAGAAAGCAACTCATTGCATTACCAGAACTGTCTTTGCACAATGCTTCTGGGTGGCAACATGCATTAAAACTTTTCTTGTCACTCCTCAGCTCACGGGGCAGCTCAGTGGCACTGCAGGAAGGAGACAAGCCACCAAACTGCACCGTAAGCTGCTCAGTATCTCATTCTGAGCTCACTGTCTTCCTTGGGGAAAATCACAGAGTAAAAGCAATATGCTGTGTGGCGTGTTACTGTGCACCACATCTCTGGGTGCCTTCAGCTTAAATCACCAACACAAACATGCATGCACACACGAGATACACAACACATGAGTTGTCCCACGCAGCAGATAGGCTGACATCCTTGATGCAGTAAAGCCAGGGAAAATACATTTGTGTCCCTTCATCTCAGTTCACTTCACCTGTTGTAGGGCTACACCCAGTGAGTTCAGGAGGCTCTTGCTTTGCCCAGAAGGCAAAGCAGACCAGCAGAGCACACTCTGTGTTTGCTGCCAGCTCCATGCCTCCTTTTCTCCAAAAGCAAAACTCCTGCTGGCTCTGATGTTGGAGTATCAGAGGGAAGGTATTCCTCAATATCATCTGGGGATCTGGCCATCCTCATTAAGTGAAATCTCACAGATGATGCAAAGACTCCTGAGACAAAAAAAATTTCTCTCTCGGGAAATGGAATTTAAAAAGGAAAGAGTTAATGGTTCACCTGGTAAAAGTTTACAATGTGTTTGATCACATACCAGTCAGAAACTGACTTGACTTTCTCTCTGCTTTTGGTGCAACAACACAAAGGCTCTAAGGGCAAAAACCCCCAATGAACAGAGAAATATATTATACACAGATGCATTGTAATTCACACGGACTTTGTTATGGTTTACCTTTTTTTTCAACTCTGCCTTAAAAGTGATCTCTTAAAATTACATATAGATTTGTAACTACAAGTAAATGACACCAATATCTGTAAGCTGTGTGGCAAACACAGTGAGAAAAATCAACCAAAAAGTACTTAGAATTGTAAACTGCAGAAATATTAAGACCTTACATAGTAACAGCTTCTAGTAACAGCTTCTAGTAGACCTTACATAGTAACAGACATTCACAGAATGCCGTCTGGGAAATAAACACAAATGACCAGGAGGGTTTATTTTTCCCATTCTAAAATAACCCCTTGTGCCATTTTTGTTTGGTTGGTTTGGTTTGGGGTTTTTCGTAAAAAAAAACCCAACAAAAACAAACTGCAAAAACATACTGCAAGAAGACATGAAGAGATTAATATATTCCCAAACACAAAAACGTACATCTATTACCTGGTATACATTATAGTATTATCATTTTTACTCCACTATAGAAAGAAAAGTCACAAGAAGCAATAAATACCTACTGATTTAAAATGGAATTAAATTCAGCTAAGAACCTGTTGGGCGTGTTCATAATTGTTCCCCGCATTCTTCCATTTATTTACAAGTTTACATCAAAATGCAGCTATTACAATAATTGTAAAGCATTTCAGGGAAACTGGGGATATTTTACCCTTGTTTTATAGGCAGTTGGGCAGCAGAGACAGAAATGTATCAAGAAACAGTCCAAAGGTACAAGGCAAACCAGTAACAGAAACAGAAACCAAATTCAGAGACCTGACTAGGGGAGAAAATAAGGCATAAAATTTGAGTTAAAAAAAAAAAAAAAGCATAATTGTTGTAGAAACACATTGGGAAAGATCCCCCAGTATCTCCCATGGGAGAAGTTTGGGGTTTTGTTGTCAAATTCAGAGATACAAAACAGCTCAGCTCTACTGCAGCTGAACAGTTCTGTACTTCTATCAGATGAGAGCAGGAAAAGGTCTTGTCCCCGGGCTAAAGTAGATTATTAGGATTTCCATTCAGTTTGAATGCTCCCAATACTCGGCTACTCTTCACCGCTAGTGCCTTCACTCCAAATAAATAAATAAACAAAATGAACACAAAAAGATCTCATTTTTCTCTCAGTATAAACCAGAAAAGAGAACAAATCTCAAAAAAAAATTTATGGGAAGTAAAATATCCAGGGTGTTCTGTCTGGGAGGTGTAAACTCCCCAAAAGGTATTTCTTTGTCCAGACCATACTACTTCTGTATGCTATTACTTCTATATCTTTCTGTCAGAGAAACATAGAATCAGTAGGACTGGGAGATGCAGCCAAGCACAGCCACCTGCAGATACTAGGAAAACCACAAAATATTTGCTGGAGCAACAGATGCCAATGTTTAGCTTGCTACAGCTATTGAGGAGAAGCAGGAGAGGAAAAAGCCACAAGGAAAGCTTCTGTGCTTAACTCACTGAAGGATGGAGAGATTAAATTAAAAGATGGCTAAATAAAAATGTAAATCTGTGTTCATATATCTTTTCTGGGAGGTATAAAATGTGCAGAATAAGCAGGAACATATAGATTGTTGTTTTCCCTTGACTCGAGCCACAGTAATATTTCTGGTCTCAGAAATCTTCACTCTCATTGAAAATGAGGTGTTCCTGACGGAAGTTTCACATTTCAGAAGTTTTCAGCCTGAGGGTCAGAGCTGCAGTGCGTATGAGTCAATAATGTGAAGTGGAACAATGCAAATAACAAAATCAATGGGAAAACTCCCACGGAATCTAGCTCCTTGTGGACCACGCCATAAGACAGTGAGAATATATCCAACAGAACTGAAATCCTGGGAGGAAAATGTATTTAGGAAAATATGTATCTACATTTCTTAAAGCAAAAAAAGCTGTGGAAGGAATTCAGCTATTTGTCACTGCAATGCCCCCATGCAGATGCAATGACCCACCTCTCCAAGGGCCCAGGCTAGTAGCGAGGTGTGACATTTGTACAGGAGAGCAAATTGTTACTGGGGAGAGAAGCTATATTCCTTGATTGTTTGGCATATTGATAATAAACTTATATTTTCTGACAATGAAGCCTTTTAAATTCAGTTTTCAAGGTAAAAGGAAAAGAAAACATGTTGGGCATGAGAAATACACAAGCAGGAATGAACAGATGGTACTGCAAATAGGAATAGGTCAGAGCTTTCTTCTTGCTGATTTCTTCTCAAAGGTTTCATTAGATCAATGCCTAAAAAAGCTGAGCAAACTGTAAAGGCTGAATAAAAAGCAAAATGGAGTCATTTGAGAAAAGCTGGGTTATATGAGACCACAGAAAATAAAACGAAATGGACTAGGAGTGTAAAAATATTTCTGCCTGTCATGTAAAGAAATACATCTGCTTACCTTCTTTTTCATCGTTTGCCTTTTCCTGTTTTCCAGTTTAGTGGAATTAATTTGAGTTTAGGGGATCCCTTCAAATCCACTGTTCGGCCACAGCTTTTGGGGGATCCAAAATTGCTGGGTATTGTTGTAGACAAGAACTATGAGCTGGGAACTCCTTACAATTCGGCTTTACTAGACAAAGAAGTAAAGCACGGACTGACTTAGTGACTTGCATAAGGCAACAGTGGAAATCTGGAGCAAACTGAGAAAGAAATCCATGTCTTCCCAGGCAGGATTCAGCACCACAACATATAGATCACTGTCATTCCGTCATTACCTCAGTGTTATCATAAAAATAGAACAGGAATTAAATTCTGACAAATAATCAATTATGTAAGCAAGGCAATCTGTACTGGAGAAGGTATGTTTTAATTACCATTTTCCCTTCAGTCTTCCTCCAAAGCCCGATGACTATGGTATTGCAAATCAGGAGCTCAAATCTGGTAGAACAAAGCAGAAAAGGATACAAATTCTTTAGTGTTACAGCTTTAGTGAACTTCACTGAAGTTAAAAAAATGCAGTAATTGTCCTCTGCATAACTGAAAGGCTAAGGCTCATTGGAAATTCACAGGATGATTTCTGATTTCTAACTGCTTATTGCTTCTCAGTTCCTGGTATCCTGTTAATGACAGGAGAAACACTGCTGCTGGTCACTCTTTTGAAATTATAATGAAAAAGTTAATTCTCCTGGAACTAATCAGATATTACACATCGTTCTACAATTATTCTGTTGAACAAAGGTCTCTCTAAAGAAAAATTAATCTAACACCTCTAAGTGATGCAGTCACATGTATTTTCAATTGTCACAAATAAGAGATCTATTCAACCTCTTAGCATCAATTTTTACTGCATGGTTTTGTGAAAATAGTTCACTTCAAAATTCGTAAGATCTCTGTGTTCATTTAATTTCAGCTGTTCTGAAAAAAGATATTGGTACTTTGCCAAAGATATGGACCTCATTGTTTGTAATGAGGACTGCCCAATAGTTGGATGAATTCAAAGGATCTCTGCCTTTTTTAATTCAAGACTGAATAGCATTATATCCTCTTTTGAATGCTGGAACTATAAAACCATCTGCCCGTACAGTTGTTCTAAATTTCTCATTATTTTAGGCTGCATAGTATGTGTTTGCTATTTTAAATTACAGTGCTGCAATTCAGATCCACTGGCATAAGAGATGGAAACTCAAAAATCTTAATGCCTACTAAAGGCTGATGTGCTTGAGGGAGAGCAAGAAAGCATAACAAGTTGGCATTAATGCCCTTGTCAGTGATTTTTTTACAGCAGGTAGGTTGAAACTTGTGCTTGCTGATGATAGATATATTAAATCATATGTCTAGAAGCCTTGACTCAACACTTCCCAGTTGTAAGGCTCTGCTGGCCCATCTTGTGGTTCCAGCACACTGAGCAGAATACCTGCACTGTGCTGTAATGCCTCCAAAGATGAAGGAGCTGCTCCAGGAATTCTCCTGGTGATGGACACCTGCATAGGCATCTTGTGAATTGAGCCCCCAGTGTTTTTCAGACTGACCAAAATAGTGCAACAACTGATATACATAGAAAAAGGCTGACATCCTGTGATGTTCCTGTTGGCATACCCTTAAGGAAATCCCACTGAATTCACGAACTAGTGTAAAATGGTCTAGGAAGGAAAGGAAAGCCATATTTTAAGACAAACTCCTTGCTGGGAATCCTTGAAGTCCAGATCTGGTGTAATAATTCACTTTGAGATTTCCAGCACAGGTGGTAGGCCACTGTGTTTTTCTTTCTCACCTCCATCCTACTGAGATCCAAGGAAACAACTGCCTACAACCTTGCCAGTTTTTCCTAAGAATTTTCCATAAATCAAGTGAAGTAAAAATTCCTGCAGAAAAAAACCTAGTGATCTGCTTCAACTTGCAGTTATCCCTTCTCACAGATAGTGTTGTATGTCCACACAGGGCATTTAGCTTAAAATGTAATAGCTATTACATCTTTTAAGGTGGAGACTAAATTTTTTCTATCTGTATTTTCTAATTCTAATTGAAGAATGTTTATACAGCCTCTTTAAATAATTGTCTCCTAACTAACTTTAAAATTCTACTTCTGACAAGTGACTAATAAGCCACAGAGGTTAGCAGTATAAACTCTCTCAAAAAACCAAAAAAGAACAACTCACATCTATGCAACATGCCACCACAGCCAATCGACAGTATGTTCTGCTTAAAAAGTAAGAACTATATGTCAGAACTCAGATGAAAATTGAGCATTGGTGTTCTCTCCCATTGACCACAAAACCACATTTGTCTCAGCGCTTTGACAGCCGAACAAGCAGGGATGCATGAATGATGCTTAGGAGTGCACTTGTGAATATAATACTTCCCAAAACCTGTCCAAGGACACATCATCCTTGGAACACACAATACCTAATTCCGTCAAGTTTGGTGTCTCCACTGGTTATCTCTCAAGTCACTGTCACATGTTTAACCTAATAGTGTCTTGGGACAACTTCACAGGTTAACCAGAACATGAAGATACTTTGACTTTCTCCCTCTCTGCACATTCACTTCCCTTCCGCTGCAGGTTTTTCCCATGTCACACCCTGCTTTCACACTTCTATGTCCACATTAAGCAGTGATCCAGACATAATGTGGAGCAGAACAGGCCAGACCTGAGCTGGCTTACAGCGAGCACTGCCCAGTTAAGCTGACCCTGTAACAACAAAATATTTGAGAGCGTTCCTGGCCTTCATCTCAGTCACCTCCGCACTCCTGCATCAGTGTCAAACTTCCAGTAGTGCTCTCACTTCTGCCTCCAAATTATCTCCCTGCACACACCCCTGCTCAGCCTCCCCCATCCTGCTTTGCTTGGAGGGTTCCTGGCTTCACCCATTGTTGTGCTCAGTGCAGGGGAGGGAAATGGCAAAAAATGGAGACCCAAGATTTCACTGACAGCAGTAGCGTGACCCGTTGTTGGGGTTTAGGAATGCTATTCTCCAATTTAGTCCCCCGCCCATCCTCCCCCGCAGCAGGACAGAGAGGAGAATTGGAGGCACAAAAGGCAAAGATCGCAGGTTGAGATAAGAACAATTTACTGGAAATGGCAATGCGATTAGAAAACAAACAGTAACAGCAACAGTATTAATAACAACAGTGTACAAAAGAAAGAGTGATTCACATGTAAAATGCTCACCATGGACCTCAAAGCCCAACCACCCAACCGCAGCCGCCTCGACCAGAAAAGGGCCCTTCCTCTCGGAAGAGACTCCCTCCCCCCTCCCTGGCCGTGATGTGAGGTGGTGCGGAATAACCTCCGGGTCTGAGCCACGGCACCTCCTGGCTAGGTGTACACAAATTCATCAGCAGGGTCAGGAGTGCACGTGCAGACACCTGGAGTGAGCAAAGGAGCTCCATCCACTTTTCAGTCCAGAAAGGGTTGACACATCTCAGAGGGATCCATAGTCCTGAACAGGGACCACTTCTCCTTGGACTGACTGACTCAGAGCACAGCAGGATGAAGGTTATCTGCATGAGGGAGTAAGTCTACCAGCACAGCAAGGACTGGAACGGTTCGGATTGGAAGAGATCTTAAAGATCATCTAGTTCCAGCCCTCTTGCCGTACACAGGGCCATCTTCTACCAGACAAGGCTGCTCAAAGCCCCATCCAACTCGGATAACTTTGGCCTATCCACAATTTCTCAGGGCAACCTGTTGCAGTGCCTCACCACCCTCACATTTCTTCCTAATATTTTGTCTAAATCTACCCTCTTTCAGCTTGACTGTATTGCCCCTTGTCCTATCACTACATGCCCTTGTGAAAAGTCCCTCTCCAGCTACCCTTTAGGTACAGGAAGGTTGCTCTAAGGAATCCCAAGTCTTCTCCATGGTAAACAACCCCAACTCTCTCAGCCTGTCTTCATAAGACAAGTGCTCCAGCTCTCCAGTCATCTTTGTGGCCCTCCTCTGGACCTGCTCCAGAAGGTTCATGTCCTTCTGACATCGTGCTGGGAACCCCAGAGCTGGACACAGCACTTCAGGTGAGGTGAGAGTGGAGCAGATGAAACATTTGGTGAGATTTTACATTCTGAATTCAGCCATGACTTCTCAAGTGCTCACATGGTATATTGTCAGCTCACCTCTATTTATCTGCTTCCTTCACTTCAGCCCTGCTTTGAAAATGCAGACAGAGGTAAAAATGCCTTGCCTTAACTGTAGCCTTACAGTGTTCAAACAGACTGTCATTTTTCTTATGGTAGACAAGTAAAAATGACAAGCCTTATGCTTGTTGTAAAAAATAGTATGCCATAAAATGTTATTAAATGCATCTTCACCCAAATACCGTTTCATCTAAATCTCCCTCTCCTCAAAAGAAACTGAGCTAGTTTACTGGAAAGTGATAAAATAGCATGTTTTTTGCTCAGTAAAAATTATAGGAAATCTCTGCAATTTCTTGTTAACACTAGTCTCCCTGTACTATGCTTGTAATTTGTCATTTTCACCCTGTAACTATCCCAGCTATCTGCTAAAGATGCAGAAAAATTCCCTTTACCCAGGCAGAAAAGAGCTACTTTTCACAGTCCCCATCCTGCTTCACTCTCAGCATGGGAGAAGAAAGGGAATATCGTCCTGGAGATGGAATTTAGGCAGACTGCAGCCAGCTTCTGCATCAGCCTTTCAAGGAGGCTGCAGAACCAAATAACATAAAGTTTTGCCTGCCTCTGGTCCTTTGGGCAAAGTAGACCTGCTCCTGTTGTACCTTCCCATCTGCTCCTGTGGTACCTTCCCATTTGCTCCTGTGGCTTGCAAGCACACAGACCAACCCATAGCACTGCCTGCAAGCTGTGTGGGGCAAACTATGGGGTGCTTTATCCTGTCTATCCTGCAATCAGGTATGTGATAAGGTGGGGATGGAGAGAGGAAGGAGCCCACTGACACCAGGGTGCAGCTGTGCCAAAATGCACTGACCAGTGTGTTCACTAACACACTGTTGCTGACCTGTGGGCAGTCAGAAATTAAGATGTGGCCTTCTGCCTCATTTTCTGATCCGTAGCTAACACTCAAGTAAAGGAGATTCTGTTCTTCCTGCTGGTGCTCCTGGAAATAAAGCATTTATTGGAAAGCAGAGTTATGTCACATAGTTAAAAGGATGTGCTTTTCAGGGTTTTTTACAACAAAAAGGCAGAGTGCCTCCTCAACCTGCAAAAATAAAACAGAATTACTTTATGGTCTCTATTATTAAGACTTTCTTATAAGAAAAGAATCAGGAGGAAGGAACATGACTACGCTCTGTATGGAAGCTGCGCATACTGGATACAAGCATAGCACCTACAAGGCTGCCCAGATCATGTCCCTTCATGCACTGGAGTCAGCCTAACATGCAAGAAATCTCTGAATGAAAATTTCTCATAAGTTGATCCAAAGTTTTTGTTAAAATATACATCAAAACTCCAGAGAGAATTACATAATCTCACTAAAATTTCTTAATGAATGCCATGTATTTCAATATCCCTCTCCTTCCAAGAAAGAAAAAAAGTCATTCTGCCATCTCCTATCATTCTCTAGGACTTTTACGTTTATATTTATGGCAGATTGAAATGGTCGAAAAATTAATCTTCAAGATTAAGAGATCTTACTTTCATAATAACAAAATTATATTCCAAACAAGTTAGGAAAACAGGAAATGTGTGGGTGGGTGGAGGGGGATGTTCATACATCAGTATTTTCTGACTTGAGGCGTGTTGTGTTACTACTGGGGGGTTTTGTCCAGTGGCAACACAATAAAAAAAATCCATGAAGCACAGGTGAAAAAATCTGTAGCTGGGAGTAGAATTGTGGTGTCAGATAAAAAGTGCTAACAAAAAGATGAACTGTCATGTGACATTCAAAGAAACACTTTTGCTTATTCCTTTTATAGAAATGTATGAATGCAGTCCTCTATTTCACCTGTGTGAAAGGCAGAAAACAATTCCACTCTATTTCTAGACCAACAAGTGCCTTGTCCTTTCATTTTTGGCGCCATCTTTTTTCCATTGGGCTCTGCTTCTTTGAAGTATCTCCTTTTTAACCACATGGACAAACATATTTTTCCTGGTTAAGGAGCTCATGTGGAAAATAAAAGAATGCCCACTGGTTTTAAGCTGTGCAAATGAGGTATCCATGGCTTTATTTTCTGGCTGTTCTATATATGCTGACACAAAGTCAACTCTTGTAGAACATAAGTTATTCATGAGGACAGTCTCATTTGCCCTAAACAATTCTCTGCTTTTAATTACACTGCCACAGAACAGTTGAACAACCCTCAGGAGTCTGAAAATCTAAAAAAAAAAGTTACTTAGCTCAGACAGGACTTCTGTTTACTGCAAGGTTGTATTTAAACTATGTATTTCTATATACAGATATATATGTAGTTAGAGATACAGATAATAGCTCTGGTAAGGATGAAGCTTCTCGCTTGTTGTTCCATCAAAGATGCCTCTATGACTCCTTCCTGGAAAGCAGAAATATAGGAACACAGTACAGATGAACAAAAAATCCTCAAAACTTAGACCTTGCTCCTTCCCATGAATTTCAATCTCAAATCCGGTTCACTTGGGCCATATAAGCCCCCTGCTATAAAAGGTGCTCAAATTTTTTGCTTCTGTTTGTGTCAGTTTATTTTGTCCCAGATCTCTACTTGGATATGTAAATTTTGTACTTTCATGAACCTTCCTGGATCTACCTGTATAACATAGTATAGGTGTTTGCCCTGTGCTCTGTAGTCCTGTTTCCCTAATAATGCACGTATGTTAGAGGTGTGATTTCCTGGGAAATTAAATCACAGAAAAGAGGGGTGAGGTGTGCATACAAATATCATATACCCACAGCTCATACCTGAATCAATGAGCTGGAAAGTGTTCCTGGGTGGTACATGGGCTTGCTCCTTCCACAAGTTTCACAAATATTTATGATAACAAGGAAAAATAAACAACAATTTAGTAGGCAAAGCTTTTTTGACCTCTATGGGACAGTGATGTTGTTTAGGCTACATTAAGCCTGACAGTGAAAAATCTGGTCCCTATAATTGCAAATATGTAAACTGTAAAAGATATAACTTAAATGCCTCAGCTAAAAGCAGTGACCTAAGTCCCCCCAGAATATTTTAATAGCAAAAATCTTCCTGTTCATTCAGAGTAGTAATGTAACACATAGTAAATTAAAACAAATGCAAGACTGAGTTGTTGGAGTCTTAAACACCCATCAAAAGCCTTTCTAAGAAAAGTTTCTTTTCTTCCCACAAATTTATAATGCAAGAGGAAAAACAGAATGACCTACTAGATACAAATTTAAAACCTGACATTGAAATTGCCTTTAGATTTCGTTCCTGGTGCATCAGCTCAGCAGTAGAATCAACCCTGCAAAGCTGTTGTCTGGTTAGAACATGCCAGGATGAGATTAAGTTACTTTTCATAAATATGGTACCTAGAAACTTCACACAAGGCCTGACTTTTACACCTAAAACTTTCTGAGTTTTAAAATACTTATTTTTAAATCATGTTTTAAAATACATTGCTTCACAAGCAATGCATTCATTATAATATAAAAGAATAAATAATACACTACAAAAAAGTCTTTGTTAAAGAGCACAACTGTGCTAAACTTTGCAAACGAAATGTTTACATGGGGTTCTAATTCAGTCCTCAGCGGTTTAGCTGCCTGGTTCTTCCAGTCACTGTTGAACAACAGAAGAAGAAATTGAATAGTTCTAGTATTCTACTTTTAGCGTTGAAACAGTATTTTCTTATGCCACTGACATTCAGATGCCTGAGATTACTTATTATGCTGTAGGTGTGTTGTTTACTTTTAAATGCAATTTTCAGCGCATATCTCTTTATTTGTTCACTTGTTTCCACTAAAACAGTGTCAGATATTCTCACAACTAGCAGCTTCCTGCAGCCTGAGTATCTCACGTACTAGAAAAAGAATGCACCCAACTGAAAATTACACTCTGTGTTTCATATAAAGCTGTTGTAATTACACATAAGCAAAGACATATTTTACCAAAAACTATTCTACATTTTCATACCCTGTGAAAGACCAGCATATAGCCCAACGGAAAGCTAGGGAAGTAAAGCTTATCCTGATAAATTCCTGCCTCAGAAGACTAATGTTTATCATGGCTAAGTGATGAATAAGCATACTAAATTTGCTCTGCAATAAAAGGTAGCTTCTAAATCACAAAAGACATATGAAAATCAACTTTGTGAAATGAAAGAAGAAAATATCTAAGTCCAGGTACTAAATAATAAAACCATCAAGGATTCAAATGACTCTTTTAATAAGTAACAGAGTCTGAAATTTTAATCTCTAGGTCACATACTCAAATTCATCTAAATTCAATAATAAAAGGTTATTGCTGTTTAGTGACAGCTTCCTGAACAAGAAATAAGAAGGCATCTAAAGGTAGTCTTAAAGGAAGCCCAAGGACAGAGGGAGTCCTTCAACTGCAAATCCACTGATTTAAAAGAATACACTTGTGTTAATGCCAGCCAAAACAGATCACTATTTTATCCCTGCCCTAATGGAAAAACTACTACCATATTACATTTGAGTAAGCTGGGAAGTTTTTCTCTTGGAGCATGTTAAACTATCTCTGTTCTTCACAGTGATGTGTCGTAAGGAAGGAGCTTCCCCACAAAAAAAACTTCTGTCTGCCTGAGCCACTGCTCAGGAGGGGCTTTACATGGAGATGCCTTTTATGAGAGAGAAATAATTTTGTGAGGGTAATATAACAAGCAGTGGCTTAAGACAAAAGGAAAACCTTCAAGGTATTGGAGGGCTGGCACTATCCTTGCTTACATCAGTTTAAAAACAGCTGAACAGCACAGGCTATCAGTGCCCAGCGTGAACATTCCGGAGTGCATGGGCACTGCCAGACCAGGCTGTGCATACTTTATTACCTGTTCACAGGGTAAAAAATTCCTTGCATAGCTGAAAGGCAAAGGATGGTCAGGACTATAGGATCCATCCCCAGTAAGGGATGGATGTAAATCATTGGGTTTAGAAAAAGATCACTTATCAGCACTACAGTCAAGAAAACTGATAATGAACTGCAGCTCAGTGCATCTCACCACTGCTTTTGAGCTGTGTGGCAGGAACCTTTCAGAGTGCAATTCGGTTCTTTTTCATTAATGCAGTGACTGGAAACTGCATACATGTCCTAATGTTTTACTCAGTGCTTGTGAGAGGACTGTAGGAGAGCAAAGCCTGTTTTCACTAATAGTTCATGCTTTATGAGCAAGGATACAGAGCTACAAGCACACACTGCTGTCAGGCAAGAGTGGTCTTTCTCTTGATACTATATACCAGTTAATTCACTTGCCTGCTTCCCCATCCGATTCAAAAAATAAAATCTCCAGAGCTTTCCTACACCTCTGGAAGAAACTATTGGTGCTTGTCTGCTGCTCCTGGGCAATGATTTTGTGATTACTCTATAAGCTCCAAGAATTTTCTCTGTTGCAGATGGAGAAAGATCATCTCTTCCAGAAAAGATTCAGAACAAAAGCTCAGAGCAGCTATACTTTATTAGATCTGAAAGGGCTTATCTTTTTCCACTGACTACACAGGAGTCCATGGAAATTACACTTATCAGAGTAAGGGTAGCCTTCCTCCACAGTTCACCCTTTCCCCTTACTTTTCTGTCTTTACAAGGAGACAAAAAAGGAAAGAGAAAACTTGACTTCAATCTATCTTGTTTTGTAGGTGTTTTCTGTAGTATTTATTAGCAAAAAATAATGTTTACATATATATTTTAACATATATTTACTGGACTATTTAGTGTCTTAACCTCCAAAATTATAGGCAAGAAGAACAACAAATGACAACAGAAGAAAAAAGCATCAGCTGATTCTAATGTCCATACTAAAAACTATAATATCACCTTAAAGCCAAATTTTTCTAAGACATCAAGACCATTTATGGAATCAGGAGTTCTATACCAATAGTTTATATTTAATATAAAAATAGCTAGAATCTATCTTAGATTACGGACTACTGTAGAATACTTTCTGATACCTAGATTTGACTGCATCCAACACTGGTTTCTCATAACCATTTTAGTCTAACAAGGAAAACAATTAAGGTAAAAGAAAGAGGGGAGCAGTGGTCTTGACTACCCATATACCTGGGCACAAGGAGCAACCTGGAGATTTAGTGGCATCACACGACTTGGTTAAAAAACACTCAAAAGAGGGTCAAGCATAAGCTTTCCTCTTCTTTGCTTGTTTCTTCATTTTTCAACATTATTTCAGTCCTATATTGCACTACATTCTGAAAATTCACCTTCATCAAGGCCCAAGCCACACCCCTCTGACTCAGTGCTTGAGACTAAGTGAAACTGAAATGCATTTTAACAGTCTACAGAGCACTAGAGGTCGACCTCAAGATCCCTTTTGATTACTATAATCAACCTGAGTATAATTGATTGCAGGATTAGGTTTATGTTTCCAAACACCTGAGCTCTGCACTTAGAAAAGAAGGAAAAAAAAAAAAAAAGCAGCAAGCATTTTTGCTTTTCCATTCATTGGTTAATTGAAGTTTTATGCATTTCAATGTGCACAGTGGAGTTTTCAGTCACAGAATCATAGAATCAATGGCTTGTGCCAGAAGGGAACTTAAAGATCACCTAGTTCCAACCCATCTTCCATGGGCAGGGACACCTTCCTGTACACCAGGATGTTCAAAGCTCCATCCACCTGGCACAACTGCAGCTGGACAGCAGTGTGAGCATGTCTGAGAGGAAGAGCCCTGCAGACACCAAACTCAGTGAAGAAGAAGATGCTGCAGGCTCTGGAGCAGAGATTCCCCTGCATCCCCTGGTGCAGACTGTGGTGAGGCAGCTGTGCCCCTGAAGCCCATGGAGGGCCATAGTGGAGCAGAGATCCACACCCTGGGACAGGTGAATGCCCAAAGGAGGCTGTGACCCCATGGGAAGCCCACACCAGAGGAGAGTCCTGACAGGACCTATGGGCCTATAGAGAGGACCACCTGCTCTGGACAAGTGTTCTGGCAGGATTTGTGACTCCACGGGGGACCCAGGCTGGAGAAGTCTGTACCTGAAGGACTGCACTCCATGGAAGGGACACATGCTGGAGCAGTTTGCGAGGAACTGCATTCTGTGGAAAGGACTCACGTTGGAGAAATTCACAGAACACTGTCTCCCATGGGAGGGACTCCACATTCAGCCAGGGAAAGTGTGAGAGGAGTCCTTCCACTGGGGAAAAAGGGACATGAAAAATAACACATGATGAACTGACTGCAACATTCCTTCTCCATCCTCCTGAACCACTGTGGGGGAGTAGACAGAGAATTCATGAGAAAAGTTGGGCCTGAGAAGAAAGGAGGGGTGGGGAAAAGATGTTTTGAAGATTTTCTATTTCTCATTATGCTACTCTGGTCTGATTGGTAATAATTTCAGTTGATTTCCCCAATCTGAGTCTGTTTAGGCCATGATGGTAACTGGTGAGTGATCTCTCCCTGTTCTAATCTCAACTCAGAAGACTTTCTCTATATTCTTTCTCCCCTGTCCAGATGAAGAGAACAGTGATAGAGCAGCTTTGGTGGATACCTAGCATCCAGACATGGTCACCCCAACACAATGTATGATTTTATTACTATTGTAAAAATATCTGGCTGGTATTTTTTAATTTTAAATCGGGTTACTTCCCAGATTCCCAAATGCTTAGACTCTCTTCGCTCTATTTCTCCATCTCAATGACAAGCAGCTCAGATTAAATCTCCACAGCTAAAAATTGAAGGAGCAAAGGATAAGGAGCACTAGACAGGCCTGACATAGGACACAACTCAGCAACTTCTATTTATGGATCCGCTTTCCATAACCACCCATCCTGTTTTGGGAAGGACAGTAGAGTAACTCACTTTATGTTAATGCATTAACTTAAAGAAGCATATTCACATTTTCTTATTCTTAGTAGTATCTCTGCCTTATTTATGTATCGAGGCATTCATCTCAGTATTTAATCCACTGCATTAACCATTCACAAGCCACAGACCAGCGTGGTAGCAACACTGCTGCCCTCATGGCTTAACCTCCAGCAATGCTTATAAACAGATTCAGCTGCAGGGAACTACTCTGCTCCTGTGCAGAATTTGTTAGTCAAGGGTTCAGAGCACACAACTGACTCTCCTCACACAGATTATTTCTACATCCCAGTAAGAAATCCAACTGACTAAAACAGGATGGAATTAGGCAGTGTCTAACAGCAGTAACAGTTTGAAAATTGGCTCTAAGAAAGGCCAAACCCATAATTTTGAAAGCTTTGCACCATTTCTGCATTTTCCCTGGTTATTGTGCACCATCCTGGTCAAATCTGGATTATCACAGGTCAGTAAGGCTGAGAAATGCTGGTGTGTAGAGGATGTGAGAGATAGCTGGCTTAGGTCTCCTTCTTGCCTCTGGCTCGTGCAAGCGACAGCTACGAAGACATCCTGTCCAGCTATGGGTTGTGACTCCAGCTGACAATAAATAATGTGACGACATCTGGTTTCCTGACATGATGCCTCGGGGATAGATTTTTGTTCCCAAAATCCTGCTTTACATTTGTTCCCTCCCTTTCTTCCACACAAACAAGAAGTTCCTAAGAACTTCTCTCTGCTGTCATTTTTCCAGCAGTCCATTTACCATACGGTCCATATTCCATGGACAAATCACCATATTTGTGTTGTCAATATTGAATTATGGTCTGTCAGGCCTTAGTTTCCCCTCACGGAAGAAAATTACCAGACCAATGACCCTTGCAGAATATACCAATGGGGCCATCTCCAGGCTAGGAAGAGAGGTTTTCTTCTGTGCAGGTTACAAAAGGATGGGATAGTGCCCATTGTCCTTCAGGACAACTAGATACAGGGACACACTGTAGGTAACTCTGTAGCCTGAGAGTCTGGCACCAGCCCATGTTCCTAATCTCCCAATTTTGTGGTGAGATGCTGATGGGCAATGACTTAAATGAAACTACTGCCTGTGTGTGAGACCAGAGGATGGCTACACATGGCACAAACACATCAGTGATGAAGTGAACAGCCGGAGGTGCAAAAAGACCTTGATGGTAAAGCTGTGAGTGGTGAGGCCCCTCTGCAGCCCAAGCAGGACTCTTAATAGGACAGGACTGGTGAGAGGACAAGTCAGCACAGGCCTTCCTCACTGCAACAACCCTTTTCAGAAACAGAACAAAACAGCATAGTGCTGGTCATTCTGAGGAAAACACTTAACTATTAATTTTTCTATGTACCTGAGCTCAGCACCATCAAATGTCACTATGAACCGAAACAGAAGCGTAAATGTGAGGCAACACAAGACTGAAAACCTTTCTTTGAAGAGATATGGCAAGACTGTAGTAAAAGACAGCACGACACCAAACCACTTCTGATAAAGATTTTTAAAGACCACCCCATCTGGTTTTTTAAAGGCAGTCTGTTCCAGCTCTCACAGAGGCATAGGATAGGTCATGCCAGCCCAAACCATTAGAGAAATATGACTTTACCCTAGTGCTAGCTAGGATGGATTTATTCTTTCTTCCGCTGCAACTGGAGAGAAGAACAAATTACTCACAGCTGCTTAAATGCTATGTGGTAAACTTAGTTTTCCATCAGGAAACACTCCTTATTGGCAAAGAAAAAAAATCTAATTTTAAAGATCTGTTTTTCAGGGCAGTTTGCAAATCAATGTCTTCCTAATATAGGTCAACAACAAGGTGTATGCCCATGAAAATAAATTGCCTCTATGCTAACCCGTGGGGGAACAAGGTAAACCTGTATTAAATGGGTGATTCCAGGAGCATGACAACCTTGCCCAGATGCCTCATTCTGCTCTGTTTGGAATTTGTCCTCTGTGTTCATGTACATACGTTAACAATTAACTAATTTTGCTGTCTCTCATCTGTTGATTTGGATATATAAGGGGAAAGAAGAGCCAAATTATTTTCATTTAAGCAAAGTAGCTAGTGTCAATGATGAGTCAAAAATAAGGAACAGACCATGCATATTTTTCAAATGTAGCCAGTCACTGGTTACCTTGAGAAAATAGCAGTATTACCACTTTTGGTAGATATAGTATCTAAATATATTGTTGTTCATTCACTGTTACTTTCCACGTTTGCAGTTGTGCCAAATGCAGATTCCCACCCTGCTGGCAGGGACATTAAAGGAACAGACTGTATAGAAGAGAACTAAAGAAATATGCAGAGGCATGAAACTACTAAAATCTTAGAGGACCTTGTACCACTTGTCCCCCACTTTTTAGATTTGACTCACATACAAACATTTACCCTTTTCTCAAGAAAATACTTGACACGCATGGAGACCTTAATACCACAGATATCAGTCTGAAACTCAAAAATACATTCTTCAGTCTTCTGCATCTTCTTTGAAAGAGAAGAATTTCCTCAAGAAACATTTGCTTCTGACTCAATAATTATCTTCCCTTTTCATCCTTAAATATTTTCCTTAGTCTCATCTTAAACTGAAATCTGCCTATTGAAAAGCTACTTCAGTCTTGCCATTCTTGTGTTTGGGATCTCTTACTGCCTGGTGCTTTTGAGGGACATAATGCACTCAAAGATGCCCTGTATTCAGCAAAGCATTACACACTGCAAGCTCAGGGTTGCAGCAATGAACCAGAGCATTAGATGACATTGAAGCACTACAGCTGTCAATAAAGCAGAAGGCTCAGGGACAACTGGACATATATAGGGGAGAAAGGAGACCTGTGTTTCAGGAACACAGCCAAAAAAGTGAAATGAAACAGAACTGGCCTAGGATAGATAGTGGTATACTATAAGTCCTTGGATAAGTAACTGAACATTGAAAATGAGGAAGAATTTAATTTCTAAGGAAAACAAAGTGAAACTTTGCACACCAAAACAATATTTCACCTAAGAGTATCAAAGTAAACTCCATACATTAGGTTTCACTGTGAAACAGATTAGCTCTTTACAGCTGAGGAAACTAAGGTTCACCATCACACAGACAAAAAATGGCAAAACTATTTTTCTTATCTAGGTTTTCGGTAAGATATTGGTGTAACCAAACAGCAAGAGCAAAGGTCAGATTAGCACCGACTTTTTTTCTGCATAATTTAGCCCAAGCAGTAAATCAAACAAAGGCGTTTCAGCAGGATAAAGGATCAGACTCGAACCGAGGCTGAAACTTCTGGATTTCATTTAGGGAAGACAAATAATTGAGCAGTCACGTGTGCGTTGTGCGCACATGCACCATCTGCCAGTTTGCAGCTGACAGCCATTACTTAGGGAGGGATTTTGCAAAGAAAAAATTCATACAGCCCATCAGGTGGTAGCTGGACACTTCTGACGCAATATCAGTATGTGTCAAGGTGAGTCAGAACACACATGGTACAGACAGGAAAGCAAAAAAAGATTAACCCTTTGTCACCAAAAGGCTTCTGTTGCTTGGAGTAAGAGAATCCACCAAGGGCTCATGGAACTGGCCACCCTTTTAAGCAAAAGTCTGTGAAAAAAACCTGTGTCCTAATTAGAACCACTGGGAAAAAGTGCACCACTATATTCCAGATGATGAAGCCAGTAAGCAGTGGAATATTTTCAATAGGAAAGATAAACTAAAAAAAATCTAAATACATAAACTCTACTGCTTATAACCCCCAAGCCACAACAGATTTACAGAAAGAGAAGGAACCTTCAAAATAGAATCAAAAACGAAGTATATTCATAGTAATGCTGCAGTCAAATAGGGCACAGTCAGTAAACCACATCTGTACTTGTTCTATTAAAATGTGCTGTTGAGCAGAATTAACTCATATGGTTAGGGAAATACATTGGGAAGAGAGGCACAAGGACACCACTTCAACTATTACATGAGGGCAGTTTACATAATCCATGTGTCATCACACGTGGTCAGAGTGAAAAAAGCTCAGGAACACTAGTTTTTATGAAATAGTCAGGGAGCCATTGAAAAGAGAATTAAAATTTTGTACAAATTAAGCACAGCTAACATAAAGAAATAAATGAGTAATCAGCAGTGTCCTTTGTTTTTAAGATCTCTTGTTGATACTTTCAGTCATCTATTATAGCATATTTTTACTGCTTAGAAGGTTTAATCAGCTTGGAAATCTCCCCTCTAACCACTTTTCCTTGAGGCTACATATTGACAGAGCCAGATCTGTTTTGCAACCAAGATGTCCAGTTATTCCAATCATGTGGCTGCTAAACAGCTGTTGAATGGCTACAAACACCAGCTCCAATGGCCATTTCTTGTTTTCTGCCAACACATCTCCCGTCTGGTTCAGGAAATTGAAACCACCTTGGAAAGGACAGTAATTCTGTTTTCCAGGGACCCTCCTAAAAAAATTTTGCCTTCTTGTCTTGATTTAATCTTGTCAGAATCTACTAAACTCATACCTGTAAATGTGATATACAAACTTAATGGCAGTAAAGGAAGAGCTGCTGGGAGTTCCTTTAGTTGGTACAGTCATGGTGCTGGCACAAGATATTTTAGTGTTATTGGAGATAATTAAGTCCAAAGGAAACCACAGCAGTAAACCACTTTCAGTCACTCATGAGCCACTGAGCTTTGTCCCTTAAATATATGCCCAATCTGGTGGCCTTTTAACTTTCCTGGCAATTGTGGGTACGAAATAGGAGGCAGGAAGAAAAAGAACTGCAGTCTCACTCCAGGTAACAGCAGTCTCTTCACTTCTGAGGAACAAGTTAAGAGAATACGTACCTGTCATGACTTTTAATCTCTTAAAGATCTAAGATCCAGATGGAATTTCATGGAATGTCTCAAAACAACTTCATCCTTAATTGTTATGCAAATAATTACATGAGATTTTGAATCTTAAATGCTAAAATACCATAAGGGCTAGCTTCCATTTCTTAGCTCCATGGCTAAAATTTTCTTCAATTATGTGAGCATCAAATAAACTTCTGGAAAGAGGAATAAATTTTTTGGTTCTTTTCCTTTCCATTATTTTTGTTTACCTCTATATTCCTCTCCCTTGCACACTGAAAACCAAACCATGTTTGGTTGATTCGAGATAGTGCAAAAGTCTCTGACTAAAACAATTATAAAAGGATAAAAAGCAAGAATCAAAGTGAGATATTCTCAAAGATGCCATCTGAGGCTGAGTATGATATACTTCATGCTACTACTGAATATAATACTGCAAGTAGTCACAGTTCAAATTCTAGACTCAGGTTTCTTGCAATATTGAAGACAATTATTTCAATCTTTCATGTTTTAATAGAACAAGCGTCAAATATTTTCTTCAGACAGCATTTCTTCCAGTTCATTTTCTTTGCCTTCTGAAATCCTGGGGAGGAGAAAAAGGGCAGAGCTTTTCTGCCCTTAGCTCAGTGTTTACCTGACTGCTTCCAGCGAAGCCTCCCAGAAAACCACTGAAAGCTGCATGCACTACAGAGATTTCCCTTGGAGAAATGAATGATCCTCTCCCTCAGGTAGGGATGGAAGATACTTCCAATGATACTGGTAGAAAAGAGACTTATCGTAGAATTGATAGCCATGCCAGAAAAGAGTTGAAAAAGTGTTTAAGAAGGTTTGTGAGCAGTTTCATATTCCTGATACATTTATTTCTACAGTATTTCAAAAGTTCGGTTGTTAGCCACATTCATCCCATGTGTTTGACAAAGGATGCAAAAGAATTTAATTTTCTTTCTTCTGTTTTTCATCCTCAAATAGGAGACCAATCTTAAACACCCATCTCACTGGGCAGGAGATAATCTGGCATCTTCCATCCCTCAGACTAGGGCCCTAGATTTTAGGCTGCAGGCTTCCCTGGGAGTGAAGCATTCTTACTTCAGGGTTGTTAAGCAATACTCAGCGGAAAACTTTTCTCCTCTTTGCCTTCAAAGTCCTGCACTCCTCTCTGAGTCATAGCACTACTTGAAAAGGAATGGTGGTGGGGGATGTACATGTTCTACTGCAAAAGAGGATAATTTGAATCCCCCAAGACTACAAAACATGTCAAACACACATCGCCAGCTTCCTGAGAAAGTGCTCTAACCACAGGATTCCTAAAGAAGTGGTCAACACTTCTCTCTTCTGAGCTCTTTAAGAAAAGCATCAGGCGGTCCTGTATTCTCATAACACTGAAGATTGAACAAAGTCTTTCGTTCTGTGAATCACACTTTCCTCACAGACTGAATTGAGAACTGCAGCCAACTGCCAAAATCAGAGAGATAAGAGAGCATTTCATACACATCTGGTCCTCAAATGGTCAAAGCCTCCTTCCAAACAGCACATTGGGTGTTATGAATCCAGCTTGTGTGCCCTAGGAGCCTTAAGTTTATGTTACCTTACTTAAGCCATGAAGAGCTGGATGTCTAAATTGGGTTTATGAGTCACATTTCCAAAGGTAAACACGTTAAAAGTACCTGTGAAAGCTCAGTAAAAGTATTGCATTTCAAAAGGAAGCTGTCAAGTACTTTTTTACAGTAGTCTTAACTAGAAGGTAACACTGGGAACCCGTTGCAAGGGAGTGGCACTGTTACAAACTCACTATCCAAAAAGATGTATCAATTAGTATCTCTGCCTCAGCTGAATGGGCCTAAAAGTGGGCCAACTGTTGATTCTGTTCTTATCTGTTGCATGTATCTTTCAGACCAAGCCTAATTCCTTATCACTAGAGAAGATCTAAGGCTGGAATCATGACAAATTTGGTGTAAGTTGATTTAAAAAATAATTTTAAAAAAGAGACTATAATAAGAGTTTTTTCCAGGCCTTTCAGTCAATATGTAACAAATTTCCCCATTCAGAACATTTATTACAGAAAAGAGCCTTTTACCTTATTATGCAAATCTCCCTCTCACCACCTCTCATGTATCAGTTCTACCATTCTATAAATGCCTGACCTGTGCATGATTGCTGGAAAATGTTTCCTGATTCTGCAGCTGAATCCACAGGAGCAGTATTTCCCTCCATGGGAGGGATGCAGGCTAGTGTTTTGTTGGTATAACCAAACTGAGTAGGACCCAGCCTCACCCAGCAGAGCAAAACAACTGCCCAGAGACTTGGTTTGTTTTTTTTTTTAGCTGATGTCATCCAGGAAGTAATGCAGCTCGATTAGCAAAAAAACCCCGACCCAAAGTAGCCGGCAGGTCAATATCCACTAGGTGGATATGCTGACAGAGTTGTGTTCAAAGAGGCTCTTCTAGTGCAAGTCCTGGTGCAGGCAGGTGGGCTTTCCACTGCTGTCTCTAGATTAAAGCAAACACCAAGCTTCTCCTGCTTGTATTTCATTTGGATTTTTGATATTATTTAAGTGCCTATGAACATAATTTAACTTTATAGCTGAATTGCCTGTTGGACACAGACAGCTGAAAATAAGCATTGTACAGCCCTTCATTTTACTACTCGGAATCAAAGGTATTTTACTCTGAGCTACCCCTTGTATTTTCATGGTCCTTGGAATACCTTGTACCTGAAGTAAATTAGTGACAAAAAGCCCAAGGAACTTGTATATCACTGTTGAGTTGAAGCAGTTTTTTTTGTCTTTCAGCCTCCACTGCCCTCACGTAGTGAACATCTCTGTATGCCAGCAACTCTACATGCGTCAATAGTCCCGCTGAATAGCTCCCACATGACCTTACTGGTAACTGTAACATTAAGTGCTAACAACAGGAACACCCTGCACACAAAATTCTGTGTCCTGCTCAGAGAAGGAGGAATGATCATCTCATCCCAAAGGCTTGAGAATGTAACAATTTCTGTCTTTGCGTAGAAAATCCTTGTTGCTGCGTCCTTCATGCTCAGGATATCCCAAAGACAGTGATGAGTGCGGTAGTGAAACCCCTGGCATGAGTCCACATTTAGCCCCTAGCACTTAGGACGAACACCAAAAGAAGGCAAAAGGCTGGTGAGTTCCAAGAGCCTCATTTTAGGAGACACAGGAGCAGAACCCCGTGTGATGGTATTTTTTATTCCTGCATCCGTTCATGAAGTGCTATAGAAATATGGCAACCTAAGGAATGACTTCAGAATACCGAAGAAAGGCATTTCTTCCAGCAATAACTTCTGCCTCCAAATATTATCACATAAGTAGTGATGAGATTTGAGGGCAATCTGTGAAAAATATTGCACGCCCACATACACAGTGATTGAAGCAGAGTATGCTCGCTGAAGATGAGAGTGGTATTTCACCATTTAGGAAGCTTTTTCATTAGTCAACTGTCTTTCAACTGCTAAACCCCATATTTGCTGCCTTAAATGTTGCTTTAAAAAAAGCAAAACCACCATGGATTCTTATCTCCTTTTCCAAGCAGTCTGATTTCTTCAACCCTAAACAATTTTGTCTTGGCACAGCTATTAGGCTACGTTAAACATTTCTGGGAAATCTGTGTCAAAGTCAGAGTGCTTATTGTTTAGTTTGAGCAATAGTTTCACATCTAAATGTGGGGAAATGCAACTCAGGAAAAAAGCAGGATATGAAAGAAAACCAGAATAAAATCTAAATTAAATTACTGATCTCACTGGATATGAAGTTGGGCCCCTGATCCTTCAGTTTCATGTATAATCCTGAAATTTTACAGAAGCATTTTCTTATATACTTAAGGGAGTTTTGCAGGACTCACTCTGATATTTCTGTGTAACTGTCTTCTCTAAACCTGTTTTTAATTAACCTATTACATGTTCTAACTTCTAAAGAAAGGGATTTAGAAAAGCACTGGGCAGCAGCCTTGCTTTATTCCTATTAAGTCAATGGTAAAACTCCCCTTAATTCCACTGGGAGCAGAATCAGATCCATGCCAAGCCCGTTTTCAAAATCATGTCTTTAAGGCTTACACAATGCCTTCTCCTTGCCCTTGCTTAAAGCACAGACTTCCCTCTACCGTCGCTCTTTTTTTTTTTTTCCCCTTGCAAAATAAAGTCATGCAAATACGCAAACAAACCAACATCAGCATCCTAACTTCTGGGAGCAACATATCTCACTCTTTTCTTTCTGACTGTGTGGTTTACATTTCTGGGGAAATGTTTCAGATTACAGTGCTGAACTGCTGTGAAACTCTAGGTAGACTCTGAGCATGTTCCAAAAGAGTTGGAGTTAAACCCCGGGGTGTTGGCTGGGTTCCCTTTTTCTGTTTCTCCCTTCTTACGCGCCTACTGTTTATTGCATTGCTCTGTAACACGGGCAAAAATAATAAATCAGTATCTTATTTTTTTGGAAACTTTCCCTCTCACTGAGTGCTTGGGGAGCTAGATGCAGCAATTTGATCCACTACCAAACACGGCATTTCCTCGTGCAAACACACGATGGTCTTTTCCTTTGCACTGGCGTAGATGAAAAGTCGGATTTTCACATTCCCACAGATATACACCCCTACTTCCTTGGAAAAGACGCACGTTTTACCTACAGAAAAATAAATAAATAAATAAAATTAAGCCCTGTTTTTCTTACAAAGAATAGATCAGGGCTCGCCCTGACCGGCGGGTCGGGAGTTGTTCCCGGCCCCGCCGTGGCCCCGCTCCCCTCGCACGGCCCCCGGCCCAGCGCC
>VZRR01013115.1:2154241-2281577 GCA_013398015.1 Oreocharis arfaki | reverse complement strand
GGCCGCGGGTGGGGCGGGCAGCCTGGAGCGGATCCGCGCGGACCACGAGCGGGCTCTGCGGGAGGCCAAGGAGACGCTGCAGAAGCTGCCCGAGGAGATCCGCAGAGACATCCGCCAGGACAAGGAGAAACTTCTACAGGACGCCCGCGGCAGGAAGGAGGCAGGAGCCCCCGGGCTGCCCCAGCGCCTCTTCCGCCAGCCCATCGGCGCTGTGGGGCAGGAGCCCGCCGACCCCGACGTCCGGCAGAAGAGGGAGAAAATCAAAGAGGTGGGTGGTGGCGGCTATCGGTCCCGCACCGGGGAATGTGCCTCGACACCCCCGCGCGGGGCAACAGGTCGCTGCCGGGGCTGGCGGCGGTGTTGGGGGACCCCTGACCCCTCCTGCCGCCTCCTCCCTGCAGGAAGGGGGTCTTTCTGGCCGGCTGTCGCTCGGCAGCCGCCGCGCAGGTCGGCGGCGTCGCCCGCGGTTGCATCCTCGCGGTGCGTTCCCGCTTGCGGGCCCGCGCTGCCGGCTCCGTGCCGGCTGTGCCTCCTCCCTCCCGACGTTGTCGGGTTGCCCCAGCTCTTGCACCGAAACCCGGGGAGGAAGCAAAGCCCGGCGAGGGTTGGCAGGCTATGGGTCGCCTCGCGGGGCGCCGAGGATTGGGGACAATGACGCCGGGGAGGCAGAGCGGCGCGGGTCCGCCTGCGCTCCCCGTGGGACATCCCGGGCTCGGCCGGTGAGCGTCGGGCGCCTCCGCGGGGGGCGGGAGCCGGCGGGGCACGGTGTCCTGCCCGTGCCGCACTGTTGGCAGAGGAGCTGCCCAGGGCTGCCCGGCCCCAGGCGAGTGCGGGGTGCGGGTGCGGTGCAGCACTCCAGAAGTGTCGCGGTCTGCCTCGGGTTCGTGCGGTTCGCTGGTCCGCGATACCGACTGTCTAAAGAGTTAAGGGCTTTTTGCGAAATACAGTGAGTTTAGGGTACAGCGGTAAAGCGTCAGAGCTGTGTGTGCTTTGACAAATTCTCTCAACCGCCTTTTTTCGGTCCTGCTGCTCGGTTGGTTCAGGTGCCGGTTTAAATCCTGCCGTACAGAAATTCTCCAGACTGTGTCTAGGTAATGCTGTCGTGGGCAGAGCTTGACGGGGACCTCTGGCAGAAGAAGAATTTCCTTGATAATACAGTTCAACTTCTCATCAGTGCAGGCTGGTTTATTTATCGAACTGACAATTTCAGCTGCCTGCAGAGATTAAGGTTTATGAATTAATTGGTAGTATATATTTCATGTTCTGTGGTGATGGAAATGAGATAGGAGTGAGACTTACTACAGAGTATTTCAGTGTTAGTGAAACCTGGTTAGCCTTATTTAAAATTATCTCTTTTTATTGTGTGTTTGTACAGAGTGCTCTGAAAAGTGGGCTGTGGTATCACACGGAGCATCAGAGAATAAGAAAATATGAAGTTGTGTTCTGTGCTCCGGAGTCCTTGGGTCACTTTAACTATTTCAGCCGCTCGTGTATCATAGTTATAAGTCATAAGCAGTGCGTACCAATGCAAAGGTATTTTGAAGGGAGAAACTCTCAGGAGTGCACAGTACAGACTACATCTTGCAGGGTGAAGAGACTATGTTGTCTTCTGGTTTAGTCATGCAGCCTCCCTGAGGCATATGGAAAGTTAGAAATACCAGCAAACTCTTTTTCCAGCTATGTGGAATTGCCATGTAGAAGTATTTAGAAGTAATGAAGCTCCAGACCTGATGTACATGATTCTGTGGTACGGAAGACTGCAACAATTAAATAAACAGGAGAAAGAAGATAACACTTCAATATACTTCTGTCTTGCTGGTCCCACTGCGTGCCAGCTAGTCCGAGTTACCTTTTATTTTATGTGGATACGCATGTGCATTTGTGCATGTGTTTGTGTATCTATGTATGTGTACATACAGACATATGGCCAGTATCTCTTCAATTTCTTCCTCCCTTCCTTTCCATCCTCCTTCTCCTCCACTTCTTCACAGAGCACCAGTTTCACAATATCCCCCCAAACCAGAGTTTTGGCTGTTAAAGCATAGGAGGTGACACAGAGACTGCACTTAGTTTCCAGATCTTTATTTTCCTTCAAATCTCAGTTTAAGTTCTCAATATTAAGTGTTGTTTCTGGGAGTTTCTTTTCCTCCTAGTTCAGTATGTGACCTTAAGGTCTTGGTTCCTTACTTGCTTTAGCATTTTTGCAGTACTTTGCAGTACTTTGCCTGGTTCATTTTTTGTCTTTTTTAAAGAATGTGTTTTTTCCATTGACAGGAAAACAGTGTTTCTGTTCTGTGCTAACCTGCCTTGCATCGTTTCATGTATTGGCCTTTTTTCTTGTTTTTCTCTTTTTTTGCAAGCTTTAGTCCACTTTTTTTTATACTGTTACTTGAGCGTCAAGATGGATTTCTAATCTGCAGTCTTTTTTGTTTAGTTTTAAGACTTTAAATGGTTTTAAATTGTATATTTTTAAAGTAGGTACTCTTGTATTCTACTGTACATGCACAGAAACCAGAATTATCTCTTAAAGTTCCTCTCTTTGTGCTCGATGGCTGCATGCTGGAGATGCAAACATGAAGAATCTTTCTGCTTTCATACTCTTTTGAGCCTGGAATTCATGTCCGCATTGGATGATTTATGTCATATATCTAGAACTCAAAATTTGAAACTACTCTTGTGGATATTTTTTATGGAAGGAAGCAAGTTACTGTAAAGGAAAAGAATGCCAGAAAATAAGGTTGTTCTTCTCTGCATTTCTGTTCTGGGAGTGCTCAGTCCCATCAACATGCTGAGATAAAGCTGCAAGGGGAGATACCTTAGAGGTGTTTTGTCCATTTACTGCTTTAAATCTTAAGCTGACACACATTTAGAAGTCCAGCCAGTACAGCATCATTTGCAGTCACAAAGCAATGAAATGCTGTGACTTTACAGTATCTTAGTCAAGCTTTGTTCTAGAAATTCTAACCACTTTTTCTACAGCATGCTCTTCTATATTAAAAAAAAAAAAACAAACCAGGTCAAAACTTAAACCGAGAGGGAAATATAAAGGTTCTTGAACCTCTCTTAGTATTTAAACCAACATAACATTACCAAAAAGGAAAGGAAATGTTGGATGCTTATTGAGCAAGTAAAATACTTGTGGAAACATGAAGAAGTGGAGATCCTTCTGCTGTCTCTGCTTTTCACTCTGTCAGAACGATATGGCTGCTCTCAAGGTCTGTGTGTGGGAACTGGCCGGCTGTGTTACACCTCTGGGGCCTGGCTGTGTGCAGGTGTGTCTGTGCAGGTGGGGGACATGGCCCAGAGACACTAGTGGCTGCTGTGGTAGTCCTCTGTTTCTCTTCTGTTGGTGTGTTACAGGCAAACTCGGAAGGAGGAGCAGTACTGCCAGCAGTGGGGCTTTCCCCGGTACTTCCTGTTGTTCCACTGCTGTCAGGTGCTTGTGGCTGCTGATTTTTTTAACTTGATGGCCTCATGTTACCTGCCCTGAGCGTCATCCTCATGCTGGATGCTGGGAGGTTCAAGCGAAGAGGCACACTGAGCATACCAGCACACTTGCATTTGCCAGAACTTGCATTCTTTAGGCAGTTCCACTGGTGCTCCCCTGACTTGAGGCAAGGTCTGGGTATATGGTATACTTCACGCTGGTCTCTGTTTCCATGTCCTGACAGGAGCCCCAGATTGTGAATGAGGAGGCTGTGGTTTGCATTCTTGCTCTTCTACTCATTGATTTGGGAAGTGGCCCTTCTTTTGAGCTAGTACCTCATGTGGTATCTGTTCCCTACCTGGAAAAAAGGAGGCATGGAAGGCAATGATGATTCCATTCCACTCAAGTGCAATGTCTTACAGTTTCTGCTCTTATCACTGTTGGTTGTGGCTGGATATCATTATTTTGATGTTCAGGGAAGACTTGCATGTGCATAGGTAGTTGATGCAAGCAAAAGAAGTGATTAGAAGAGGATGGTATTAGTGGAGAGAGGCTATGAAGGCAGGAGATGCATTCTTTTAATTAGGAAGATCTGATTTGAGTCTTCTCCAAGTTTCATTCCTCTCTCTTCCAAGAAAAAAGATGCTGGAATTATTTAGGTGGCTGGAATTATTTAGGTGTTAAGAAAATAGCAAAACCTAAGCTCTTCTTATTTCAGAGCAATGGAATAGAAACGATGAATGAGCTAGCTCAGGTACTAGAAGCTATATAATCACATTAGTGAGGTGCTCTGCCCAGACTAATTAATCCTGCTGAACAGCAAGCTCTGGGTGTCGGTGGAGCACCATACTAATGCAGCTGTTCTTGTGCGAGGTAACTAGCTTAGAACTGTTCACATTGTTGATCAGAGCTGTTTGGACAAGTTTTCAGGATAAAAGCCTCCTTGGTAAACTGGAGTCAATGTGTGAAGAGCATGGTTGTGCAGTGCTCTAAATACTTGCACAGCTCTCAGCTCTTGCAGTCATCTAGTGCAAGTCCTGCAGAGGGGAATTTGAGCACCCGTCCTTTGAGCTTAACAAGGCAGTGGTTGCAAGACAGCAAAACAGACTCTGCAGCTTCCCCCTGTCTTGTCATAAAGAACTGAATTGAGGTGGCATTGGCAGTGTGAATTCTGAAGCTTCCTAAGTGCTCAGTTTTAATTTTAACTCTTTTCTTTGGTGGCTTTTGTGCAGTTTAGTTGGAAGTCTCAGTAATGTTGCGAGGCTGTTCAGCAATATATTGGGGAAAGAAAGCTTGTGAGCATGGAAATAAAGCACTAATCAGAGATCTAATATGTGCTTGACGTGAAATACTTGGACATAATCAGATCTCTTCATTAACAAGAAAGAGTGATGGCAAAATTATGGGTGGTCACTCACTGCTGTAGAAGGGCAGTTGGCCACTTTTGTCTTCCGGCATGCTTCCACCACTTGCTTTCCTACTGCCTGGTATCCTGCTGTTGCTGGTTGAGAAGGTCAGTGCCAGGCTGGATGGAGTTTTATTTCCTTATGAGGATGTTTGCATGACAAGGTGAGCTCACTAATACTTCTTGCTGTTGGAAGAGGAGGAGAAGTCTCTTCAGACCACTTTGGCTGCCTTCTCCCACTATCTGCTTCATGTGACTTCCACTGCGTCCCTCCATAAGCTGCTTCAGCTCAGTAAGTCAGCAGAAAACTGTCAGAGCAAAAAAAAACTGGGTGGATTTCTGCTAAACTTTGTCAGATTGGTGAGTCTGAGGCCATAATTAAAGAGTTGACTTGGTGCTATTTTTGGCTGTGGTGAGGGAACAGGTGGATGAAAGGTATGAAATCTCTTTGAGTAGCCATGTCTTAGCAGCTGGTATCTGATCTTCTTGCCTAAGTTCTCCATTAAAACTGAATCTCTGCAATGAGACTTTTCCAGAGCAAAGGTTCTATCTGCTGTAATAACCTTCTTTAGCAGAATGAAGCATTTCCCTTCAGGAGATTTACCTCCCAACCCCTCTTCTCATAATGGAAAAGGAGAAAGGAAACATAGAAGCAGGAATTACTGAAGCCCCAGCAGCTGTAGACCAAAATTCAGAGTGCTTTTACTGAGAGGAAGGTTGTGAGGATTTTCATAGGGGAGGGAACAGTTAAAATGCAGCAGTTTAAGTATTGTGTGGTTTGGGTTTCAAACAGAAAAAGCAATGTTCCCTGATGGTACGTTTATTTAAGAGCATGATTCAGTGAAAGGAAAAGAGTTGACATGTAATGAGTAAAGAGTGGTGATTCCTGCCAACATGCTGATGATGCAATCAGTGCATTTCGAAAGTTTTCCTGGAGTATCTTGTGACCTTAATGCTGACATCTTATAGTTGTCATTAAGTTTGTTGAAGTTTAAAATTAATCTTGTTTTTTTCTCACCCAAAGCTTTATTTATCTACTTGTAATCTTCAGTATTTTTGTATTTGCTAGTTCTTTTTGAGTGTTTGGTAGTGCTTTCCTTCCTGATGAGTACTGTTTATTGTGGTTTGTTTTTTTTTTTAATGGTTTTAATAAAGTCACTGAGGAAGTGAATAAAGTGCCTAAAGATGGGAATCATGTATGATGATGGTAAGCTGGAGGTGGCCGGGGTTGGTTTATGATATCCAAAATGTCACAAAACAATAAGTTTAATTGCTTTCTTAGGGTTAATGGTGCTACAAGACGCAGAGAAGCTTCAGCTGAGTTACTGAGTATGATTCAGTGACTCCATTAAGCATGGTCTTGTCTGGCCCTTGGTAGAACCTAAGGAGAGCGAGCTCAACCTGCCAACCAGACATGAAGCTACTCCTGTTTTTGTTGGATGTGTGGCCTGGCAGGGTAAGGAGCCAAAATGGTTTAGTGGAGGTCTGATCACAGTGGAAGCAGTGGCCCCCCACTAAGCCACTGCATTTGAAAGGAGAGGAAAGTTGAGGACAATGGACTGAGGCACCTTTATGTCCCTAAGACATGAAATAGGGTCTATGTTTGCCAAATTAATGTTCTTTCTGCTGAGAGCCCCTAAGGTCTTTTTAGGGAAGGATATTGTTCCAGGTAAGCTGTTTCAGCTGCCTTTATTTTGCTTTCATTTGTTTTTTTTTATTTTTGTGTGGATTGTTTGTTTATTTGTTTGTTTGTTGGGGTTTTCTTGTTTGTTTGTGGGGGTTTTTTTGTTTGGTTTGTTTTTTGTTGTTGTTGTTGGTTTGGGGGTTTTTTTGAAGAACCTCACAGCCTCCCTTCAGGCAAATGACTTGCAGGCAAATGCCTGTCTAATTTGAACTTTGATCATGAGATGGAGAGGTGTTTTAATGTTTGATTGTGTGCATATCTGACTGCAATAGGGTGTGTTCCCAGTTGCTAGTTCGTGTTTTTCAGCCTTGCACCTGTTTTCTGTATGCTAAGAAGAATATTTAATTTTCTTATCTTCAGGCTTGGTCTCTATTCTCAGCAGGTAAATTTATCAAAACTAAAGGATCAGGATCCTTTGTAACCTGATCCTCAGAATTGTGGGGAAAATGAAAAAGCTTTAAATGTTGGGTGGAAAACATCTGACTTTCACAAAAACAAACAAAACAAAAAACCTCCCAAAACAAACACATCATTAATTCTTTATCTTTCTATAAAGGCAAAATGCAAATTCCAGACACACAGTACTCTTTTCATGAGAACTAAATAAGGTGATGTAAAGACGTGAGGTTAAACTTTAAATGGAATGTCTCCTGTACTTTGGCAGATGTTATATTCTCATGGTAGTGATTTTGTATTTAATGCTAGTATAGCAGCCTATGGCAGCCAATTAATATAAAGAAATAGAGTAGATCATAATATTGCTGAGTACAGTTGCTTAAGGCTGTAGCTCTGTGCTGTAGGCAAACTGAAGCAGGAAAAAATTCCACCTGTTTATTAAAATCTTTTTTGGTTAAGACCAAAAAATGTGTTATCTCATTCAGGGAGCAAATAAGTGTGGTAGACAGACAGGCTTTGGTACCTTCTTTGAATGTTAATGAAAGCTCAGGATTTATGAAAAGGAGGTTGTGGAGAGACGGGAGACAGCTCTTCTTGTGGAAAATAATTCATGTCCTTGCAGAAGGACCTGTATGACTGTTGGATGGACAGACTTTTTCTTAAAGTTTTCTAAAACATACTGCTCTAAGGATTGCTGAGTGTCTTAACTTCCTCTTTGGTTAGGTTGTGGTGGTTTTTTTCTAGCTTGGGGAGCCATCATAAGAGGAAGTTTCTGCAGTTTTCATCTGAAAGATAATATCTTGATAAGTATTTCCTTTATTTACAAATAACAAATTTGTCTTCCTAACTCATTTGGCACAGTAAGAATAATACTTCAGGAGAGTGGCTTTGATTCAATGTTCGCTCTGTTTTAGCAGTGCAGCACTTACTCTGGCACTAGATTGCCACCTGATGTGGTACAGAGATGATGAGACACTCTGGTTGTGTGTCTTTTTGGTAACAAACTCAACTATTCAGAGGTGTCTCTGTGTAAAGCGTGTTTTAGACATGCAGTTTTGAAGGATTTTGTGTTCTCTTTCTAAGTTATTTATAGAACTGTCATTTTACAAGTGAGGAAAATAATTGGGGGGGGGGTGAGGGACTCTAAGTTAAGCAATATGTGCGATGCACCAGATGCTGAATATACTGGTTCCTTTTGTGTGAAAATCTTCTCTATCCACAACATTTTTTAGTTGTTTGGTTTTTTTGTTTGTTTTTTTTTTTTTTTCACTGAGTTGCTCGGGCTTTTTTAAGCATGTGATATAAAGAGTGTGTGCACACTTCTGAGAAGCATCTTTTGTTTTTCTGTTTTCCATGACTCTTTTTAATCGTGTCTGCAAGTTTGATATGAAAACATAATTAGTGAGTAATGAAGCGCATGCTCCCCCAAACCAGGTTAAATGAAACCTTTTACAGACTTGTGGTTAAGCCGTGGTTGTATCAGTGTTTGGCAGCCTTGCCTGCAGAGTCCAGAAGGCTTTGCTGTGGAGAGGAAGCAGTTGGGTTTTGTAGGGCTGAGAGCAGCCCTAGAAATTGCATTGACTTGCGCAGGGTTGCACAGCATGACAGGTTTCAGAGCAGAACTTGGATACTTGGTTCCTGTTTGGTTGTTCCTCACTAAACCAGGGGCTTTTGTTCTGTGCTGGGTGAAGGCTGTGTTCACTCCCACGTGTGCTGCAGTTCTCCAGCCTAGGCATGACAGCTCATTAGGGTCAGTTTAAACCTGGGTTTTGGAGTGTGATTCATGATTGCACGTGAGCAGCTTTGCTTTACCACTTTGCTGTCAAATGTGTTGTTTTATTGCAGGAGGAGGTTAAATCTGAGACTCCCTGGTTCTGTGTTTAGGTCACTAGATATAAGCTTTTGAAGCAACACTTAAATGCTGTGTTCCCATGCGACGGTGAAGGAAGGCGTGTAGGTTAGTACAACTCCTAGTTAGCCTTTCTTGCATCTTGAAATCTTCAGTTTGAACTCTGTTGTAACCAAGAAAGGCTTGCATGAAATAATGTGACAACTTGCTATAACTCTCCCCAGTAAGCTGGTTGGATTTTATAGCTGGTGTTTATGAAGACACAGGTATTGCTCATTCTGATGCCTCAGATTTTAAAAGCTTTTCAAACAGATTGGAAGAGCACATAACCTGCTGTTACATTCTTATGACTGTTAAAGTTAAACATTCACAGCCCTTGTGGGAACACTGAGATATGCAGTCACTTAGGCGAGGGTAACTACAAGTGTAAAATCTATTTTCATTTGTCTTCCTACTCGTTCTTGGAAGCTGTACGTACCTTGGTTTTAAAATTGTTTTAGGAATACAATAAGTGCATGGACTCTGACTTACGTGAAACTTGGGCCCTTTTTTTTAAGGGTAAATCTCTAATCAGGTATGAAAATAGATGAAAATTGGAAGAGATAGTAGGCAGTACTGTGCAAAGGACCAAAATGATTCTATGCAATGCATGAGCTGATGACTGTGGAACATCTGGCTGTTACAAGACTTTGTGTGCATCTCAAAAATACTTGTACGAGAATCACCTTCTTTCTCTGATGCTGGGTAGAAACAGAAGTTGCAGTTTTAATGTAAAAACATGCAGCTTTGCACTTCTCATGTGAAGGTATATAATGCTGGCATTTAGGGTAGAGGCTGTACTATGTATTTGTCATATGAATAAAGTAGAAAGAAAAGAAGTCTGATACTTTCTTCCCAGAATTTTAGATCATCTCACTTGTGTAGGGGTGATCTTATTGCTTGGCAACATAAACCCTCTTTTTCAGTTATTTGTTAAAAGTCAGTATCTGCTTTTAAAACATAGCAATAAAATTGCATTAGATCTGCATGGCTTGCTTCTTTAATTAGTATTCAGACCACTGTGAGGCTATTTTTTAAAAAGTATCTGCATACTTTTCTTTCACTTAGTTCACTGCTTAATATAAATCTCTGCCTTTTGAAATTTCTTTTGTTCAGTGACTGCTTTCTTCTGAGGAAATAGGAAGTGGCTCATGTAAAAGAATACCAAGCTAAAAAAAGCCATTTTGCTTTCAAAGTGTTGTATTTAAGGAGATAGTAATTTTACTATTCACTGACAGACGCATGCAGATGCAGTGCCAGTCTTAAACTTCTCTGTCACTTTTTCTCACTGCCTTTGAGCACTGACATCTGTTGGTGCAGTGAATGGTCGTACTGCTGATAAAGCTTTGCCCACACTGTCTGTGGGGAAATCTGTTGCTTGCTACAGTGGTTGTAGTTCTCCACCCATCTGTGATTTTAAGAATTGCACTTTAAATTCTGTGTTGAATCTAGGTAGTAATACTAAATTCTTTAAAGCTTAAAGAAGAGAAATAGATGTTAATCATTTGCAGTGATGGATTTTTGCCACCCCACACCCCCACCCCATCATGCAACAGAAAACCTAATTATCATTTAGTGAGTAGAAGAGTTATACGTGTTACTTATTTTAAAAGTCGTACTACTTCAAAACTGCATGCTGCTTTCTTTGTTCTGGTGAGATCATCTGAAGAATCACCATGGGAAAACTATGCCATGTAAAGACAAACTGCAAATTGACTGATATTTTTATGTCTTACTCTGTAAAGCTCTAGAGTAAGCAAGGCACTGAACCCAAACTGACTGAAATAGAAAGGTGTATGATCTTGTCAAGGGCTGAAGTGACGTCACAGATCAAGAAGGGCACTTCAAAGAAATGGTCTTTCTGAAAAAAAAACCCTGTATGTCTCTTCATACAGGATTGTATTTTATACCAGTTTTTTGTTAAAAAAATTGTATTCATAGATTGACAAAGATGTATTCATATCTTTCTCCATATGTATGTTTTACATAAGAGTGAAATATGTTGTACAATTGGTCTGTTGTCTGTAGCTGAGGATGCAGTTTTTTGGGGGCAAGCCCTGGGCTGAAAAAACACCTTGAAAAAAGTTAAAGGCATAGTGCTTTTTTGTTTTACAAATCACCATCTAAATTGAAAATATAATTATACATATGCTACAAGCAAACTCCAGAACATCAGGATGAAGCAAAAAAATCCTTGTGTTTTGATAACCAGCTTTGCTCAAGTTTGGTTTTTTGGCTTTTTCTTATATAAATCTAAATATTGCAGAAACTAGATACTCTCTGAGAAAGTTTTCAGACTTCATGGAAACAGTTTTCGTATGCAGCCTTATAATCTGAAAGCATTATGGAGACTCAGTTGGTCTGCATTTATGCACACTGTACTCCTATTTGTTCTTGTTCCCAAACTTCTGCTTACCATAGAGCCTTGTTGTTGAGAAGGAGAGAGATCAGACTTGCCGCTGGACCTCTGGAGGCCTGATCTCTTGCTTAGAGCAGGGCTGACTTTAAAATAAAATTGAGTTGCTCAGTCTTGTGCACTCAAGTGTGGAAGATCTCTGCGGAGGGAGACTCTGCAGCCCCTCTGGACAAACACATTCCAATGTCTGAAGACCCTTATTGTAGGGTTTTTGAATTATTATTGTGTTTAGATAGAATTCCTCTTGCAGCAGCTGATGACACTGCCTTTACTTCTTTCATTGGGCCCTACTGAGGTGATCTTGGCTACCTTCTTTCCATGGGTACCCCCCAAGTCATTAAGAAGCCTCTCTTTTCTAGTCCAAACAAACCCAGCTTCATCTACCTCTTCTCATAGGTCATTGTGTTCTCCATCATTTTTTAAAAACATCTCTAACTGTTGCAGGGGAGCAAAAAACCAGGATCAGGGCTTCTATTTGAGGCATTAGGAACATCATATAGAAAGTGTTGATTGCTTCCCATCACTAGCATGCACTCATGCTAACACAGTCCACTATACAGTTCACCTTCATCATTGAGAGGGTGTCTTGCTTATCTGTGTTCCACCAGTTGCTCACCAAGACCCCCAGGACGTGTTCCAAAGCTGTTTTTTAGGCTGTAAGTTCCTGTAAGTTATATGCTTAGGCATAAGATTTTTGCATTTGGTTTTATTTGGTTTCAAGAGGCTTGTCAGCTCATGGGGTCATTCAGGTGGGAGCCCTTCTGTCCAGCTTCTTGATTGCTGGAGTTTGGGTTACACGTGAAGTTGGCGAGGGTATGTTTGCTCAGTTGTTCAGTGTAACCCCAGAGACACATCACTCACTTATAGCTAGCTGCTAGTTAGACTTTGACCTCTTTACTGCTGTCTTGAGAGTATCAAACTAGCCACTTTTTCATGAGTCTTGTCATGAGCCTTTTTGACTGCTTAGTGCTAAGCCAGGACTGTGTCAAAAAGCCTCCTAAGGTCAGAGAAATGGTGTCTGCTGCACTGCCGTCATCCGCAGAGCCAGTGGCTTCGTCGTAAGTAACTGGGTCGGTTTGGCTCATTTTGCCTTTGGGAAATTTTCTTTGCCATTTGCAAAGGTGTTTTTGTCCTTCATGTTCTGGAAATAGAGTCAAGGAGGTTCTGCTCCATTTTCTTCCCGAGGTTTGGAATAAAGCTCTGTCCATCCTTTAATTCCTCAGAATTTCCTTCTTGTTTTTTTCTCAGTTACCAGTGCCTGTTTGGTTTGGTTCTTCATTTGTTGTTGATGTAAAGGCACCTCGTGTTGTGGCAGCTTCAGGTGGGTTTTGGCCTCCTCTCTCCTGGTGCCCAGGCAGTGTTTCTGTGTTGTTGTCAGACATCCTCCCACCTCCTCCTCCCTGCTCTTCACTGAAGGCTTGTGCTCCACCTGAAGCTCCTTATGCAGCCCCCCTGCTCTCCTGATGTGGCACTTTGAAGATAGTGAGATCTCCTGGGCACCTTAGCCCCTACAGGGGACTCTGCCATGAGATCCTGCAGATCAGGTCCCTGAAGAAACTGAGCTCATTCCCTTGAAGTTCAGGGTGTTATATTGTCTTCTGCCGTTTTTTTCAGGCTCGTAATCTCTCCTGTCTAGCATTTAAATAGACTTGGAGTTTTGACATTTCTCATTCATGCATCAGTTGCTTTAAAGCAAGCTTTTATCATGGGAAGTGGGGTGGTGGAGGAAAATGCCAGTGCAGCCTTTCCTGGCTATTTTGCTGCCTCGCTGTTTCCTTGGGGAAGCCCAGCAGGCAACTATATGTTAGCTCAGCAGATATTTTTTGATTTAAAAAAATGAGGAAATGTTTGCTGGACAAAGAGATTTGGTTAATACAGGGAATTGCCGTTAGAATTTTTGAAATACAAGCTGTTGATGGAAAACAAAGCTCTTTGTTGCAGCTTTTGCCACTTTTGTGGCTGTAGATGGGTGACTAGCACAGTGACATAGGCTGGATGCTCCCACTGAAGAATTGTGTGCTGTTTTGAAGCGTCTTTCCTCTGCATACCTCTGAACAAAATATCAGTCACCTGATGTTTATATGTTGCACATATGAAACTAAGGACATGAAAGCTAACACAGTGCCATTTCAGAGTTGGCAGGTTTGGAGTTTGTATTGGAACTTACATGGGTGCCATTAAAGTAGATTTAAAGCACAGTTCTCTCTGATTTCTTTCTTAAGGGTCTAACTGCTAGCTTATAAACATGTATTTTTTCAATTAAATTTCCATCTGTTTTGTGTGACTTATTATGGGTTTTACAGGAGGAACTGTAAATATTTTTACAGTGGGGTTGTACTATTGAACTACACACTGATTCAGGAGAGTCCAACTCATCAGCATTTGATTTTCTGTCACTTCTGACATCACAAAGAGGTCTGGCTTTACAGAAGCTTGGTTTTGAAAATGAAGTCTTTCTTTACACTGCCTCATGCTCAGTGTCCAGACCCACTACTCACTTCTAAAAGGGTTGGTTTCCAGCATTATAGAAATACACGAACATCCCTTCAACTTGGCTTATCTATTCTGATTTTGTGATGTGAGAAGCAAAGCTCCTTCCATCTATAGCATGGACTATATAACCTTCCTTTTGCCTCGTATTTATGGCCCTTTGTTATGGGAACAGTGACCACCCATAGTTTTTATTTGGCCTGATAAGTGTGAAAAGGTAGCTGTTTAAAACCTGTAAGGAGTACTTTTGGTAGGAACTGAGTAAGTTTGAGGAAAGGGCTTTCAGGTTTTAAAAAGGAGTTAAGCTTCTTTTAACTTTCCCGGAGTATTGAGGTTTCATTCCATCGAGAAAGTAAATTATTCTGGATGTTGTTCAGCAATCCAAAACATGACCAGTGGCTGCACATGTCCACTTCTGCATTTTTGATCAGTGACTTGAATCAAAAATTCAATGTTTTCCTACGTAAGGCTGATCCTGTAGTCTAAGCTATTGAAGTCACACCGTTTGGATCTCTTGCACGTGAAAAGAAACTTTTAGATGAACAGTTGTCTGGTGGGCACTGAGAACATTTTTTTTGTCAGCTGTAGTCTTGATCATAAGAATCTAGGAGGACACAGATATCGATGGAGCTATTTTAAACACGTAGTAGTGCACTGCAAGGTATTAGATGTGTTCATTTCAGAGTACCTCTGCAGTAGCTTCATGGTGTGCTAATTACCCATTACTGTGTCCTCTGATGGGGGGATTTTGTGTAGTCTTTTCTTACCTTTTGTTTGAGCATAGTGTTTTTGTGATAGCAATTTTATTCTTTATTTTTCGTGAGAAGTCTTTCTCACTTCACATTCAGGCCTCTGTTTGAAAAAGGTATGTGTTTTCTAAGGAAAGAACAGGGCCAGTGGCTGATGCCAAAGACAAGTATCAAAACCAGCTTTAAAAGGCCCTTGTGTTCATGTGAACACTGCAGTGTAAATAAATGTGGACGTGATCAGCTGCCTCAACGCCAAACACGCTCAAATGTCTGTTTTGCCAGTCCTACTTTATATCCATAGAGAGAAACATTCCTTGAGAACTTTGTGGCTGATTTTACTGCAGTATCACCAATAATGACTCTCTTATGCTTGGTTAACTTCATGTTGCCCTTAGTCCTGTGTTATGTGGGGAACTTCAGCAGGCCGTGAATGTGCTATTATCTGGAAGAGAATAACTAATTCATTATTTCTTTTTGATATTCCTGCTATACTGTAACATCTGGTTTCAAATTTGCTGTTTCTAGGAAGCATCCTGGGTGGCATTGTACAAGCTATAATCAAAACAAGAGGGAATTTGTTATATGCTGTATTTTCATCTTCCCACCCCCTCAGCCCCACTCAAATTTCAACTTCAGCCTTTTCCTTGGACTTGACTAAATTCCCCAAAGATGTTATATATAAGGAGGAGGGAAGCATTTTTCTTGGAATAAAGAGAACTTGCTCATCTTTTGTTTGAAAACTAGTAACTGGGAACATCATGAATGTGACACATTTTACCAAAGAAACCAGCATTTAAGAGTGTTTGGAGTGGAGGAAGATTTGTATGCGTATGGCTATATAAATCTGTATGCATGTTAATGAAAAAAGACTAAGGAAAAATCTCTTGCCCTGATATGTGGAATTATTGCCGAAGAAGTAAACTCAAACTGTAATTTTTATGTAGCATGCTTTTCTATAGTGCGAGTATTTTACAGCTGTTCTTGTTTGCATGTGACACTGAAACCTGAGAGAGGCCCTCATTTTGGTTGGTGAGTAGGGAGGAAGTGTTTGACAGCTTAGATGATTCGAGGTAGTTCTTGAAACTTAGTGTATAGCTGTACATAAAGGTAGACTAATGGCTATTATATGAACTCTGATTAAATGTTGTATAATTCATGTATTTTGCCTTTTGCCCTTCTGACTGCTGGGGATAAAGAACATTTTTGGTCTTCAGAACGGCTATTACTAACTAAATATAGACCTCTTTGGGCAAGAGCAGTATTTGCTTGCAGGTCTCAGTGTGCTGAAAAATAAATTTTATTCACTACTTTACAGCCTACTGAAAAGTCTTATCAGCAGTTCTCAATCAGCTTTTTATACAAGGTACTTGATAACAATTAATTTCTACAGTTAATTCACATAGTTAATTTCTCACTTTGGGATATCACTCAGTTTCATAGTGCTCTCCAGCTTTTGCGTTAGTGTTACTGAAGATGGTTAGTATTACTGAAGTAGCAATGACCTCAGTAGTACCTCTAGGCAAATTTAGAAATAATTTGGGGTTTTGGATCAGAATTTAATTTCTTCTAGCATCTGTCTCTAAATCCACTTGCTTCTGTTTTTATAGAAAAATAATGAAAGTATGTATTGTGAGGAAAGAAATTATTTTTGCATTTCCATGACCTTTTAAGATCTGTACAGGCAACCACTTTCCCCAAATCAGCACAAACCCATGTTCTCTTTATTCTCCCTTGGACTTAGGCAGTACACTTAAGATTCTAACCAGCCGTGGCTCTGCCAGATCAGAGCTGGAAGCAAATTCACCAAAAACCCATGCTTTTTTGGCACAGACTCTCCCACTGAAAAAAATCATCTTTCCCTGAAGTCACAGTGTGTGTGCTGGAGTTATTTGTAGAGGAAATGCATGTGCACTTGGTGCCAAGCCTTTTGGAGTGCAGGGGGCACGTGTTTCTGAAAGTGAATGAAAATCATGGAGTATTTGTACTTTTCCTTGACATTTGGGCATAGGTTGAACATATATTCCTTTATTTACTTTGTAATGTGGACTAAAGCCAAGCTAAAACTGTAGTCCACTTTGATCTGTAAAAAACATACCTTTAATGAACAAATTATTATAGTAGTTTGCTCCCAAGTAGAGTATTAGTGTACAGAGATGGAATCAACGAAAGATCCCTCCATCTGGGGTGAGGTACTGAACTCTCCCACTGTCTACCTTGTAAGGTAACTGTGACATGATGGCATGGAACTGGCATTTCCCAGTGCTTTCTTAAAGCATTCTAATGTCCCTTCATTAGTATTGGGAATGCAGATAGAGGGAGCACTGCAGTGAAAGTGGTTTCCTTTCTTTGTGGCTGTATCTGTCACTTTCAAACATGGCAGATGATGCTCTACACGGACTGCTGTTCCTCGGAAAGAAAGCAGTAAACAATTTCTCTTTAAATCAATGAAAAAGGCACCAGACTGCAAATATGAAACAAGTTTTACAGGGCATGTGTTTTGGAAGACTGTAATTTTTTGAATTTGAGTTTATTTAATACTGTCAGGAAACTTCAAATACAGACGTATTTCTGATGTGCTTCCTCTCTTGCAGACCCTTCATTTTACATTCTGCTTGACACTGCCCTGGGTTTAGTCTGCAGTCTGATTGCAGCACTCACTTGCACTAGCAGGCATTATTGACTTCTGATGCTGACTTTAAAACTTCCTCAAAAAATGTGAAATACTTGCTCAATATTTAAACGTGATAGTTTCTTGCTCTGGCATCTGGTTTTTACCTATTATTAGCAAGTAGCAGTCATATATAAGCATCATATATAAAGTAGGCATGAAGTCAGCTAGAGAAATGGGAAGTCTGAGCTGCTGCATATTTTAGTTACAGCAGTGTGTTTGTGGGACCAACTCTCTGGCTTTCCGTCTTTGGCCAGAAGTCTTGATATGAGACTAGTTCCAGTAGTACCACGCACCAGAGCAGAGGCTTCTCTCCTGTGTTGTACAGCCCAAAGGCTTTCCTGCCACATCTCGCTGCTGTTGAATGGGACATGAAAAGCTCCAGGCTTCTGCACTCCAGCTGTGGGCCCCTGACTGGTGTGACACTTCTGGAGGGGTCCACTTTGATTTAGCTCGAGCAATGGTTAGTGACCTATTTCAGAGTCAATAGCAGATGAACACGCTGCCTAGTAGCTCTTGTCAAAGCTACTGCACTAGTACGTGTAAAAGGACTAAGCTCAAAGCTGATTTTTCCTCAGAGAAATGACAGTCTTAAAAAGAATATAGGCTATTAATGGGTACAAGTAGAATACAAGGAAATGAGTTTCTTCTGTTCAACAGGGTAAGGCAGTGATAGAGTTGGCTTGTTTGTTTTTACGAGGGACAGATGGGACAATAAGATTTCCACTTCAATATTCACATTAGCACTTCATTGCCTTCCTTAGCTAGTGCAGGTAAATTTTTAACTCTCAGTTAACCACGTCAGCTATGTTTGCAAATATGCTTAACCGAGTGTGTTGGGTTGACCCTGGCTGCAAGTCAGGTGCCCAGCAAAGCTGGTCTCTCTCTCCCCTCCTCAGCTGAACAGGTGAGAGAGAATAGAACAAAAGGCTTGTGGGTAGCGCTAAGGACAGGGAGAGATCACTCACCAGTCACTGTCGTGGGCAAAACAGATTCAACAAGGGGAGATCAAATCTCATTAGGGTAATGAAAGTAAACCTGAGTCTTAGAATATCTTTCCTCCACCCTTCGTTTTTTCCTGGGATTAGCTTCGCTCCTAGTTTTCTCTGCCTCCTCCCCCCCTAGCAGTGCAGAGGACTGTGAATGGGGTCTGTGGCCAGTTCATCACACATTGTCTCTGCTGCTCCTTTCTCCTCAGGGGCAGATTACTCGAACTCTTCCTCGGCCTGGGTTTCCTCCAGCCGGAGACAGTCTTTCCCAGACTTCTCCAACATGGGTCCTTCCCACAGGCTGCAGTTCTTCATGAACTGCTCTAGTGTGGGTCTCTTCCATGCAGTGCATTCCTTCAGGAACAGACTGCTCTAGTTTATGTACAGAGAATGATGTTCCTGGGTATGGAATATCCCTTTGCCCAGTTTGGTCAGCTGTCCTGGCCGTGCTCCCTCATGGCTTCTTGTGCACCTGCTGTCAGAGCTTGGGAAACTTGAATTCAAAAGTCCTTGATTTGGATAAGCACCACTTAGCAACAATGAAAACACTGGTGTCTTATCAACTTTATTCTCTTACTGAATCCGAAACTCAGCACTGCGCCAGCTACTGAGAAGAAAATTAACTCCATCCCAGCCAAAATGAGGACACCGAAACATACAGGTTTGTTATTCCGTGTGTTTGGCAACCCTAACTCTCTGGTTGCAGGGGATGATGGATTGTTGTGATTAACAGGAAACAACTAGGACACATTGTGTCCTACTCTAAACAAGTGATGTCAGAACCTTCCAATGTGTCCTGGTTTTAAAACAAACTTAAACAAACTAAAACCACTGCTAATTAGGGATCCAAGTCACAATGTTCAGATGAGATCTCTGTGTGTGATCAGTCATCTCTTTTGCATGTGGAGAAAATATGATTCAGCATTTTGTGAAAGTGAGCAGACAAAACAGACTTAAAGATGTGTTGGGAGGGGTTTTTTTCTGGTATTTTTCTTTCAAGTGGTCATTACAGGATGGGAACCTTGGAGAAACCTTGGAATGAAAAACAAGTGTAGTTTTACTGTGTTAGTTCCAAACACAGCAGCAGAAGAGCATTGAAAGAGCTGAAATGTCTTTCTTAAATTCTTTGAGGTCAGAGTAAAACATTTCACATTTTTGTTAAAATGTACTATCAGACCAACACCTATTTCTTCCTCTTTCATTTTTGAACAGAGATTCTGTGAAAGAATAAGTTCTAGGAATGAAACATATTGCAGTTTTGAGAAGACTGTAAGAAGCTGTCTCAATAGCTCATGTATTCAACTTCTCTGCTCAAAAAAGGCATTTTGTGTAATTCTGGTGAAATGTTATATCCTTAGAAGGACTGAAACCTCTGTTGTCCTAAACTGTCATCTCTAAGGCATGTTAATTTAACATGCTAAGTATTATATTTGAATCCTTAAAAGTTCTGGATTTCTGTAATTTGATTCTGAAATCAGTAAATGTATGGAGACTGAAATCATTGGCAGGTAACTTGCCTATCACTGTGAGTCAAAAATTGCTGCTCATGAACATGGCGTGGAAATTGGATGCTATGATAACACATGGCTATTTTATATAAGGTTTTTACAGATGTATCTAATGAAGTATTTCAGAGATCAGAATTGCTTCCCCATTTTAGAATGCAGGCACTAAGATTTAAAGCACATCAACTTCTTCTAATACAAAAATAGTATATAATTAGAAGGAAGTATATCCCACATTTAAGTCAAATCTGTTCTCCACTACAACTATCTTTACCAAAGTGCATGATAAAAGCATACTTTGTTACAAAATTTTAATATTAAATAGAGTCAGTGGCTTTTAGGAAAGTACTGTCATTGCAACAAAGATATAATAGTAAGACATTGGTTTTTGTGGCGTACTGAGTGCTGTTACTTACATCTGTGTTGAGAAATATTCCTGTTTGTCAAATATAAGGCACATCAAATGAAACTACTAGGTGATAAAATCAGAACAAACCTGTTCTTTGCACATTATGTTGCAGAGCTGTAGAGATCTTTCTGCAGGATGTTATGAATATAAAAAATTCAAACAAGTTCAGAAAACAGCTGAGTAATTTCGTGGAAGAAAACTCTACTGGGCATTATTAATCATACAGGCATCACATCTGGTTCTGAAAGTCTCCCACTCTCAAGCTCTGAACACTCCTATCACTCACAGGAAATGTTTGTTTGCTTGTACTATTCATAAGCATTTGTTAGAGGTAGGAAACTGTAGTAGATACACCTTTTAGACTCTGATCTAGCAGTCATTTTTGATGTTCAGTATCTTCTGAGAACTGGAATGGTTGTTGCCTGCCTTGTACTGAGAGAAATCTATTTTTGAGACAGGAACAAGAACCAAAAAAAGGTCCTGAGGAAAGATATTTGTGTTATTTCAGAATGGCACAAACAGAATTCATAACTTTCATGAATAGAGTTACATTAGTATTACCCAAATTCTCAGTTAATGAGCTATAAACATGGGGAAAGGTCTGCTCCATCTGGTATGTTTTAAGATGTCAGGAAGTCCTCTCTAGCTGTTCCCTCACCTGCAGGAGGGAGAGCACCCAGGTTCCCCCTCACTGCATTGATAATATGCCCTCAAACACCTGGTTTGTCTCTCTTTGCGTTCTCTTCTCCTATTCTTTGCTTTCCAAGTTCTTTCCATTTATCATCCTCATCACTTCCCAATTAAACATCTCAGCCTGGTTTCACTTTTCTCACTGACCTCAATTCTGTTAAAAGCTAACAGTCTGTTATCTCTAGCACCTGCCTGCCCTTGTCCTGTTGCTGTCTTGTCACTGGTGCCACAGGAGAGGGTGAGCCATCTGTGTTTAGGCTGCTCCCCCGCTCTTATCTGCACCAACTCGCACTTGGTGGGGGTGTTATCTCGGCAGAGGCACCTCCAGCCTCGCAGTGCCTTTCTCAGGCTGCCCTGGCACACAGAGTCTGGCAGTCTAATTCTTTGCACCTGCACCCCCAAAAAAGGTTTGCAGAATAATACAGTTCACACATACCTCAATGTTTATGTAACTGTAGATGTAGCTGGGGGGTTTCCTGAAGTCTTTCTGTAGGGATAACCACAGCTGTTTGCATTAGAGATTAGGGGACTTGGTAGCTGGAAAAGGATAAACTTGGAAAAGGGCTCGAGCCCAGACCTGAGTAGAGAACATTCCTGGTGGAAAAATTTGAGATTTAGGGAAGAAATGTGAGACTAAGGAACAATATATTTATTTTCAAAAAATGTTTCACCCAGAAGTAGAATCTTCAAAATTTACGGAAGTTGCTCGTGGGCAGGCAGTAAGCCAGAAATGAAAACTGACAGGACCTGTCAAGTAGGCTGCTGGGGAAGCTCAGTCCCTGCCTGCTCTGCTCCTCAGCCATCAGCCTGCCTGGAAGGGGCTTGTCAAACTCATCTTTCTATCCACAGCAAGTGAAGTTGATGTGTTTTTTTGCTTGTATATGTTTGTTTGGTTGGTTGTTTTTCGTGGGTTGAGGGAGAGCTGTTTTTAAATGTGGGCAGTTGGGTTTTCAACAGCGAACTTCATCCTTGGCTTTGCTCTACCAGACGCTTTGTAGCGTGGTGACTTGACATAGGTATTTTTATTATGATGATGATTTGGATGTTTTATTTTTAGTTTTGCCATATAATTGTGCTTACCTTTGTCGTATATCTTAGAAACAGCTGCAGCAGACTCCCTGGATTATTTTCATAGGATGATTTGGGTTGGAAGGAACCTTAAAGATCACCTAGTTCCAAACCCCTAAAGTTTCAACGTTAGGCTGAACTGTCCAAAACAGTTTGAGGGAGAGCAAGGACTTTCTTCTCTTCTGTACTGTAGTTTACGTTAAGTACTCTGATTGATCTTCTTAAGGAATCTTGAAATACAAGTGAGGAATCAACTGAGGTTCTGGGAAACTTTTGTGGTTTTACATACCTGCCTGCAAAAAGCAAGAGAATTAAAAGAAAGGAGTAGCTGGAAAGCAAGTCACATCCACAGTTCTTTCTTTCTCTTAGTAGCCAGCTTTCCTGTTCCTGCTGAGGAACAGAAAATTACAGGTAGTTGTTGAATGCATTGTATTATGGAGAAGCATCACTCTTTCTATATTTTTTTTATGATAGCCTCTGTATTTGTGTGGGGCACCATATATGCTGAGACACCGTAAGTTTAGATGTCAGTGAAATGGTAGAATTTTTGCCCATTGTGGGAGATGGGGTCGTTTAGCCTGGAGGAAAGGAGGCTCAGGGGGACCTTATCACTCTCTACAACTACCTGAAAGAAGGTTGTAGCCAGGTGAGGTTACTCTTCCCCACGTAACAAGCAATAGGACAAGGAGAAATGGCCTCAAGTTGTGCCAGTGGAGGTTTAGATTGGATATTAGGAAAAACTTTGTCACAAAAAGGGTTGTCAAGCATTGAAACAGGCTACCCAGGGAGGCACCATCCCTGGAGGTATTTAAAAGATCTGTACTTGTGGTGCTTAGGGACATATTTCATTGGTGGCCTTAGCAGGTCTGGGTTAATGGTTGAACTTGGTGGACTTAGAGGTCTTTTCCAACCTAAATGATTCTATGACTCTATAATAAGTCTCTGCTGGGTGTGTGGGGTGGATGGTATCTCCTCATAACACTACAGTGCTTGAAAGTCATCATGCCATTATCTGTGTTAGAGATAGTGCAAACTAAAATTATGTTCCATTTGTGCTGTGAAAACTGCATTTGACACACTTCTTGTTAACAGCTTAGGAAATGCAGTATGAAGTTTGGGCCTCTGACCATCTGCTCTCTCAAATCCTTCAGTATCCTGTTAGGTTGTCACTGTTTGTATCTTCTGGCGGTGATTCTTGAGTGTTTGTCTTTTTGGTAACAAACCTAATGTTTGTGTGTTTCATTTTTTCCTTTTGTCTTCTACAAAGTCCTTCAGGAGCAGTCCTTACTTTTTGCATGTGTTTGTTTTTGTCTTGTTGCCAATTTTTCAGCCTTCTCATTGAGGAAAATATCTTCATGCCTCTTAATTGAATCCTTTCTTTTTCTTCTGTATCCTCTACTGCCGGGAGGTGTTTGGAACAGACCACTAGTATCCCTCGTGGCTGTTTTTATCTCATAATGGTTTTATGGGTTTGCATTATTTTTTCTTGTACAACTGAGCATCTGATATCCTTTGACTGTCATGAAAACATGATCACAGGCATTCTTCATAAGCCAGTGACAGTTCTTCCCAAATTCACATGGAGCCGATGAACAACGAACAATACTATGATGTGCTATATCATTTATATCTGCTTATTGCTGAGGAAGATTTATATATATAAGAAAAATACCGTGTAAAGCACTGATATGCTGTATATAGCACTGGAAGAGACACTACCTAAGGGTTAAATTAATTTTGGTACGTAAAAACAGATTTGTTTAGATTTTTAAGTTTGTTCTTAGCCAGTATCCTTCCACAAAAGGATCCATGGCATAGTTGTACTTTTCGTTGTAAAGGCGTCATTTCCAAGGTGCCATCCTTACTCCTGCCTGACAGAAGGAAAGAGAGATACCAGTAGGTACATTTCACCTATTGGGTATGGGAAAATGTCTTATTACTTTTTTTGTAGATGTGTTTACGTGAACTGGAAAGTTAATTTACCAATCCAGCCACTGTTTTGTATCATAGGTAAGCTGTGGCAGTGGAATTAAGCAAAAGGCATAAGGTCCAAGTGTCTTGTGTTTGGGTAACTTGACCAGCACTGGTTGTGTCAGGATCCACAGGCCACATAATCAAATTAATGTTTCAAGAGGAAAAAAACTGCCACACAACAAATGGTAATGTTTAGGCAGCTTACCATGTCCATTCTGAATACTGTGCTACAACTGCTGAAGGAAAATAGCTGATACATATTTCCTGTTTTGGTGGTTATTTCATTGTTTGCACAGCTAGATGTGATGATTAATTTACAGCAAGAAATTTTCACCTTAGAAAATTTGCTACTATGCAGCCCATGTTTCCTGGAGATAGTTTGACGGCTGCAGAGATAAATATTGCTTAAAATAATATTTTTTCTGAAATCAAATGCAGCCCTGGAAAGGCTGTTTGATCAGTCTTGACCAAGATAAGTACATGTAAATGTGAAATGGGCAGAAATCATGAATTTGTAGATGACACTGGATCTTCATCATGTTTTGCCAGAGTCTGACTATCTTAACTGTTCTTCTTGAATCTTTCTATGCTAATGCCATAAGTAGATAGCTCTTACTACTTGTCAGAAATAAGCTGGCAGTGTTTTGCATAGCTGACGTATTTTATTCAATATAGAAAATACCTTGAAACGTTTCTGAAGGCTGGGAAAAGGCTTTAACAATTCATGATATTCATCTGGAGTATTTTAAAAAGCCACAATCTTGGGGTGAAATTTGAGTTGTGTCCTTGTTGATTGGGAAAAGCAACTCAATTTACTTGCCTTGTAAAATGTATGTAAGTATGTGCAATCCATACTGAATTTGGTGGGATTGCAGGAAAACTTGGTCTGGAGGTATGAGAAGATCCTTGATCCAAGGTCAGACAGGGCTGCTTAGGTCTGTGCCTCCACAGTGCTGGAACCCCCCAGATAAGAGCTGGCACAGCCACCCTGGGCAGCCCACACCTCTGCCTCCCTGGGTCCTTGTCCTTGTGCACCATCTGAACCCCGATAAATTTCATGAAGTTCTTGTTGGCCTGTTCTCCAGCCTGTTTTGACTTCTGACAATGGCAGCCCTGGCTCCCAGATTGGATTTCCTTCCCCCACCCCAAACTGGTCACTTGGTAAGGTTGCGCTGCATCACATTCTGCAAGTATCACCTGCTTTTGACCCACGTGTGACTGGTTTTCATCTCCTGGGAAACAGTCCCATCCTTTTGCCCTAATTCCAGGATGTTAGGCTGAAGAGACTTCTCTGACCGTAGTGGTAATGATGCAGACTTAGCCCTTGATCCATGCAGCAACTGCGTATGTGATTAATCTATGTAAATACTCTTTAGCAAACAGGCTCTCTGACCTCGGAAAGTGCAGTTTCACCATGGCCACAATAGTGAGCTTTAGCAGTGAAGTACTTCAGCTTCTCTGACTGGATGCTGGAGAGAGGAGAGGGGGGTGGAAAGGAAGAGCTGGTCTTTTGTCAAAGCTGATGGCCTGAGGATGGGTAAAGTGTTTACTGGCAGTACCCAGCATTTTTGAAAACTCAAAGTGCCTTGCACTTCATGAATTCAGGGACCACATCAAGCTCTAGTAAGTTTCTCATTAACTGGGAAACTCCAGGAATTTTTATAGCTTGTTTGTGTTTTTACTTATTGTTATTAGCCATTTAACTGAAGTTGGTAATGGCTCCAAATCCACTAATAATAATGTATGGCTCACTGTTTCATTTCTTAAGAAAAAAACTACAGTTAAAAACATTAAAAAATACTTGCTTCAATCAAATACAATTAAATAAAAGAAAATACAACTAAAGAAACATTGCTCTTAGAAAATAGATCTGAAATTTTGCTTTTCAATGCCAGTCTGGCATTCCTCTCACAACTAAAACTTCTTATCATCAAGGATACTGTCTTGTCACTTCCAGTTCTCTGGTAGGGAAGCAGGTTTGTGGGATGAATGTAGACTCATTTTGCAAGGGGGAGAAACTTCAGGAGGATTTTTTTAGTTGTTGTTCCTGTCTTAAAAGACATGCTGGATAGACCTGGATTTACCGACAATTTCCGTTTAATGAGGTGGCCAAAACTTTGTTACTGTCTTTAGCAGCAGAATAAAACTAAAAAGCGTGTAAGGGGAGATGGAGATTCAAAATGTGTGAAGGTATCTTACTTCATTTTTGTGTATGTTAATCATGCTCTGAAACAGCAGCTTGAACCACCTTGATGTTAATCACTTCATGTGGCTGTGTTCTATTGCATAACACTGCTTATTATTGTACTGCTTATGTTTTTATTTGCATTGCCCCTGCTGAGACTGGGAACTTCACTAGCAGTGTGGCTATGGAGTGCCAGGTACCTAAGAACAAGTAGGACATACAGTCCATGCCATGAATAATTTATAGTCTAATTAGAAGCAAACCTTACCAAATAATTTCTTAAAGAACAGTATGAAAAAGAGAACAAAAGCATGATTGTATCATGCAGGTGCAGGAGCTGAACTGTTCACACTGTTCTGCTTGGGAGTTCTTGGAAACCATAGCAAGTCATAAGTAGACCAAGGAAAAAAAAACGACACTGAGTGGGATGAGTCTATGTATATCACTGTTCTTCGTAAGAGTAGTATTTCCACAAATTGCTTTCTTTTTTCCTTGCCTTTCATGACATTAATCAAATAGTGCGTGAACTTCTACTGCATCTACTGTGTGAACTGCTACTAATTCTGCGTTTTTTTATACAACTCTTTTCTGTTTTAAGTGAAAATGTTTGAGCTTTCTTTCTGGTTATTGTCAGTAATGAACAATGACCTGAGTTCTTCCCCAGTACCTTTTGATGTGATATGTTTCTCTTTTAATGGGTGTTTCATTAACACGAAACATCTGTGTGATCACCTTCTTTAAAAAAATAGCTGACAGTGACTCTCCTTAGACAAAAAACCAGAACATTAGAGCATCACTGATTTATCCACCACAGAGATTTAAGAAAAAAATAAATATCCAAACTGCGGAAAGAATAGGTTGTCTGAAGAAACATTATCTATCTCTTGTGCTAGTGATAAGGAAATACTTTTTCTGTGTATCTCTTAAAGAGCCCATCTGACTTTTTATGTTAAGTGTTTGAAGAAGACAGCCTTGGAGAAATGCAGTGGTTTTGAGTGACAGGCTGTAGGCTTCATTTTTTTTTTTTCTGAAATGCAGATCTTGGTAACAGTTGCTAAGTTGTAAGGAAGAGGCTGTATGGCTTGTTCTTTAGACTGCTCTTTGGTTTGGAACTGGATGACTTGGACAGTTCACGATTTCTGTCTCATGTTTGTATGTATACAGACATAAATGGCAAGTGGCATAAGTTGAAAAAGAATATTTTCAGTTATTAATTTAAATTGTGCCTAATTTCATAATACTTCACGTAAGTACTATATGTTCTTTTCTTTTTCCACTAACTTGTGTATTTAAGAGGGAATGTGTGGTTGGTTCACCCACTAGTAGCTGAGAGTTGGAGGATGAAGCAGTTCAGTAATATCTTAATTGATGTTTTTCAAGGCAGATATTTTCAGGAAAAACTATTTAAATGCCTACAGAATGTACTCAAATCCTAGCTTACCTGGAAGGAGAAACAAAAAATAATAATAAAAAAAAGATTTTTCAAACCCCTCAGTTTGATAAGGAAATAGCCTTTTCTTGCATATCTATTTTGTTTTCTATACTTTTGGTGGAAGACAGCTGGACTTGAGTGAATGAATGTAAAACTGAGCTAAAACTGATCTACTCTGGATGGTTCAAGGCAGGATGAATGCTGTTATGTTAGATTTGAGTAACTATATGCGCAAAATTTTTGAACCACACTTTTTTCTGTTTCCTTGAAATAGCTGATTTCATTTGGTTAAAATTAGACAGACTTTTGGTTATAGAAAGTGCAAGGACAGTGCTCTTTGTGGGAAGGGTTGTACATTGTTCTTGCCTTCTTAGTTTTTGATTAGTCAAGGAAAGGGTCTCAGGAAGTGTAGAAAATACCTTACCTGCAAATTTCCTGTTCTCTTTAGTTACCTTTTAATTAGAATTCTTGTTACAGAATTAATAGGATAATTGATTCCTTTTAAAATGAGTAACAGAATGAAGCGCTGTGCAATGTGTGTCCCTGGTTAATAAATGATGCCCAGAATGGCCTATGATTAATATTAGTTGGGTAGTTTAATACAGTCCTAAAGAGGCTTACAAGCTACTGTGAGGAATAGAAAATATAAGAATAGAAGCTTATCTGTAACTTAACACATAAGGGAATAATGCTTAGCATTTCTGTCAGGCTTTCGATTTGAGGAGTTTGAAGTGCTTTGCAATACAAATGATGAATTAATGCTCAGAATAGGCCTTAATATTTTTTTCTCTCTCTTACTTCCTTTTTTCTGGGCAAATGCTAGATTTTTTATTTTAATTTGTCTTTGTGGGCAAGAAATGAATTATTTGTAAGACACTGAAATGCTGAAGAGTAGTAGAATTTTGCTCACATATCTCCTTAATGCAGATCATTAAATACAGAACCATATAAAGTGTTTAATGATATGATGTGCATGTTTAATATTAATGGAAAATCCTGTAAATCAGTTCGGCTACCTTAGTGCTATTGTCGTGGTAAGAGTTACATGTATTTCCCCCACTTTGTGTCTGGCGGTGCCCTACGCTGCGGGCAGCATTGCTGGATGAACCTGTGAGATGTTAAGAATTCTTTAATCCTGTCACAATGCACAAGGAAGCTGTGAGCACCTAAATGTTCCCCAAACCGTCATCTGCTGCTTAGTGGAAAACAGTGACTGGGAATCCTTGTGACTGGCCTGTTGACTAATACTAAAGCCTCCTCTCTGGCCCTTCTTGGCTAGGTGGAAGTCCCATCAGGAATCGCTCACAGGAACTCCTCCAGCCTGCCAGGGCTTCGGAGCATGGTTGTCATCCACCTGCTAAATTAGAAATGGTGACATTTTGGCAGTGACTGTTAAACAAACATTGACACTGTGTGGTTTGCTTTTAACTCAGGATGATGCCATTAGGAAATGAGGTTATAAACACCAAAAATCTGTCAAGCTCCTGATTTGCAATAATATTCCTGCTGACAGATAAGAAGTGATTATTTATATGAAGGTTCATGGTGACAGGATTTATTTTCCGTGTCTTGAAGGAGAAAAACAGATTTCTGTTGCCAATAGAGAAAGGGAGTCTGTCATTTGTATCTTCTGTCAGATTCAAGAGAAAAAAAAAAAAACAACCAGTATCAACTGAGATGAACTTTTCTACATTTGAGATATTTTTTTCAGCTTTGTTTCTGGGGTAAGAAATAGTAACAGAAAATAAAGAGCTTAAAATAAAATTCACACAACTATAATGGCTAATTTTTAGTTTGAAAATAACCTCGAGACACAATTCTACCTACAGAAAACATGATCTGAATATAAACCAGTTTTAGCTAGTTTTCTAGTGAATCTTGGTGTTCGTTTAAAAAGTTAACTTTTAGTTTCTGCTTTATGAAAAGTTGCTTATATTGAATGCTGTCAGCAGTCCAGCATAACAGTAGACAGAGTAACTGAAAGAGCCAAAAGCAGACGTGTATCACTCTTAGTCATATCTGCATGTCTGCTTAGATAAAGTCATGAACAAATCAGTGAAGAAGTAACAGCAATAGAACACCTTGCATCTTTACTTAGAATTTCCACTATAGGGCGAGTCTGAACATACTGTGAATGCTGATAAAAATTTCTTAAAAAAAAAAAAAAAGTCAAGGAAGTTATTAGTGATCAAAACATTTCCAGATGGAAAAGACATTGGAATGTGTGAAGATTGCATGCAGAACTGCAAAAAAAGATTGAAATAAAAGGTTTAAAGCACTACCAAAGCAATAATAGTTAACATTGACAAAGGTAAAAAAGATCATGCTCAGAAACAAGGGGAATTGTCAAATGATTTTGCGATGTAATTGTGCTTACTAATCCTAGAAAAAGTGTTATGTATGGAGATATAGAGAAAATTCCCATATAACTTCATGTTTTCAAGATGCGTATTATTCACGAGAAGCTCCATAAACTTGGTTAATAACTTCCATTTCTTTAAAGTGCAGTGTTACACTAAATACCATTGTGAAGATGATGAAACACAAATGTAATACTTTTGATAACTAAAGAAACAAAGGCTGTGTATTTCCAAAAATTACTCACTGTGGTAGTCAGTAGATTCAGTAGGAGCACATTAAACAAAGCTTTCATATATACAGCATAGCTTTATGAAAGTGATAGTGAATCAGCTGAAGTGGGATCATACAGTGTTTCACAGAGAAATTCTAATTGGTGCCAGTAATTTCAAAGATAATTTGCTAATAATAAATTCTTAGAATTATTTTTTTCAGCTGTGCTACAATTTTGTTGATAATCAAGGGCTGTGAAAACAGTTGAGAAAAGGTCTTTCACTGGGCTTTGGGCAAGATGACTTAGAGAGTCCCTTCCAACCTCAACCCTTCTGTGATTCTGATTCACAGCGTCTTAGTTAGCTTGTTGGTTAACAGTAATGGGAACAGAAAGTAAGAATGTAAGGCTTTCTAAAACTCGAGGTTTTGCTAATGTTTGATGTAATATTTCGTCAGAGCAAAGAATCCAGCTGGGGGTTGCGTTGTGGTCATGAACTTCCTGTGCTGAAGATGGTATGAGACACCATGGTGGGTTCACCAGGGCCAGCAGCCGAGCATCCACGCAGCTGTTGGCCCAGGTGGGCTGCAGGACAGAACAGGAAGAATGAAAGCCAGAGAACTGGTAGGGGAAGATAAAGCCCATTTATTAGGTGAAAAAAGGAGGAGACAGGGACAAATGATGCAAAGGCAATAACTCACCACCTCCTACAATCAGACTTATTCCCAGTCACTGAGCAGCAGCCACCTTGTAAAACCACTCTTCCTTCCTCTGCCCCAGTTTTTCTTGCTGAACATGATGTTAACATGGTAGGAAATAACCCTTTGGCCAGCTGGAAACAGCTCTCCCAGCTGCGTTCCCTCTCAACCTTATAGCCACTTCCTCCGTTCTGTCTCTCGGGGGAGTGGAAAAGGGGCAGGGCCTGGAAAAAGGGCCTTGCTGTTTTACAAGCACTGTTCAGCAACAGCCAAAACACTGCTGTGTTATCAGCGTTATTTCAGGCACCAACTCAGAACGCCATGTGGGCTGCAGTGATGGGTGCTAACTCCCTCCCAGCCAGACCCAGAACAGTCCTCAGCCATGCAAAGTGGTTTGTACAGGAGGAAAGTTCAAGTGGAATGTCTGTTGAGGTTTCTTACTAATTCTAGGGACTTCCTCCACCCCCCTTGCTGTTACTGTAGAAAAATGATATTTTAGTTACAGCAGCAAGGAGAGAAGATGCAAGGAGACTAGACTGAGTGAACATGTAGTTCTGGTATAGAGTTTAAATGATGAGAATAGCTTAAATGTGTAGAAAGGTCAATGTAAACTGAGAAAGAAAAGATTATTTAGGCTGGGAGTGAGAGAATAGAGACTAGATAAACTGTTGCATTTTCTTCAGAGATTTGGTGGGGGAAGGTTTGGTTTGGGTGGGAGGTGTTTGGTTTTTGTTAACTTGACTCTTCATTTCTTGATCTTTCAGTACCTTAGTCATCAGCCTTCCTCCTCTGTCTTGGCAAGATTTAAGCGGCTTTGTTGAAGGTCAGGATGGTACTATTTCATGCAATTAATCCTTTTTTTCCTTTAATATCCTGGTTCTAAAATGTGCTTTAATTCTTTTCCTGACATCCTCTTGGCATCTCCCCCACTTACATGTAACTGCTAAAAATAAACCTTATTAAGTTTTTCTTTTCACTCTACATGGTACTGCAGTAGTTTCCATGTAAATACCACTATTACTGTTGTTTTCTGTCAACATTTTGTGCCTGAACTTTTGGGTACTCTTATTTAAATGGAACTGTATGTTGCAAATTTCAAGTGACTTACGTGTCCTCTGTAGATGTTGTGTTAGAGTGCTTTGAAAGATGGCAGGAACTAAAATACCAACAAATGGGAGTGCCTTCTCATCTTCTTTTAGTTGGCCAATATTATGGTTGTAGGAAAGGTTTTTGTTTCTGCTTTCACAGAACAAATTGCTGGGGTTTGTATTTTACTGGGGTTTTTTTTTCTTATTTCAGTGGGTTGAGAAGGGGTTTAAAATTATATTTTAAAATGCTTTCTTTAGAGTTAAAGAAATCCACAGGTCCTTTTGTGTGTAGCATCAGATGTTCACCTTTTTCTTCTAAGTGGCTTTGCCGATAGCAATTACACTAGTACACTTCATTATTCTCCAGGAGAGCTGGGGTACTGTTTTGGCATTTTATGACTTCGTAAGTAAAAATCTGTGCCCCATTTTTTTCTGAAGATGGAAAAGCAGCAAGCTTACTAGTGAAACAATGCCAGGTGGTCAAACTTTCAGCTGTTCATCTGACTGTGAGGGACCTCGGGTGGGGCTCCTTTAAAAATAGACTGCTAACGTAGGCACAGGGCTTCACAAGGAGCTGTCGGGCTCTGCTAGAGTTTGAGGTTCAATGAACTGTGTCTAGTTCTGGGCTCCCCAGTTCAAGAAAGACAAGGAGTTCATACAGCGTGCCTAGCAAAGGGCTATGAAAATGGTGAGGGGACTGGAGCATCTCTCACTTATGAGGAAAGGCTGAGCTGGGCCTGTTTAACCTGAAGAAGAGACAACTGAGATGGGATTTTATCAAGGCATACAAATATCTTAAGGGCCGGACAGGGCCAGGTTCTTCAGTGGCGCCCAGCAACATGATAAGTGGCCCTGGGCACACGCTGAAACACAGGAAGTTCCATTTGAATGTGAAGAAAAACATCTCTGCTGTGAGAGTGTCAGAGCACTAGAACAAGCTGCTGGTTGTGGATTCTCCTCCTCTAGAGATACTCAAAACCTGCCTGGACAAAAGTTCTGTGCAACCTGCTGTGGGTGAACCTGCTTTAGCACAGGGGCTAGAAGTGGTCGATCTCCAGATCATCTCTCCTTTCCAATCGCNATCAGCTCTCCTTTCCCATCGCAATTATTATGTGATTTTTTTTTTTTTTTCACGTATAGTAAAACTAGAAGGACTGTGCAAGTGTAACTCTGCCTATTAACATCCTGGAAGACTAATATGGAATTATTTGAAATATAATTTTATTAGTTGTACTGTAGAGACTCTCCCTCATTGGGAATTTCTCTTTTTAACAGTATCAGTAATGTTGTGTTGATATACCAGATGTTCTCAGTAACTGTGATGTTTAGAAATTCCAAATGATCAACAGCACTTGTACAAGTAGTCAGAGGCATGATCAAAAGGCCCTTTGTGAATTACCAAAAATGAAAATCAGGAGATAATGATTTGGCGATATCTCATGCAAACAAAAAGGTGAAGACTGCAAAGATAGATGGATTTCTCAAAAAAAACTGTTAAAATTCATTCCCAGAGTACCAGTGCTAGGAGTTTTGCCTAAGCAAAGAACTACCTATGAACTGGGTCTATTAAAATTGTTCCCTAATATTTTAGAACCTTTTCATTCTTACATAGAAAATTAAGCTATTAACAAATAGGAAGTTAATGTAGTGGGAAACTTAATATAGTTTTGTAATTTTCACAGGGAGGAAAGAATGTAGAGTATTTCTGATGTATTGAATGCTAGAAATGAGACCTCTTGATAGGTTAGATGCCCAAAGTTGCTTGTGTAGCAAGGCAGTATTGATTAAGGTAGGGTTTTTTGGTCTCTGTATCTGCAGGCTCTTTGCCCAGTAACAGAGTAACACTTAAGTGCTAGTGACTTTTTTCTAGATAGCCATTCACGTTTGTGTCTAGGTGGAATCATTTCTTTTGAAACACTAGAGGGCTCACTGACTGCTTTTGGAGCTGCGTTTTGCTTTCAATGTATGTCCATAAATCTCCAAATGTGTAAAGCAAGGATGTCCTAAAGGTGCATTTTCTTAGGAGTAAATGTACTGACTTCAGTGGTTTTGTCTAAATCTAGGTTTTCTGGAAGAGTTCTAAAGAGTGGTTTGATTAGCCAGAAGAGATGAATTTAATCTCCTGCTCAGTAAATTCTGGTAGGGTTTTTTCTACTGGAATATTTCCAAAAGTTTTGGTTTATTGTTTGTTTGTGGTTTTGTTTGTTTGGGGGTTTTGTTGGTTTTGGGGTTTTTTTCAAATTACTGTGGAATTTTTTTTTTTTCTATTTGCTTGGNTTTCTGAAGATGGAAAAGCAGCAAGCTTACTAGTGAAACAATGCCAGGTGGTCAAACCTTCAGCTGTTCATCTGACTGTGAGGGACCTCGGGTGGGGCTCCTTTAAAAATAGACTGCTGACGTAGGCACAGGGCTTCACAAGGAGCTGTCGGGCTCTGCTAGAGTTTGAGGTTCAATGAACTGTGTCTAGTTCTGGGCTCCCCAGTTCAAGAAAGACAAGGAGTTCATACAGCGTGCCTAGCAAAGGGCTATGAAAATGGTGAGGGGACTGGAGCATCTCTCACTTATGAGGAAAGGCTGAGCTGGGCCTGTTTAACCTGAAGAAGAGACAACTGAGATGGGATTTTATCAAGGCATACAAATATCTTAAGGGCCGGACAGGGCCAGGTTCTTCAGTGGCGCCCAGCAACATGATAAGTGGCCCTGGGCACACGCTGAAACACAGGAAGTTCCATTTGAATGTGAAGAAAAACATCTCTGCTGTGAGAGTGTCAGAGCACTAGAACAAGCTGCTGGTTGTGGATTCTCCTCCTCTAGAGATACTCAAAACCTGCCTGGACAAAAGTTCTGTGCAACCTGCTGTGGGTGAACCTGCTTTAGCACAGGGGCTAGAAGTGGTCGATCTCCAGATCATCTCTCCTTTCCAATCGCAATCATTATGTGATTTTTTTGTTTTTTTCACATATAGTAAAACTAGAAGGACATAGATGCTTCTGTGCAAGTGTAACTCTGCCTATTAACATCCTGGAAGACTAATATGGAATTATTTGAAATATAATTTTATTAGTTGTACTGTAGAGACTCTCCCTCATTGGGAATTTCTCTTTTTAACAGTATCAGTAATGTTGTGTTGATATACCAGATGTTCTCAGTAACTGTGATGTTTAGAAATTCCAAATGATCAACAGCACTTGTACAAGTAGTCAGAGGCATGATCAAAAGGCCCTTTGTGAATTACCAAAAATGAAAATCAGGAGATAATGATTTGGCGATATCTCATGCAAACAAAAAGGTGAAGACTGCAAAGATAGATGGATTTCTCAAAAAAAACCTGTTAAAATTCATTCCCAGAGTACCAGTGCTAGGAGTTTTGCCTAAGCAAAGAACTACCTATGAACTGGGTCTATTAAAATTGTTCCCTAATATTTTAGAACCTTTTCATTCTTACATAGAAAATTAAGCTATTAACAAATAGGAAGTTAATGTAGTGGGAAACTTAATATAGTTTTGTAATTTTCACAGGGAGGAAAGAATGTAGAGTATTTCTGATGTATTGAATGCTAGAAATGAGACCTCTTGATAGGTTAGATGCCCAAAGTTGCTTGTGTAGCAAGGCAGTATTGATTAAGGTAGGGTTTTTTGGTCGCTGTATCTGCAGGCTCTTTGCCCAGTAACAGAGTAACACTTAAGTGCTAGTGACTTTTTTCTAGATAGCCATTCACGTTTGTGTCTAGGTGGAATCATTTCTTTTGAAACACTAGAGGGCTCACTGACTGCTTTTGGAGCTGCGTTTTGCTTTCAATGTATGTCCATAAATCTCCAAATGTGTAAAGCAAGGATGTCCTAAAGGTGCATTTTCTTAGGAGTAAATGTACTGACTTCAGTGGTTTTGTCTAAATCTAGGTTTTCTGGAAGAGTTCTAAAGAGTGGTTTGATTAGCCAGAAGAGATGAATTTAATCTCCTGCTCAGTAAATTCTGGTAGGGTTTTTTCTACTGGAATATTTCCGAAAGTTTTGGTTTATTGTTTGTTTGTGGTTTTGTTTGTTTGGGGGTTTTGTTGGTTTTGGGGTTTTTTTCAAATTACTGTGGAATTTTTTTTTTTTCTATTTGCTTGGCTTTTTGGATCCACGCATTGTAATTTCCTAAGAAGCAATTAGACAAATGTACCTGGGTAGTTAGCAGAATGGGAGGATTTTTTGTAAAAAAACTCCAACAACTCGTTTGTTGTTCATTAGCACACAATAATAAATGCTATTAGAAGGCAGCAACTACTGTCTGAGTTATCTTCCTGTCTTACTGGCTAGGGGTTGATGAGCAATAGGGTAATCAGAGTGGTTTCTGCTGCCAAATCACACATACAGTTATGATACAATATGATTGAAGTGCCAGTCCATGGGGAAAAACTAAAGGCAAGTGATTACATATGGAACATCTTGTGGCATCACACACTTTGTGACTGTTGCGGCTGGGCTGAACTGGTCTGGAGCTGTTCCTGCCTTTCCCTCTTGGTAACTCTGATACTCATGGCAGTCTGACTTGGGGGATCAGACAAGACAAAAATGATCTTCAAAACAAGAATGTCACTTGCAAAAGTTTTTGTTTCCTGAACTGACTTGGTTTGGGAATAGATGACCACTGTGTTTCTTATGCAAGCAAAGGAGCATGGATGTGCTTGGAGAAAAACAACAGATAAAGGGAAGGACAATGTCAGTACTGGCTTGAGCAATTTTAATGTTGTTGTAATACTGCATCTTTAGGTATTTTGATTCAGGCCATTTAATTACAAGTTTAGTTTACTTAAAAAAAAAAAAAAAGCCGTTTTGTGTGGTGTTCCCTGATTAAGATTAAGCAAATGAAAAGATTCTGATGTGATTACATGAGAAAATAAGCTTTGACAAAGCACAGGATTTAGCCTCCTGAAATCTCTGAGAATTTGTACGTTAGTATCTAAAGCCGAGCTCGCAGGTCTGGGATGTGATGGCAGGGCAGAATAAGTCCTTCCTGTATCATAGACAAAATTACCAGAAAATTTCAATTGGTAAATTAGAAAATATGCTGTGGACAAATGATTGGTTTCATGTAGTCTTGATCCTTGTAGCCAGGGATTAGGAATGCCCCATAATCATAAAGCCTGCCAGTTGGCTGCCTATTACCAGTTCTGCTTTGGGACAAAAAGCCCCGTCCTGGGAGAGTTCCTAAGCCATTCTGCAATGAAGTCAAGCAATGGACACAGCTCCTGCCATCCAGCATATCACTGCCATCCATGGCCTGAGACCATTTCCACAGGGCCTTGCTGCCTTTCCGCTGAGATCTGACACCAGGCTAATCCTTTGGTTGAAAATGCTCACGTATTAACTGCAGTTGGCAATTTTTGTATTTGTAAAGCTGTACCTCTAGTGTAGATTAACATCTATGAATTTTCCTACAGGCTAGATGTGCATTTTTCCTCCCATTAATAGCAGAGAAATGTTTATTCTCACAAATATAGCAGTATTCTAGAAAATCTGTTGTCATTCATTATAGTATGGCTTAATGCAGATTTTTAATTGACATAGTTTCTTTGTGGTTTGAGCGAAGAAAAGAGGAAGGGAGAAAGTGGAGTATTACTATTATCACCATGTCCCAAGGCTGCTGCTTTTAAATTTAGGGTTATAACTGTTATTTAACAGAATTATCCTTGACACACATGGCCTCAAGAAGAGGTGTCATCTGACAGCCTGAAGCAGTATCTTTGAAAAGGTCTGAAATGGTCACTTTTTGTCTAGAAGATGACTTCTGGCATTCCCAGCACTACTCTGCCTTGTGGAAGAGGGGAGAAGGGGACAGCAAGGAGGCAGTATCTTTCTTTCTGTTACATAAAGTCATGCTGCTTGTGGTGGCCTTTAAAGAAGACTCTTCTTGAGCAGGTGTTAAAAGTGGTGGTTGGTAAAGGGAGATGTTGGACCTGCTGGAGTGGCAGTGGTTCATCACCAGGCCTGCAGAGCTGTGTGCATTCTTCACACTACATATTTGGGGAGGGGCATGTGGGCTCCTGGCCACACACCTGCACCACCCTGAAAAAGGGCAGTTCAGACCAGATGTGTCTGCTGCTGCTGCTGGTGGTGGAGAGTGTGAGCTATTCTTGAGTCAGCCCACTCCCCTGGCTTCTGGTTTGGATGCCCCCTGCTCTTACCACAGCACTGCGGTGCTGGGCTCTGCAAGGCTGTTTCCCAAGTATTTATCCGTGGTGCACCTCTTCTTGTGCAAAACATGATTTGGTAGTGATATGTTTAGTTGTAAAGGTTTTGGTGTCTCTGTGCAAAATGTAATGTGAAAGTAGCTACAGATACATTATAGTCATAAAAGATTATATCATAAAAACCTCAAAACATTTTCTAGGTGTTCTGCCTGCCCACTTTACCATCCTTCTACTAGCTGTTACTAGCTGTGCTGAGTTTGAACCAGCTAGTTTTATGAAGCAAGTCTCTGCCAGAATCTGAAAACTACTGTGAGCTTTATTTTCACCTTGAAGAATCCTGTTCTAGCGGAAAAACCCTCTTTAAAAATGTTACTTCCCTCAGTTTCAGAGGTATATGCTTAAGGGAAATGAAATCTTAATTTAATTGATATATGACACAATTAATTCTCTTCCTAACATTTTTGAGCGTGTCTTGACCATAAGTTTGCAGATAACAGTAGAAGTGGAGAGAAACAGTAATTGCTACAGCAACCATCCCACTGCCACCTGGAAAACAGTGCCACTGTTATTCTTTATTGAATATTTCATAGTTTTAATGCATACAACAGGATTTTGGTTAAGAATTGAATTAAATATGTTTAATATTGAGAATATTCTCAAGTTGGTATTTGCTGTGGCTTCTTGCTAAATCAACATTATAATCCTGCTTTCATTTCCCTACAGATGATGAAGCATGCCTGGGATAATTATAAGCGTTACGCATGGGGATTAAATGAACTGAAACCCATATCTAAGCAAGGACATTCAAGCAATTTATTTGGTGAGTAGAGTGTATTTTTGTGCTTAGTGACGTTAGCATAAAACAGTAAATCAGCTGAAAAGCTTATAGGTGATAAACATGTTTTCCTTCTGCTTTCTGTCATACAGCATGATGTTTCTTGCTTCTGTTATGTATAAAAAGTAACAGTAAATGAAGGTGCTTTCTGTGACTTTTATAGATTAGTGTCTGAATGAGAATAAATGGAGCATGGCATTGCTGCATGATAAAAATATAGTTTTGTTGCATTAAATGCTGTCTTGTCTTAAACTTTTACTATGGAAATCGTTGATGCCACATTCAATAATTAGGGAACTGAGGGGGTGGAGAAGAGGAGAAATCCTATACAGGGAACAAACAATACTCTCTACAGTCACAAAGGTAGCTGAAGCTGTGTGCTGTTCTTAGGAATTTATTTCCATTTCTTATAAAAATGTGTTGATCTGTATCAGACTCCCTTATCAGGCTTTCTCTTTCATTAATATAATTGTTTGCCTATCTAAATGTTGTACAGGGGATGCTAAATGAAGCCCAAGTTGTTACCAGTGTAGAACAAGTATGGGACTGAAAGGTTCTCGTAGGAGAGGCACGCTGTAGAAATCCAGTGTAATGAGGCAAGACTTTCTCAGTGTCCAAGTGGGACTTACTGCTGGATAAATAGTAGCTGAAGAGAAACAAAATTCTGAGGAAGCATAAGAAAACAGTCCTATGAACTGTCATTATTTTCAGTTTTGCAGAAAAATGAAGAATTAAACTGTTTGACATGAAATTTTCTATTTGAATAGCTTGTTTTCCAAACAGAAAGCTGAAAAATTAACTGATTTCTATAGCTGAGACAAAATCAATACATTATTTTGGTTTTAACAGGAACTTACTCTGTTGGATGTTTGCAAAAGATAGCTTGAAGTGGAAACATTTCCTAAAACAGCCTAAATAGAGCACTTGTCAAATCCCCGACCATATTTGGATGTTGCTTAGAGACAGCAGTTGTGATTAGAAAAATAATTTGGAAAATACAACATATACATTGATCTTGCTGTACTACCTGTCTACCCCTAGGTAACATCAAAAATGTTAATAAGTAATTATTGTCTAGTTAGTTACTGGACTCTGAGTTCTTGAAACCGGAGTAGTTTGAGTTAATTTCAAGGTTAAGTCATGTTTCTGTTTCCTTCTCTTCTCTAAAAATGAAAATTATTTATTGTCTTCAGGAGAATGACAGTTGTGCAATTTAGTATATTTGAGGAACTGTTTAATGGAATTCTGTTTTCTTGCAGAAAAATGCCAACGAAATGGCATGTAATTTCTTGAAAACTAAAACACTTAATATAGTTTCATTTGAAATCAGAAGTGGTATAAAATTTTCTAAGGTTTGAGTTTGTAATAATATTGCGTGGATTCGCAGAAAAAGCTGTAGGAGTATTGACTTGTGAAATTCTTAAGCAGGAGTTCTGTGGACGTTGCATAAGTTTGGGTCACTTCAGGCACAATTCTGTGTGAAACAGGGCAAATGTTGAATTGAAAAGTAAAACTGCATTTAAAGGAGTAAGAGCCAGAGTCAGTCTAAATGCAGATCAGTTTCTCATCATGGTCATCTAGTATAAGATCTTATTGCTGAGGTGTTTTCCTTAGACATGTCTTCAGTCTTATTGATCTTGGTGCAAATCAAAATAAGCATTAGATCTCTTTCTGCTGAATTGCTTTACAGAATACCAAAGAACAGCATGTCTGCAAGCAGGTCTGTCTCATAAGTTACCCTTGCCCGAATCCATAATTTCCTTTTGTTCTTTACGAACAAAACCTTGTTTCTTTAAGTGTCCTCAGATGATTAGATCTGATCCGTACCTTCGTGTTTGAATTCAACAAATGCCTCCTTTTTCATAAGACAATAAAAGGGAAAAGGGTGATTATGTCCTGGTTTCTTTTCTTCTTGAAAAGACAGACAAGTTTCCTTATCTTCCTTGTTTCTTGTTTTAAAAAAAAATAAAGATAAGATTGCAAATGGTTGACTACTTTAAGGTAATTCTGAATTGTATTAGTGGAGAATAGGTTACCTTCAGCTCTGCGTCCTGTGAATTTCCTCACAACCTTCAGAAATCAAATAAGACCTTCAATTCACTGTCATCCATCATAAATATCTCCAATTTGCCAAGATTGTCTTTTCTTCTTGCTACCAGGTCTCAGTTTTTCGAAAATACAAGTTTCGGATTGTCTTAGTATCAGTAAAATATAGCTCATTTCAGTAGTCACTGTTTGATTTTAAACACTTCTTCTCGCTTGAATTAATTGCTGCACTTACGTTGCTTTGCCTATATTGGGAGTGGCAGTTACGGGATAAAGACTTTTAGTATCTCACTGTGAGGAACAGCAGATGCCAGTGCTGTGTGGTGCTTTGTGTTGTACAAGTTACTGTACAGCTCTCCTGGCATGGAAGGGGAGAGTTGTTTTCAAATGATGCTGCTTCTAAGCTTATTTTTGAAAGTATAAATGCATGGCTCCTTTCTATCTCCATTTCGTAGGTAGATTATAATGACTGTTGTGTCTTAAAGGCAAGCCATAACTGTCATGCTGTGTTTCTCAGAAGTACAAAAATAAGATGGCTTTTGAGAGATGTAATTACATGTAGATGTGGCTTAGGAAATATCGCCATGAAATACTGACACTGTACCTAGGCAAGGGGAAGAGGAAAATGGCCAGTGGCGTGTTGATGAGAGTAAGGGTAGGGACAAATGGTGGTTCTAATTTGGGGGAAGGAAAAGAACCCTGCTTTAGCACCTTGTACAAATTAATAGTAGTAGAGCTATTCTGTAGCTGAGGACTTCTTGCTAAACTTGGAAATGACTTTTTTTTGGTCCTAAACTCAGGCCATGAAAACAAATTGTGAAGTCAAGGAACTGCCTTAATCTTGCTGATATTCTGCAGGCAGTGTGTGTGGAAGGGTGTATGTGATAAGTTGAGAAAGTCTTTAGACTAGCAGACTGTAGGTATATATCTGTTATGAGCAGAAGTTGCTTCCTCTCACACGTGCACACAGAGAATAATATACTTTTAGAGAAACACTGAAATATATGTGAACTGAAACATTTCTCCTTGAAGCCAGTGCCACATACACGCCTTTGACCATTGGCAATGTCTTTTCAGCACATCTGTGCTATGTTTTTATGTCCTTTGTATTTGCCACATTGGGTTTTACCATGTTGTAGCAACTATTTGAAAAGACAGAAATATTCTTAGTTCGATTCCATGAAGTTTACAACTGTTTCTAGATTAATCTAATAAATTGGAATAGCTGAGCATCTGTTTGCACCATATCTGTCCATTAGCAAAACGGGGCATATCTCCTGGTATGACTTCTTCCATGAGTACTAGTTCTTCTCTGACTATTCCTAGTAGAAAGTAGGCCCTGTGTAAGTGCTGTTAGTTTTTAATACTTTAATCTTTATGTTTCAGGTTGCTGTTAACAATGTTTGCTAAAGCAGAGATTTATTAATCTACCTTCCTACTGTGAAAGTGGCAAAATCACAATTTTGCCATTTATCCTAGCACTCTACCACCTATCCCTCGACACAGGAGCTATTCCTCTCTAAGCCTTCTGAACTAATTTCAAAACTGATGAGTGTTGCTGCACTAGCAGGGACCTCTTTCTAGAAGTGTTTTCTGCACTTAAGTGACTGTAACTGAAGGGCTTTTGTAATTATCTGAAACTGTGTTTCATGTGCAGTATTGCCAGTAGTTTGATATTGTAACTTGTGGGCATAGTATAATTAATCTCTGCAAGTGAAAAAGTACCTTTTCTGGAGGTGAAAAGGGAGGCATTTAATAAATACTCCCAATCTGCAAACCCCAAAGTACTATAATACAGTAAGATCCTGGTCCTCCCAGGACTGTTTGAACTGTTTTTTGTCATTTCTTTTATGGAGTGTTGAGGTGTATGAATATTTTTAAAGCTTGCCAAAATTTATATTCAAAACTGTCTTGGTAGTGTGTAGCAATGTGTATTTTTAAATTCTAAGTTTATTAATATAGCGTAGACAGCTAATTGTGCATGTATTTAAGCAATATATTAATTTAAATTGAAAGGATTCAAAATCTTACCCCCACCCCGGTCTTGTTTGTCTTCACTGTTCCTGCTGTATTCCTTGAAATTTTCTATTTTGGTATGTGGTTTTAATTTTGGAAGCAAGCCTGACATCTGTCTCAACTAAATTAACTTGTGTAGAGAATAACATAACAGATATGTGGATGAATGACTCAACACAGCATTTGTGAGAAGAGGTCATGTTGCACAACAAAGGCAAGTATATTGTCTTTTCAGATTTCCAAAAAACGTTTTTCAGGCTTGTTACTGGCCTCTCATAGGAATCTGTTGCTGCTAAGGCCACACTCTCAGATTACTCCTCCCAATGCTGAAAAATCAAATGACCAGAGTGAAGTTTGGCAGTGCAAATAAGTTACTTGGGGGGTAGATTTGACAATGGCAAACTGCGAACAGTTCCACAAACCCAGAAGGATTTCCCAACAGGCGATAATTGCTCTTAGAAATAGCAAATGTTCCTGATTTAAACTGGCACTTAGTGAAACAGGAGATGTAATTCTGAGTTAATGCGCAGAACAGGCAGACTTGAGCTCATAGTAAGTAGTAAAGGTTGACAACCTCCCTCAAAAAATATATGGAGGTCCATAAAAAGTGGCATGGAACAAGGATTTATTGTTCCTTGTGGGGAGTGATATCCTTTGTAAGGAAGGGGTGGAGGTTGCAAATTACTAGGCAGCATGTTCCAACAAAAGAAAGTGGTTCGTAACAAAACATGTAGCTGAGCTGCATGGGTGCCAGAAGTGTGGTGGATGCCAAAGGCTTCCTGAGGAAGCACAGAGATAAGCAATGAAGGAAAAATTATTTGAGCTTTATCAAATCCAAAGACGCCACAGCTGGCTCTAAAATGCACAGATGTGTAAGATACTGGAGATTTAGAAGAGCATTCTAGAAATATCATGATATTGTTTCATGTTACTCATACAAAAAGCTGTATTTGTTAAAAATTGAATGAATTTTTCCTTCCCCACTCTTACCAGGTGCTAATATTCACTGAAATTAAAAGTGTTAATATTGCTGAGGGTTTGCCGGTACTTGAGTCAAGAGTTTCATGTTTTGGCATAGCACACTTTAATAATTAATCACTCTTGACACTTTAAATTTCTAATGATATTGGATAGGAACCTTTTCAGTGAACTTTAAATAAAGGAAAACACTGTTTTAAGATATGAGTCAGCTTTTGAAGCAATGCTCCAAGAAACCTACAGCTCAAATCAAAATGTTACTTTAGTCAAACCTATATGTATTCTCGAATGCCAAGCTTAGTATGCAAGGGATGGGAGGAAATTGTAAACTATTAAGTGCACCAACAAGCACTGATTCTGAAGTATCCTATTTCGGACTCTTCTGGCCAACATATAAGCCATGTCTAAAAGCCTGGGCTAGAGAAGTGAGAACTTAATTTGGCGCACGCTCCGAAGGGTTTGGCCATGAGCCAGTTGTGGTTCTTAAACCACGTGGCCACATAAGCTCAGTGCTAATAAGGTTGTCATTCACATCCACAGCAGTTCTCCCTGCAGTGGCATCCTGGAAACTCATATAAAGTTGTTCATCTTCTGATCACTCTTCTTATTCTCCTCTTGCTGCCCAGCTTTGAGGTGCTACTCCATTCTCTAATGTAATCTCTTCTTTTTTTATTTGTGTGCACATACATTAGCATTGTTAGATATTAAAAAGCATGCAGTTTAAATGGGCCGACTGTGCATTACCCAGAGGAGATATTATAGGCTACCTGTGCTTTACATCATGCTATTCTGAAATGCTGGGTAATAAGCCATTGCGGTTAGTAGTCCACAAATCTTGTTAGCAATATGTTCTTTTTTGTTTTCTTCCAGATCATTGCTCAAGATTTTAAGTGTTAAACTGGAAAAGAAGCTCTGTAGATGTTTCTTGATAGTCTACTGGAAATTTCATGTTGGCTGATTTCTTTTGCATTCTTTTCAGTTAGTAGTAGGCTGTTTTATGTGTTCTCTATTAATCCCATGGAGTAAATGATGCTGTTAGTAAAGAGGAGAGAGAAAATTAAAGGGTTAATAACAGAAGTAAAATGGAGCATATATGAGTACTTGTTCTAGAGGTTTTGGTAGAGACTAATAATTCTTCATTTTGGTAGGCTTGTACATCTGGTTATCTCTTTTATCATCAAAATTATTCCCTTTGAGCTTATGTTTTATGAGTTTCAAGTTCATTTTCTCTACCTTGAGTATAAACATTTTTTTTTTTAATTATCTGCAAAATCTGTCTGTATTTACCTGAGGTGTATGAATTTGCTTCGTACTTGCCAAGTATTGTTTGTGGTATCTTCCTCCTGCCTAGGGCTGCTATGAAACTCTACCATGGTGACTGCAACTTTGCTGGCACTCTTTGTAACACTGTGCTCACTGTTAGTCAAATTTATAGCAGTACTGTGGGTGTATAAGAAAACAGTTCTCTTGTCCAAATATTCCATGTAATGAGTGTGTACTGTAACTGCCTGGCAATAATCTTTGCTTCTTGTAGACCATGACTGCTGTGTAATTCCTTGGGAATGTCGTGTAGGAACAAGCAAGAATGATAACTGTATTTAATAATTTATGGGCTTTGAGAATCATATCTTATATAGGCTTGTGAAATATTTGGTCTTATCCCATAATAAGAAATGATCGTTTAATTTCTTTGCATTCCTTCTATCCCCACCACTGGTTTGTCTGACCAGTTATTAATGAACTGTTCAGCGTCACAATTTCCATACTACTCTCAAGTTTAAGTTATCCTGTTGGTTGACTTAGTGTAAACTGCAGTTGTTCACAAGTCATAATTCTGGCCTCTGAACTGACACCTTCTCTGTTCTTTTGTCTTTTATCAAGAACTTTGATGTATAGCTGTTTGAGGCAAACTTGACTAATAGTCATATTAATTATTTTATTCTGTTTTCTGGAGCCTTCAGAATAATAGCAAAAGTTATTTCAGATAAAGTAAGATCTACTTAGGTTTCTAGTGCTTTTTTTCTCTGTCTGCAAGGAGAAATCTGTGCTCTAAGCAGGCCATATAGGCCAGATTCAGGAAAAAAAAAATCATAGCAAGTAGGTGACTTCAAGGGTGATTTCTCAATAAGGTTTCTCCTTATTTTCTCCTTTTTCTTCTGACTTAGAAGTGAGTTGCAGCTCAAATACTAATCCTTAAAATTGAAAGCTCAACTGTTTAGTGGTGGTGTTAGTTGTATTACAAGAGGATTATCACAAAGAATGTCTTTGCATGGTGAGCCTGTCACAGTCCACTGAAGCGAATCAGGTTATAGATGATTTTTCTGTAAGTAGAGCTCAGTTGTAAAGGTTCACTAGGAGCTGCTTTTGTTGTATGGAGTTACCAGACATCTCCAGAGCTTTTGCAGTAGTGTTCTTGAGCAGATGTCCTCCAGCAGTTTTCCACTCTCACTTTCTCATGAGCGCAGGAAAAATGTAAGTCACTTAGCCAAGTTTAAAGGAATAATTTACCTTTCATATTAGAGAAGGGCAGCCAAGTTCCAAAATAGCTCTGGGAGGATATGATGTTGTTCTTACCGAAGTCTGCTGCAATTTTATTAGTGGAATATCTGGGGGAAAACGTAGAGATTACTTCTGTCAGAGTAGGAAAGTGACATTCCAAAAATGGGTGGTATAAGCAGCTGCTGAAATAGAGAAAGCATCTGATTCTGTTAAATGTACCAAATAACTGTTGTAATAACCTCGAATATTATTTTGTTTAAGATGGTGGAAATAGAAAATTATTTTCTACCTGGAAGCTTAATTTAAGAAAGTGATGTCAGTCCTGCTATATAGAGCTCTCCAATCACGTCTCTGTTTCATGTGGAAGTGGAAACCCATGATGGCAGTGAACACAAGAATTGAATGATACAGCAGATTTCTTTCTTAAATATGAAAAATTGAATTCTGATATTTGATAAGTTTACAAAATTAAGTTTACTTTTTCATCAGGTATTTCAGAGACAAGATGATAATCAAGTTCTTTAATTAGTTGTAGCTACTATCTTGTTATTCCCCCGGTACAATCTATTCCTGAATGAATAGTCAGCTATTCACCTGACTCATTAGCCCTTCTGAGGGAGACAGGGATTGGACCTAATGACTTCCTCTGTTGATTGTAAGCTAAATTATTTTGTAATGCTTAAAGTGTACTTCTGTATCAGAGTCTTCTCTAAAATGTAACAGTGGTTTTCCATTCATTATGAAAACTCTGGGAGCCAAGTTTGGAAATACAAATTTTTGTAGAGTGGTCAAAATTGAATTTTTGACATTATCCGGTAAACAGGAATTGAAACTCTTCCTAGACAAAAATGGTATTTTGAAAAGGTCATGGTAAATTTGCAGTAAGCCTGGGAAAGTATTTCGAGTGATTGTGTTTTCTTGAACCCCACCCTCTGCATTAACCTTTCAGTACAGGACGATGAACGTTCCAAAGTGAACATACTGATGATATTTCATCTGGCAGTGTTAGGTCAAGGCTAGCTCTTACCCATCTCCATAACAGAGGTAGAAGGGTGCCACTTTTGCAAACCCCCAGAACTTGCTCTGAAAACCAGTGCCTTGCAGCCCCTCCTGAGCTGACAGATCCATGTGTGCAAGTTTGCCTTTGCCTCCCCCTGTGCTATCTTGCACACGGTGGTGCACAATATCAGAAAAATTGTTTTCCACAGACTGTACTTCTTAAAGAGCTTTCCTAACTGAAATGGGATCAGTACTTACCAGCTTCTTAAAGCTTTATGTATATTATTGAGTATAAAAACAAAAAATTAACTGATTGTTTTCATTCAAAACTGGAAGAAACAGGAATTTCTCAATTACCGAGATTTACTGGGTTTTATGTCATTTTGCGGTGAACTGTTCTATCAGTGGTTAAAAATGCAGAATTATGGCTGAAAATACAGTGCATCAGAATAACTCTTCAAAAGTTCATTAGTGGAAGAAGTACTTCAATATTATGATGTTGTGTTGTGGCATGGGAATCAAAGTAAAGGCTGTGAATTACTAGTTACCACTTGAATGCTTATGCACCCAGTTTTTAATTGGATTAATTGAAATTGGATTTTGAAATTAGAATTAATTTAAATTAATTAGATCTAACTGAAGAGTCTTCCGTTGGACAGTAAATCACTGTCTCTTCATGTATTTCAGGTAACATACAAGGAGCAACAATCGTGGATGCCCTTGATACTCTATTCATCATGGAAATGAAAGAGGAGTTCAAGGAAGCCAAGGAGTGGGTTGAAAAAAACTTGGATTTCAATGTGGTAAGGAGTGTTGCTGATTGACATTTAATGCTCTGTTTAGTCTCGAGGGGCCTATTGCTACTGGGTTCTAGTATTACAAGCATGATGCAAGGCTACAGAATTTAGATCATTGATAGATAAAACAAGGCCAGAAGCTGAAACATAGGAAATTTACTGCTCTGCTTATATGCTCTTTTTCAATCAGAGAGATTTAGGTAGATGGAAGGCAATGAGCTGGACCGAAGGAAGGAAGAAGGAAACAGAGTATTCGCCATTGTAAATTAAAAAACCTTTTCATCCTTTCAGCCTTTTCATCTTTTCTGGATAGAAGAACTGGGACACTTCAAGCATTAACTTTTTCATTATGTAAACCGTTTACATTTTCCCTTTGTGAAGTCTTCCCCAAATTTTACTTGTGTTTAGAGAAAGGTACATGCCATATATACTACTTAGGTTCATTTGTGTATTCCAATAAAGTTGAATATCACAAGTTAGGCTGAACTATTGGCACAACTGAACTGCTTCAGTCTTATGAAGCATCAGGTCTTCACAACTGCATGTATACATCACCCTATTACGTGGCAAATATGCAGCTGAGGGCAAAGTTCATTACTGAAGCTTTTATTCCAGAAAGGCCCTGAACAGGCAGGAACCTCTTCAATTAAATTTATAAGTCCTGGGTTTGGTCTTTTTTTTTTTTTTTTTCTTTTTTTTTTGGGCCAGAGGATTTATTGTTGGGTACAGAGAGCTGATAGAGCACCTCTGATCAGTGTAGTAAAGTAGGCACAGTACACTGAGCACTTAAAAGCTCTTGTAGTTGACGTGCTTAATGTTAGAAACACTTTCTGAAAACAAAGTACTCTTTCTAATAAGTTATGCAAAAGTCACGTTTAATTAGGTTCTCTTCCATGCTTGAGAATTAATTATCCTTTTAATAAGGAGTTAATAAGAGTTATATTACATAGTTTATATAAGCAGTAATTTAGTATGCATTTATATTTACATTTATAATGTAAATAGAGCATATTAAACAGTGCTTCTGCATAGTGTCAGAAGCCTGAATGACATACTAACTTTATTTTGTGCATAAGGCTTTTTTTTCCTAAAGGTATTTTTGTAATACTAAATTCCTGCCTTATTAGCTTGTTATTATCAAGATGTTTAAAAAACAAGGATAAAACAACAGAAAATAACATGCTCCACTCAAAAGGATGACCTGAGCGCTGCTTGGAGGAACATTGTAAAGCATTGTAGAGTGATTTACATTATTAACACGAAAATATTTGGATTAAGTCTTGCTATATTTGGTACTGGAAAATTATAGATGGTATTGTCTACATTTCCTCTTTTTAATGCACCTGTTTTTTCTCACGAGTGCTTATAAGCTAAGAAAGTGTCCGAAATTTTATATTTCATTAGTTAGTCAATGCAGAAGTCAATCAGATTTACCAAAGCTAGTTTACTGATAACACTGACTTTTTTTAGTAACAGATATTCCTAATATAATTGTAATATATTGTTACTGATATTCCTGTAAATAGCAGCCTGGAGTTTGACACTTCACAAAATTATTTTCATAATACTTCATAATCATATGTAATTGAATTTTACTTTGGCATCAGCAGCGAGTAGATGAATTTTCCCAAAATGGAAGAAGGAAATTAAAATAAATAACTGTGACACCAAATTTAATAATGGATGTCCATTCGTTTAATGGGGAGATTGTTGGAAGCTACTCAACTTGCACTTTTGTTTAGTTTTCCACTTTAAATATGGGTTTTACATTGAAATGCTGATTTTGTATTTGTATCTTACAGTTTAAAGAACAGCGGTTCTTTGTGTTTAAGCGTTTATCATGTATCAGGCCTTACATGACATTTTCTGCAATAATGTTATGTGCCCTGTTACTTGCTCCTGTTTTAGAAACCTTTGTCCCATGAAAGTGATTTATTTCGAATAACTGACACACTGACATATCCTGAAGAGTTACTTCTTATGAGTAGTATAAACTTGTGTTTGATGTTTCTGGTCATTTCCTGGGCAACAACTGCCTAATCAGCATATTTGGGCTTTATTTGCATAAATAGGATTTGTTTTTCTCTCTATTTATTCTTAGAACCATTTTTTCAAATTTTTAATTTTCTTTAAGATGTTCTTTACAAAAATAGCTGTGACTGTGTTCTGCAGCAGAATCTTTTCTCCTTATGTTCTATGTCAATGCAGGTGGATATAGGAAAACTTTACAAACTCTAGAAGATACCCATCAAACTATTTGGCCAGCACTCACACCATTTTCAACACCTGATCATAAAAGTTTCCTAATGTCACTTTGTAAAGCAGGTAGTAGTTTATCCACATGAAAGGATTTATGGAATAAAGATGATTTAATGGGAAATGGCAATATCTCTTTATGCAGTCCCACAGTTCAATGAATTAGATGTCAGGGTTGCTCTTCTTTACCTTTCTGAAGATAGGTTTTGATTTTGAAGGAAAATTCTAGTTAAATCAGCACCACCTTTCTTGGCAAACTTGTGCATTTTAGCAAGCTTGTCAGTGGATATGTTTAGAAGATTTCCCTTTTGGAGTATAACACAGGCTGTGTTCCTTACAGCTGTAGCTGATAGCCCTGTGATTTTATAACTGAGATATCCACGTTGCAATGTTTGGAGCTTTTTTTATGTCACAACTGCTGACATTTTTTGTGTTTGAAACCTTGCTGAAGTTTGAGCTAAACTGAGCCATTCCTTCAGGAATTAAGTTGCATATTCTGATTCTGTCGATATTATAAAGAGATGTAGACATACTTGTACCTTTGGAAAGAGCTGGCATTTGCATGGCTAAATCCATAGTCTTTGCTTTGAGTAGCACCATGGATATGTGCTCTATTCTCTGTTAAGTCTCTTCATCTCTCTGGGGGATTCGTCTTTGCCCCTCTAATTAATATAGCCAAGGCTTTGGTCTGACCTCCCCACACATGCTGCTGCTGCCCACATGCCCCTTCACAGTGCACAACTGGGCTGGGCTGTGTATCAGCAGTTTACAAGGGAGGAAAAGCGAACCAGTCTTTCATGGGATCTTTAGAGAGCTCGGCTGTTTCCTAGCTACAGCTACACACTGCTGCCTGCTCCTCTGCTCGTATTTTTTATTATTTGTTTCAGAAGCTGCACACACAGAGAGAGCTCTCTGAAAGAGTTTCTTTACCACCACCCCATTTCTGCTTCACACTGGGGAGGAAAAAGCTATTGGTCTCTGCAGTGCAAGAGCCAAATCACACTGAATACATACTTGGGCAGAGAGAGAGGAAATGGGATTTTAAGGAGGCAAATAAAGGGGTCAGGTGTTGGGGAGTAGTGGTACAGGAGCTGAGCTACATGGCACAGCAGTGAAGGTTTGGGAGTTGTTAAGTATTGGAATTGATGGTGCTTTGCTTCTATGCCCAGACACAGACCAGTATCTTTAGGATGAGTGACTAAGTGATCCATCCCCCTCTTCTTCAGCCCTGCTAAACTCCTTCCCTGCAAAAGGGCAGTCTTGCCCGTACTGCCTCCTTGGAGCAGTTCTTGGCCTTCATGGTGTCCTAAGGCATGTCTGGAGCAACAGGAGCCCACACCAAGCCCAGAAGGCGCTAGCAATCAAACTGTACGTGGGACAGGGATTGAATTCATAACCTGATCGACTGGTCAGCTGTCTGATGTAAAGGGTAGCCAGACAAGATCAGAATGGGAACAAGGTATGGAGCAGAAATCCACACACTTGTTGGGATACGAGGGAAGCTGGGAAAGTATGAAGAGTATTTCATTAATTGCTCTTGAAGACAGATACTAATGAATTGAGGAACTGCGTAAAGAGAAGGGAATGAATAAAAAGGTGAGGGTACCTGCAGTCTTGTGTCCTACCAATGCTCTTAAGCAAAGCTGTTTACAGAGGTCAGTCAGTCACTGTATCTGATTTTATAAGCCAGTTTGGAAGCTTGAAGGCTAACTTACCAGTTCTGATTTTCATCTTTGTGCTTAGCTCACCAAATCTGAGTATCTTTTAAAGACCTTTTGTCAGCAGCTTCATGCAAATAGAAGTTTCATGAGTGATACTTCTACTATTTGGGAAAAGAACTGGAAAAAGTAGAGAAACTTGAAGTTATGTTTTTTCTGTACTGTCATGTATAGACTAACATGTGTACACTAACACATGTATATACTAACATACATTGACTAACATTTCCAAGATCCCAGAATAGCAAATATTATTTGCAGCTATAATTAATAAGGCTTCCAGCATTTATCATTGGCTCAGCTCTATTTGTGGTGTAGCAGTCAGTAACAGGACAGACTTTCAGACTTCAGTTTGCTTATTTCAAACTTCAGCATTTACAAATCTAAATCCTGCTATTCTCAAACTGTAGGTATTATGGTCAACTTGTAATTGTATTTAACAGTCCACGAATCAGTGTTCTGACTTGGAACATTATGGGTTTTTGGCTCTTTATTCTTCATGGTTTTTTCCTCCTGAAGTGAGAAAATCAGAAAGTTTCCTAATTCAACAATTTGGAACAACTTTCCCTTAAAAAAAAAAAAAAGTCATGTGGGAGGTGTGAGTAAATGTGTAATAGGTCAGAGAGAAATCTTAAGAAAGCCAGCAGTTGAAAATGATTCTTTAGTTTGTGGGATTATTTGATTACTAGTTTGCCACATAACTTATTAGTACACTCTAAATGCCCGACTTCAAAATGACTTGATTTTGTTTTGATTGTGTGTAAGAACCTATTTTGATGGGCAAAAAGGACGTCCTGCAAATTCATTGCTAAATGCAGTTCTTTTGCTGTGGAGTTCATTAATGCCTTCAGTAGCACTTCATTTTTGTGCCTGTTGAAGATCTTGCAGTTTGCCACGCGGGGACTTCAGCGAGGTTAATTAACATGTTATGCAATAACCAGCCTTTCACACTTGTGATAAAAAGGTTGCTAAGGTTGTTTCCCATGTCTTTGGGAACTGAATATTTTAGCAAACTGCCAGTAAATTTCATTTGTGGGATATGAATGGAACTTTTTTTCCCCACAATTGCAAGTAATTAAAATCTTGTTTAATTGCAATAGTTGAAAGTGAGCTATTGTAGTACTATCCATGGCTCTGTCGTACTTCCTGGGATGCTTGAAAATGCTAGGATTTGTTGCTGTTTCCAACCTTTGTGCTTCAACAGGGGAATATTATTATTTAAGAGTAATAATAATTGCGAGTTCATCTAATTTCACGGGAAATGTGGGCCCTTTGTGTCCACCTTTTAGTCTAGAATTATGTACATTATTCAGCATTGTTCAGTATAGGGTCCCTGGTGTTCTCTTGCACAGCTTGTTACCCTTGCAGGATATGGGCTGCTTGCCGTGATGTGTGTGTGTGTGTGCGTGGGGGGAGCTGCTATATTCCTTGTACATAGGAGCAATAGGTGGAAATGCAGATGAGGTGACTGAAGTTCTATACACTCATATAATTAAAAGACCAGGAGAACCAAAGGAAAGGAAATCTTGGAAGGAATCTTTGCAATAGAGAAGACTGAAACAAATTATTTGATAGGATTTGTGGCATTATTTTTTGTTGTCTTTATAAAATCTAAGAGAGTAAGCTCTTTATCAAATATAAATTGGCTTGATTATTGGGAATACATTCATCTGTGTAAAGAGCACACAGTATTTTCTCCAGTTGAATTTTAAGTTGCAGAACATGTAACCAGTGCTGCTGGTGAGTGCCAGGTGGAACCTAACACTGGATAAATAAAACAGTGTTGTATTTCAAATGTTGTGTTAATAAGCGAGGGTGGCTTCCCATGAGAAAATACAGACGGAAATTGTTTTGGCCTTGGTTTGTGAATTGTGGAGAGGAAGATTGTCAGGAATGAGATGCATTAAGGAGGTGATCCAGAAGGATGTGAATACTGATTTTTGGGAAGCTGCAGGGGTTCAGTAGGCAAAGGCCTTCAGGAGAGCCCAGCTGACAGTATTTTCTTGTCTGAACAGTGCTTTCAATATTCAATACATTAACAGCTGTTTGAAGCCTCAGTAGTTTACCAGTTGCAGTCTTAATCCTCTGGTTTGTGGAAGGGTGAGGGAAGTCGGTGGTGAGATGCAGCTGAGATCAGATTGGCCCTGTCATAGGTTTGCAAGTAAAATAGAAATGCAGAGTAACACAGGCTAACTAATGTAAGTCTTGGCACTTCATTCTGACTGCACCCTCCCCATTTGGTTATATGTTGCTTTTTGAAGATGAATCTTGCTAAGGCATTGTCAGTCTCCCTTTCTTTAAAAGGAGGTAGTGTAATAGGTTTACTAGTTATATCTGTAATGTTCTCCAGCATCTTGAGTACTTCTGAGCTATGGTTTTTCTTCTGCTTAGAAAGCAGTTTTGACATTACTTTGGTGTTAGGTGTCTAGCCAGCAATGTAAAGGATGTTGTATGTCTTTGTCAAAATAATTTCATCTTTAAAGCTAATCAAGGAAACCAGATTAAATTCCTGAAACCTGTCACAGCTTTGCTCTTGCATCACATGTTGGATTCATACGTTGCCTTTTGTTTTTCTATTTTTTCTCAAGTACAGTGAGCAGAAGTCACAATTTCTCTGGATCGCGTCTCATACTGGGACTGTTCCATTTATGGTTCAAATAGTGAATGATAAATTACAGAATAAATATAAGATGAAAGACCCAATTACTCGCATTCAGCAATTAACATAACAGCCCTGGAATTAAAACAAAAACATATTGTTCCCAATACACATAACATTTTTTCAAGTATCTACAGACTTGCAGAATCCTTTCTAAAAAGGGAGGCCTGCAAATATCAGATCAAGCTGATGTTTAGATGTTAGCACAGATGTGTACTTACAAAGGTGTTTCAGATATTCTCATACACAGCACAGTCTATTTGGGGTACTAATGTAAAGACCATAAAATTGGAAATTGTATTTGTCCAGTTGTTCAGAGCTGTCTTTTATGCTTGGTACCTTAAAAAGAGAACATTGTAGTCATCTTGAAATATACACATCCAGTCACTTCACCTTACAGAATTTCCATTAGATATAATGGAATTAATTCATCCACTTCTCAGACTTGCCATGTAAGTGATACCAGTGACTGTTTGAAGGAGAAGGCTAAATTTGAAATAAAAAATAATTCTCACCTCTACAGATGGTGAAGTAGAAATTTTGGGAAGTTCAGATGAAAGTTTTTCTGGTATATTTTGGAACTATTAAATGGATCATAAGGTATTTATGTACAGCTGGATCTGAGAGCAAAATAAAAAATAGTGTTGCTTACCTAGGATTTGACTGTGGAGTAGAAATACACAGACTTGTTTGTGCAAACTGTATGTGGATGATTAAAAATATGAGAAGAGGGTAATGATCAGGGTGTGACATCATCAATGTGTCATACAAAAATTTGAAAAATCAAAGAAGGGTAAAGTTGGTGTAGCAGAAATCTTCTACTTTTAGGACAAGTTCATTTTTCTTAACATACTAGTTCTTCACACAAACTTTCCATGCAGAGATGTTTTTTGACATGATATTCTAAAACTTTAATTGTTTTGCCAATTACTGTTATTTCTGTGCTGAGAATAATACTAACCAGGTACAATGAGTTTAAGAGTACCTATGTATTAGGCATACAGCTTTCGAATTTACAATTAATGAAATTTGTGTCTCAGTGTTTGTCTGCTTCAGTGGCTTGTGTAAAGATTTTGGTAAGAGGCAAGGATTTCAAATGAAGGTTCAGAGGTTCGAGTGACCTATTGGGAAACTGAAAGCATTAGAACAATGGTTGCCTTCAAGAAATGTCCTGAAAGATCACCCCTTCAACACATGTTCAGTGTTACAGTGCAATTAATCCTTGTGGCTCAACAGTAAAACTTTTATTCACATTAATTCCAAGTAGTCTTCTTGACTGTAACTGATTCCAGAAGCAGATGTCCGTGCACACACACTTGAGCCTTCCTTAAAGGGCCTTTACACTCCTTCAAAGATAGCAATGATTTTGTGAGTTGAATGGTCATATTTAATCCAGAAAGCCAAAATGTAAAGTTCTAGAGACTAAATATTCAGGTCATACACCACTCAATTTACCTCGAGCAATTGAAAATCAAAAAGTAATTTAATTCAGTTCTCAAAGGAAACACAAGTGCCTGGGATATCTGATTAACTCATTTCCTCATCTGACGCCTACGTCTTTACAGCTTCAACCTTCCCACATCAAAGAAAAGTACTTGGCATGTACTGAGGCTCAGGATTGAAATGGGAAGAACCTGAACTTCTGAAGAAGGTTCACATACTCATATTATCATACTGTTCATAGGAGTTTTGGCTAGCTCAGCCTCCAGGAAAGAGAAGCCGCCCCTTTCACTCATTTAATCAGCCTTTCTTCAATCAGATCAGGTCAGATCAGCCTTTCTTTAGTCAAATCAGTTCTCTACTAGCTGTCTTCTAGGTTGGATTTTAATGCAGACTTCTGTATTTAGTGTACACGTACTGCAGAGTTCCTACACCAGTAGCCTGCATAGCAGGCGAACAGATGCGGCTTCTAGTTAGTTCAAAATTTTAGAGGATTTAAATGTTTTTATATCCACCTCCCCATGTTTAACGTGCGTCATGGCATAATAAAAAAGCATGCACAGGAATGTTGAAGTTGGGGTGAATACCTGTTTCCATTTGCCTTATTGCTGCATTCAGTGAGACAATGACTGAACACTTGGAAAGAGATTCAAAAAAAAAGAAATATTGGAAACAGAAATTAAGCTGCAGAAATTAAACTTTGTCGTTTCTTTTAGAAAGAATAAGAGAGGATTGGGGGGTAGAGCAGTGACAGAGGAGAAACTGCAGGTTTCTAGAGTACAGACTTCAGAAAGTGTTGTGTTCCAAACACTGCAAGACGGCAAGATAGCTTTGCAGTCTTAACCCATGGTGCCACTCACACATGAGTTTTCAAGAGGCATGTGTGTGATGGCTTTACTTTGTCAGCTGTTTTGAATTGTGCTCACATGTACTAAAAAACTATACAGGCACATACATATCTATGATATGAATTGCACATTAGTCAGTGTAGTTCTGAGTGAAATTGTATCTTTTTAGAGCAGGAAGTGCGGAATACGTGTTAGAGGAGAAAAGTTAAATTCTTGAATGTCAACCAGCTAGCACTGTAGCAAGTCTGAGAATGTGTTTTGAAGCCTGTACCTTTACAATTTACAAAGAACTCACCAACTCTGCAATGTGTCTAGATACCTTTTCTTAGAGCACCTTGCAAACTGAAAAGCATGAAGTAATATTTCTAATAAGTAGCCTAGTGCTGCTTTGTTTGTTTGTTTGTTTTTTCTGTGAAGCCAGTTTACTACACCTCAAAGTCCATAGAAAACAGGGAGCAACTTTCTTCCCTCCTGCAGAAACTGACATCTGAATGTTAAAACTGGAAAAGCACAAAACCTAGCTGAATGGAAAAAAGCCTGCAAGCCTCTCAGAAGAAAATCCATCAGCTCCACCATGCATTGATTTATATTAAATATAGCTATAGTTTACTTCAGCAAATAGAAAATGGCAAAGTGACTCAGTAGAAGCAAGAGCAACCCACAACATGTGAAAGTCAAACTCCTTGTTTATGTGCTCTAATTTTTGGGACACTGACTGTTGGGTACCATTTTTCTGCAGAAATACAAGAATATAAAAAGTAGTATTACGTAAAAATGCAAAAATTAAGAAACTTCACTGGATCAGCTTTTTCACTGCATGCCTCAAGTGTATTGAATGTTATGTGTTGGGGTAAAATTGAAATTGACTTAATAAAGAACAAAACCATGTGAGACTCAGATTCCTCATTTATGCTTGAATTTCAGAAGGCAGGGAAGAATGTGCTTTGAGTTTTGAGATAGATACTGGCTGGACCTAGACTTTATTATTGGGAAAAGATTTATCCATACCAGCTTGGGAAGGGCTGTTAATGTAATAGTGGAAGATCATCTGCTTCCTTGTGAATACACGTAATGATTACATTTTTATCATGAGCATGTAATTAACTCGTTCTAATGTTACCTTTTTTTGCAATAAGCTGCATTTAGACTGAAGTAGGAAAACACTTGATAGGACATTCTGATCAATTCTGATCTGTGTGAGGTGGTGTGAGGGGAGGTAGTGTGGTACATGTGATCCAAGACCACTTTTTGGGCAAATGCTGAATCATCTGCAAGGAAGTACTTACATATGTAAGTAGAGAAAACCCTATATCCAAACACAAGAGATGAAAAGTTGACCAGGGTGAGGCTAATGGAGAGGGTATTTTGTTAAAGTGATGGAGAGAATTAAATGCTTTAAATTCTTAGGTTGGCCTTGCCAACATTTTCTCTGTTTTGCTATTTACAGCTGTTGTGCCTTAAAACCTGTATGTCTGTGTGTGTGTGTGTGTGTGTGTGTGTATGTATAAAAATAAAAACAAACCAAACAAACCTCTATAAAAATAAATCTGTGTTTGTTTCAACAGAATGCTGACATTTCCGTGTTTGAAGTGAACATTCGTTTCATCGGTGGACTACTTTCAGCGTACTATCTTTCAGGAGAAGAAGTAAGATATTTCCACGTGGTTTATCTGACGTATCATCATCTAGATAGGTCATCAAATTTAAGTTTAAGAGTTTTATTTATCCTAATTAAACTTGTTTAAAACTTTGAAAATGGCTTGTACAGCGGAGACCAGTCCAATGGATCTTCTTGCTTCTATTACTGTGGCTTTGTATAAGTCCTAAAGCTATTATTTCATATATGTGTTAAATGATATTTGGGTTTTTTACCTGAGTTGGAACCACACCCAGTACATCTTACTGGGCTTCATGCTAGAGTGTATAATTATAGAGTTCCTCCTGTATGGTAGTGGTAGGTTGGGTGCATCAGCTTCCTGCTTCCCAAATGTGTTTCAGGTATATCCTTGAACTCGTTTAAACTCTTCCTTCTGTTTGTCTACCTTACCTGAAGCTTCAACTCACGTGGAAAAGACATGTTAAGAATGACAAGGCAACTGTAAACCTATACTTGGGAATGTCTTTAAAGCATTAATAACCAATTAATCTCTATTACCTGTCATGGTTTCTGGAGAGAAGGAAGATGCAGTTTCGTCTTAGATCTTTGTCTAAATGAAATTACTTCTCTAATATTTTTGGAGGAGGCCGAAAGAGTCACAGGGACCATTTTTAGTGACATGCATTGTGATGTTTTAAAGTTTTAGCTTGGCACTTGAAAAGTCTTTCATCTTACTGGTTTAAATTGTTGTTTCTGTCTCTAGATTATAGTAGCATTTTATTGCAGAATTACACAAGTTAATACTCTTCAACCGTAAATTAGATTTATCATTCCTTAAATCCAAAGCAATTACCGGTGGAAACTCCACAAACTATGGAAGTTAATTTTTTCATGAATAAATTTCCCAAATACTAGGTAGAGCTCTGTTTTGAACCTGTCAGTTTAAATTACTTAAATTCTGTGGCTGTGCATGATGATTTTTTGTTAAAATCTATCATTATATTAAAGCTTAGCAGGTACTATTGGGTCATGTATGTGACAAAGCAGTTATAAGGAGACAATGTTGCTCTGGCACTTTTATGTCTTAACTAGACTTACCTGCTTATTTCCCATGGTCCTGTGCTGAGCATAGATGGTATTGAGGAGACATTCATGTCTTGAAATACAGGGGTTTTAGTATTTTAATTGTCTTGTAATTTCGGGGGGGAAAATGCAATTAGACACTTAATAGTAATGAAAAAAACTGAAAGGTGCTTTGGGGTTGGCTTCTTGATCTTTGCTAAATGTTGTTTTACTTATATTTTATCTCTTTTCACTGGAGGTCTACTTGGCAAATAGGTGTGGACTTTTCCAGCATAACCTATTGGTACACTTTAATTAACCAGTTCTGACAGAAGCAGAGGATATTTCTTGGCAGACAGGGAGCTGGTAAATGAATGCTCATGGACGTTTACATCGAGTGGCAGTTTGTCTGCCAAGAAATGCCTGAACCATTTGTCGTCAGTGCTGATGGTTTATGTCCTGTGTCTGTTAATGTGCAGTCTCACTTTCAATCAATGTGTATAGTTTCTTCTAAGTAACACCTAGTCGTTACTTCTCAACCATTCCTTCATCCTCAGAGAGGCAGTTTTGCCACTACCTCTTCTAGATCGAAAGCAGCACTCGTGTTCCAGCAAAACTCTTGCACAAATGAAATGAGGAGACATCTGAAGCAAAAGAGTTTCACACAACAGATAATTAAGTGGAGCTCTTTGCAGTGGAGTATTGGTGATAGTGGATGCTAGTGCCCATTCTAAGATTAATGGACTCAGTAATGAAAGTAAAATAGGCTCTTAGACGCAGAGAAGAGGTGTATGATTAGGGAGGGTGCCAAGCTCTTGCAGGCCAGGAAGGGCATCATGCATGCTTGTCACTGGTTCTCACACTCTCTGTTAGACATCTGCTGTCCAAGACAGAATGGTGTCTCTAAACAGTTGTCCTGCTGGCTTAGAGAGTGCAATTCAGCATGCTCTGCATTAATCAGATTTGGGGAAACTTCACAGTTTGTCTCCTAAATGCAGGATGCTGTGGCAGTAGCCAGCCTCTGCCCGTGGAAAGAATGGGGCGCAGCAGGGTGAGTTTTTCCCGTATTATGTGGATCTGTACTTCCCTGCTGCTGCTGAGGGGTGTTGAAAGGCCTGAAGGCCCCAGAGGCTGGCTGCCACTGTAGAAAATATATCTGTTAGTCCATTACATTAGTGGGTGTTACGAAAAAAGTGGCACAATCTGTATGCACATTGCTTGAAGGATTAAACTTCCTCAGTTAAAAGCTCAATTAATTCTTTATCAGATTAACTATTAAAAAATCTTATATTTGCTGTGCTCACTTATCAATATTCTAATTAAAGAAAGCTATGTTTCGGTAGAAGGAGTGATGGAAATAATTATTGTTTGTACTTCGGAATTACATTTCCAGGGGTAATGATCCAAAGCTGCAACACATTGTATGTTCCGTAATCATTTGTAAGTCTAACTAATCACGATTAAGGAATATGCTATCATACTGAGTAGTTCCTAAAACATCCTCCTCACATAATAGTTCATTTAGATAAAGTCACCAATGTGAAACATTCTGAAAATGAACAAATTGAATACCTTACCTTTTGATAACGATATGTGCTGCTCACTTGCAAATAGAGCTATGAGAAGCTTTCTATTACACTTCCTACAATTTCTACCTTATCAGAATTAATGTGAAATACCTAAAAGTGATAGAAATGTCATATGGTTTTTTTTATTCACTTTGCTAACTATCTAAACCCAAGCCAGAAAGAGTTTCAGTCAAATATCAACTTCAGTTGTAAAACAGCTAGAAATATCAGAAAACTTCATTTTAAGATAAGTAACTGTTTAAGTGCTCCTCTTCTTTTTCTTGGTTGTTTTTTTGTTTCTTTTGGTTTTCTAGGTCCCTAATAGTAATACTGTATGTGAATGCTTTCCTTGGTATTTTTTCCATGAGTCAGTGGTTGTAAAGGATTATTAAAAATAAGCCTGGCTCCTTAAAGGCACTGCTAGTATTGAAAATTTTTTTGTTTGTATGAAGGTATCTTTAGGAAATTGTAATATGATGGATTTATCCCATAGGACTGGGACAGATTTTTTTTTAAACTTTCTTGATCATTTTGTTTAAATTAAACCTCCATTAAGTAGACATGTCTTAGAATCTTAGAAGATTCCTCTTTTAAGTATTTTTTTGTTTTTAAATGAAAAATAGAATGTAAGAGAGAAATTTGTTTTACAACTGCCTTGCTGTACTTGGTAGTTTGATGTTAAATTCTGGTATACCAAGAGTCAGAAGTATTTTATGCAACAAGATCCTCTATTCTGAAGACCCAGATATTTACACTTCCAGATGTGGTTGTATAAGGAAATAACTTGTTAGCTTTTGGAGTAGGACAACACTGTATCCTCTAACAGCAACTGAGATCTTTCTTGGAATTCATGGAGATTACAAACATTAGTTCTGAACGCTGTAATTTTTACGGCCAGAAATAGCTGTGATACCGATGCTGAAATTCATGGTAGATGTATGGCCCTGCTCTTAGCCCAGTCAGGTTTGCATGTTCTCTGGGTCTTCTGATTTACTCATAACTGGTTCTTAAAGGCACTGCTAAAGCTAAGTAATAAGGGGACTGTTTTATTTGAAGGTTGGTTCCACAGTCAGGGAATACATCGCATAGGCAGAAATAGAAGGAGTTTTTAATTTGTTGTTTGCACGAGTAGCAAAAAAGTAAATCCAAAATGTTGTGATGTGAGTAAGGATTCAGCTGGTAAGTTCCCAGATTCCTTTGAAGTTTTTCTGGTTTTTGAATAGGATAAGTAACTTTTTTTTTTCCCCAGAGTTAAAATATTTTGGATGCAGCAGCTGTTCTTCCTGCATAATATGCTCATATTGCCATTCTTCTCCACGGCATGAAGCAGAAATATAACAGATTTGTACTTTTTTTACTGTGGTAGTATAACCTGTTTGAAGGAACACTAATTTATTCTGATCAGGGTGAAGGAATAACAAAAACAAGTTAACTCCAAAAACTCCAAAACCAAAAAAACAGACAAAGAAAAAAGCCTAAACTGTTCTTCATGATAGTAAGTGTTGGACTTAGAGTTTCATCAGTTAATTAAAAGTTAAAAAAAAAAAAGTGGGAAAAAAGTTATGGCATAATTAGTTTATATCTGTATTTAGAGTTGGACTTACAGTGGTCAACAGTTACACTGTTCAACCTCAGTTGATGATCTTGGCTTCCTGACTGACTTTAGACAGACCTAATCATTGCTCACTGTAAACCACCATCTCTCAGTTATTGTAGTGGTGTCTTACTAATGAGGAGCAGGCATGAAATAATGATACAGATATAGAGCTGTCTTTGCCAGGCTGACCACAGAAGATTGGCGACTTCATATAGTGCTGAGACATTCTGCAGAATTTAGCTGTAGCTATTCTTTCTCTCTCTCTCTCTCTCTTGCAGAGGTGCCCCTTCAGAGAGAATATTTAAACTCCATGACTACCAAAAAAAAAAAAAAAAATCCGACATTTAGCAGTCTTGAATGGTAGGAGAATGAAGTTTGTCGCCTATACAAAGGTACTGGCCTTTTCTGCAAATTGTGGTTAAGTTCAAGTGTATGTGCCTTGGAGATCTTAGCTCACCAGCGTGAGAATTGACCGCTTGTTTTATCTCTTGCTTCCTCTCACTTGACTTGACACTAGTTAACAAGAGGACTTTTCCTTTTATGTCTTGGAAGCTGGATTTCTAATGCTGTTTGAAACTCCAGGCGTACTGTATCAGCTTGATCACTTCTCTGTGAATGCCACTTAACTCCTCCTTAATCATCTTCACAGACTGGCAGTAGAATTCCCTGTGTGCTACAAACTAGAAGACTTCAATTGCCTGTGGTTTTCTGCAGCCCTGTTTTCAGATTTGGGTCTTGTTTCCCACCTACCATCCATCTGCTGCCACTTTGAAGCAATACATCAGTGGTGTCGTGTTTTAGTTCTGTAGAGCTCTGAAATGATCTTTATGGTCTCTTTCATTTTTACAGATTTATGATTTTTTAACTTGGTATTTCATTGAATCCTGGAGCCATTCAACTTGCAAATGACCTCAAGAGATCATCTAGTCCACCCTCAATATTGCAACAGTCCATTAGGCTTGTTCTTTGAAGAACCTTTCTGCATGGGAGCATGCCTAGGCTCTTCAAGACCAAACACGGGGGCAAGTTTATCTTTTTGGCAGTGGCTTTGGTTCGTGCATTATGCTCTTTTAAACAGACATCTCTTACTGTTTCTCCTGGCTCTCTAGCAGGCCTCATGTTTATTTTTTTTTTTTTTTTTTAAACTTTAAACTTATTCTTCAAAAATTGTGTTTAGCCTGACTCAAGGGTTTTCATTTAACTTGTCAGTCATTATCAGTTTCTGTATTCCTTGCTTGAACTCAAGATAGTTTTACTTTTAATTACCTTCTTTACAGCCATACCAAAAGAAGGTAGAAGTCATCTGAGCCTTTTGATTTGAGAATTTTGGACTTTGAACCTCACCTTTTATTCTACAAATCATCTCCAAGCAATTTAACCATCCAGCTGTTTCTTACTAAGTGCATTTAAGCTGGTCATCTTGATTCTCTTTCCAAACTTAAACATTACCAAAGTGAACCTTTTGTTTAAAACAGTGTGTTGAATTGGGGCATGTGGCCCCTGTTAGACAGTAATATGTCAAACTAAGTTGAGAGCTACTTTTCCTCCTGTAGGCTCTGAGTTTCTGCAGAAAGGTGTCATTACAGTGTATAAAAACAAGGTCTATATCAGCTCTGATGTAGCACATAACAGCCTACTCAGGGACAGAGAAGGATTTAAAATCTCCTCTGTTTCCCACAATCACATTCTGTAATCTCCATTACTGTTTCAGTCTCTTCACCACCTTTAATAAATCTAATGCTGTTCACTTTCTGTGCTAGCTGCATCAAAATGTACTGCAGAATCCCTATGGATTCACATTCTGGAGATAACCTTGACTCCTAAGATTTTCTTTTATGTAGACTGTTCTGCTTTTGCAAGCAGACTGCCCTTCAGTCTTCTATTTCTGTCTCTTAAGTTCCTGCAGTGCAATTACACTGTCACTGTTGATGAAACCCATCTCTCTCAAATAGGTTCCCTTTACTCCAAAAGTTTTCTCGCTCCTAATACTTCTGTCCACTTTCTCCCAATGCTACTTGCTCAGCTGTTCTGTGCAACTGTGCTGCTCAAGCTGGCCCCACACTTAATTCTGAGGAAAATTGGAAGAATGGTAACAGAGATGTGGATTTCCAGTCTTGCACTTAATTAAAATGTTCCTTCTCGGTTTTCCTTCTCTTCCCTCTCTGCTGCAGAATTGCTGATACTACCTATACGTTTACAGGAAGCTGTTTCTCAGGTCTAAGTACCTGAAGCCTGATGGAGACTCTGCCCCTGTATTGCAATCAGGCACTACCACCAGGCCCACAATCAGCTGCCATCACCAACAGTCTTTGTGCCTCAGAATAAGGGCCCTCAGGCTACTCTGCTAATGTTAGGGGGGAATAGTGGCAATTTGCCTTAATTCAGTGAATTGCTGTCTGCTGGAGTCCAGCAGTGGGTATGTTTTACTTTTGTTTGTCATCAGTGTGAATATCCGCAGCAGGGGACTGAGAAGCTGTGGTGACAGCCTGCTGTAGCTGCCATAACTCAGCCTGCTATGAAACCAGAGCCCTGATTTTGGTCTGAGAAACATCAGTTTAGAACTCCAACCTGTCATAACCATTTTAGTGGTTTCCCTTTTGCATAACTGGAAAGAGTTTTTTGGGGGAGTTTTCTCCTAACAACAAAAAAATTTGCTTTGTTCCATGGTAAACTTACTTGACACGCTTTTGCATTCATATGTTGACTTTGGAAATAACCAAAAAGTTCACTGCTCATTACATTAATTTTAACTAAAATCCCTGCTCACCTCCACACCACTGTAGGCTGATGGTAAATTGCTAGAAAGGGAAATGGGTGATACTGAGGCCTAAGAAATACCATATTGTGATTATGACAGCTCGTATATTTGATGTGAGCTCATGAGCTATGTTATTAAGTAGAATTCAAGCAGCTGAGAGGGAGCTGTTTGTTTCTTCTGAGGATTTGGCTTTCAGCTAGCTCCTGCAGTTTTGGTTCATTCTGGTTCCACAGAACAGTTGGAGGGAGAATGTCTGAGAAATAGTAGTGTATGCTTTCCTTGTGAGCAGCAGCAGCTCTAGATAGACCCTAAAGAAGAATTTTTTGCATCTGGGTTACTGTACTGTACAGCAGAAATTACATGCTGTTAACAGTCTGCCCAGAATCACCAGGCACCTGCAAAGGTGTTGTTTCCAAGACATTTCTCTCTTTTATTTATCTCAGTTTTCAGTTCTGTCACTTTGCAGCACAAAATGCAGTTACAATAATAAAGACGAATAAAAGGAGGGTGAAAACATGCTGCCTGAAGAGGTGGTGGAGTTGCTCTGCAGATTTAATAGAAAATGTACAACATATGGTTAGATACAGGGTTCTGCGGAGCCGTTTGCAAGCAGCATTTAGATTGTTGCAAGTATACTATTCATATCTCAATAACAATCCTTATGTGTAATATTACAGCCAAGAATTTTACTTCTTTCTGCAAATGAAAGCGGCATAAAAACATCTCAGTTGGTGCTGACAGCGGGAATAGATCAGCATTAATTTATCCTGCTTAAATTCTGGGCTGTGTAATATATTTGAGAAGTATATTCTCACTGTGGATGTGGTATAAAAGTTCAATTAGGTGATAAGTAATAGATGTTATTGAATCATTGTACTATTTTTTTCCCCAAAAAAGTACATATGAATATATTATTTTACTCTGGGTGTGGAGTTACTCTTCATTTCTCCATCTACATATTTCACAATGCATAACCAGTGTATGTGAGATTCCTTTTTGTGCTTTGTCTCCATAGACTGAGTTTATTTTTCATTAAGTTGGGAGTTAAGTAAGCGATAACATGCTCCTCTTATTAGCTTAGAGAAGATAAAAGCATAAGTCATCCAGTAGAAGATTACCATGTTTTTGATTCTGTTGGTAGCTATGGAGGCATTCCATCAGATTCCCAAAGCTGATTTTAGCAAAGAATCTTTCTACTTTCGTATCTCTTTTCAAAAATTGAAATTACTTCTAGTAAAAAATATGTAGGCATTAATTAATTCTTAGTATTTTAAATACCATTTGAGGGAACAGAAATGTATGATGAAATTTGGGAAGTTTCTTACTCAATTTGCTCTTTGAAGGATCAGATTAGAAATTCATTATAAAACACAACTTTGTGCCACCTACCAGTTCTGCTGCTTCAAGCTAACTGAAAATCATTGAGAAAATTGAATGCCTGAAATCAGAAGCAGAAAAGACATTATTGCTGCTCTTGCATGCTCTTCATGTCTCTAGCAATAGGTAATGGCATCCTTGCTGCAGAAGAAACAGACTCTCTTTTAAAAGTCTCCTTTGCGCTTGCAAGACATCTTGCTCAGCAGATCAAACATGAAACAGATGCAAACAAGGTTCACTGGCTTTAAGTTAGCACCAACTCTTGTGCTCAATTTATGGTGAGTGCTAATTGGCCAGTGGGGGTTTTTTTTGGCAGGATCAGTTGTTTGTTATTTTCAGGCAACAGAAATCTGAAAGATTTGTAAGATGAGTAGGGAGCTTTCTCCCACATTTTTCGAAAACTGCAGGAATCTACAAGCTTTGTTTGACATTTGTTTATAAAAATGCAACAGTTGAATAATGTTGATAAATGTTGTGGTTGATAAATGAGTCCAGTTCCTGTATCATCTGTGCCAAAAGCTTGCCTCTGCCATACGCAGACTGTATTTCCACCCTATGTGCAAATGATTGAGAAGGAATTTGGAAAAGGTGTTCACATGAAAAATCCTGTGCCACTTCCAGCATGATAGATGCCAATGGGATTTGTGGTTTTGGCAGGTGATTGCCCCTAAACAGAGCTGTCATGAAGCATTTGAAAGACAAATCTTTGTTCTCCTCCAGTCCATAAATGTAAGGGCTCATTTTGCCCAGGGCTAAGTGCACCGAATGGGCAAACTGCAAACTTTCTTTGTGCCAAAAACTGAGAAGAGGATGAACATGAAGATTTGAAAGCAGAAAGAGGAGTGGTATGTAGTGCCAGTGTCTCATAAAAATCTTGCTTGGTTTCCTCAAGAAAAAATAATTTAAAATGTAGTTAAACAGCAGATTCAGTTTCTTAGCTCACTGTTTACATTGCAAGTCTTTTGTCAACATGTATACAAGCTTTTGTATTCCCGTAGGTGTTAGCTGGACAGCTATCTGACTGTTTAATTGCCTAGTAAAGCAAAAGATACAGGAGAGGTCAGGAGGTGGTAAAATATTCTGAAGAACTTGGGTTTTGTTTGATGTGTTTAGCTCTGATATTCTTTACTCAACACCTTTAATTGCTTACATTAACCCACCTAACCCTGCTGAGCTCCTTCAAATAGTAGCTACTGAAAAGAGCACAGTATGAGGGGGACTCTTGTCATTCAGCTACAGGAAGGCTCAAAAGCTTGTTTTAACATCCAAACCTTGTGTAAACTGACATAACTCTAAAGCAAACAAGGAAGATCACTCCAGCAGCAGTGATCTACTGGAGTGGAGTCAACCTTCAGTTAACGGAGAGCTGTCTTCTTTCTGGCGTAAAGGGCCAGTTCCATTGTTTCTGATGTTTCAGATGCGTTGACCTACCAGAAAGATTCTGGAACTAGTTCATCTGAAGAACTAGATGTGTCTGGTTTGTTTCTTTCCTTCAGTCTTTAGGCAGTCATCTGCTTTTGCAGGCTAAGCAAAATAACCATACTAGTTGTTTTGGAATCTGGTTCAGTCCTGTTGCTGCTTTAAAGTTGTGTTGTCTCTTGGGGGCCAAGTTGTCCTTAATTTTTGCAAGCATGACTAGATAATTTTACAGTCCAATAGATCATAAGGATCATCATGTGGAAGGATATGCTATGAACTTCACTTCCTTCTATTTTTCTTTAAAAACTCTTTTTTGTTGTTTTCTTCAAACTAACAGCTGCAGAACAAAGTCAGCAGCTTACAATGCCGTTTCTTAAAGGGTGCTATTTTCCCCAACTTGTTCTTAAAAACACTATTCATAGTATACAGACAATTTCAATCTTTTTCCTTTTATTATGCAAAACTAGTGAATAACTGAAGCCTTCTCATCAGCATTTGCTGCGTGCAGGGTATCTCTTACAAACATGGTTCAGTCTGTGCTCAGCCTGTTCCTTCCAGAGTTGCTTTTATTTCCATTTATATTCTAGAGGGAAGAATAAATAATCTTCCTGATTCCAGGCAAGATTTGCAACTGCTGTAGTGCTTTGGGCCATCATTGCCACACTGCTGCTGCAGGAAACTACAGTGGTGGTTCTCAGCACGCCTGAGCAGAATTATTTCTATGTTAAATGCCATCAGCCCTTCTGATTTGCTTGAAGGTTCTGTCTTGAGTTAATATAGTTATTAACTGACCCAAGGTCAAAAGTAAAGATTCACTGAGATAACAAGAAGAACTTAATCAGCCTTTTTTTTTTCTTGACAGACTATGACAGTTGGTAATAGAATTAATGAGTGGAGCTGGTGACTAAGATGCCCTTTTTCTAAATCATACTTTGAAGACTTTTCTTCTATCTAGTTCCAACTCAAAATTACAGTTGAGGTACTCTAATGTTTTAACTTACATGCTATTAAATATAGAAATAATTCAGTGAAGACTGAAAGGCTTTCTTTAGAATGGGCTATGTGAAGTGTTCAGTTAAAGAATAAAATAAAACACTACAGCCGTGTAATAAGTTTTGTTAAAAATGGAGAGAGTTTATGTGGTTGTTATGCCTTTTTTTTTTTTCCTTCTTGCGTCAAGCGGGGTGTGGAAAGCAATGTACACATGCTAATATGTATACTCAAAGTCTTTATGAATATTTCCAACCATTATTTCCTTCAAATATGTGTGGCATTCAAAAATAGGGCTAATCTTTAGAGAGTACAACTTATGGCTGTTTAATTACAGGAATAATTTTGAGGTTTAGCTGTAAAAAAGTTTTAACTTCAGGAAATTCAGAGAAGCAATTGAATGGTTCATAAATTTGACATGCTGGCAGCTCCGCTGCTCAATCAGAGGACTTGTTTCTGAGTCTTTAAGAATTGGAAATGCCTGTTTGCCTCCTTACATTTTAGTCACTTTAGTTTTATGGCTTGTCCAGTAAGAGAAATAGTCTTAGAGTAAACAGAAAGGAATTGAATTAGTCTGTCTGATGATTTAACTTACAACATAAAAGCAGCTTTTTAAATCATAGTTCTTCTCTCTTGAAGCCTCCTGTTTGGCTTACATAAAAAGAACTACAAGAGTTCACATCTCTTATATTTAATTTAAAGAAAATACACAAGCACTTTATGCAGGCTCATTTTGATCCTGTCCATTATTCATGAGACAATTCAATGACTATTGTCTGTCAGAGAAATCTCAGCAATAAAAAAGAAAGCACTGAGTTAGAAAGCATCATCTTTTTGTCCTGCTATATAGAGGAAGATTTTTCTTGTTACATTACTTATATAAAAAGCCATCTAGGCGGTGTGTCAGAGGTGTTATGAGGAAAGGAACCTGCAGAGTACGCTAAATTTTAACCTGTTCCTCCCCTCGAAAAATAACTTAAGAATGCATCAATGCAACTGCTCATGTTACCAAACTCACCATGGGGTCAGGCTCAGCTGTTCCCATGATTGGAATCTGCGTTGCACTTACCTAAATGGCACGTTCTCGATCCCATTGTTTTTAATGGAATTTACCAAAACAAATTTACTTGTGGTCTGAGAATCCACTGAAACCTGAGGGCTGAAGCAGCTAAAACATACATCTATGCATATATATCTTTCCCATATATCTATACAAGTGAGACAGAAGTAGTCTGTAGCTGCTGGTGGTAGAGGAAGCTCGGTGAAAGAGTTTTATGATCCAATGGCTTGTTCAGAAGTGATCCGTGCTGTAGATCTTACAAAGTGGCTGTTGGCACTGTCTTTGTGCTTGTGATCATTTTACTTGTTTCCAGTATCTGTGATCACAAAATCTGGGAATTCCTGTGTTGACTTCAGTCCTAGTATGGGGATTAAAAGAAGCACTTTACTGTTAAAACATGGGACAGCCTTAATATACAGCACTAATTTGTAGTGCATATTCATTATATTTTATATATGAGTAAAGAGTATAAGAGACACTCTTAAGATAGTAGTGTTTAATTTATTCTCTTTGTGTACATGAACACATCAAACTAATGGGCAGTGGAATGTGGGATTGCCTGTGCGTGAGGAAGAGCATAGGGTCTCTGGCAAAAGACATTAGAGTAATGGAAATTAACTCCTTCGGCTTTTTGTGTTTAATGAAGACTGTGTAAAGCCTGGAACGCTGTAATTGTGTGCCTAAAATCATGGCTTGTTTTTAAAACTTCAGTATTCAAACTTGTCAGTTTGGAATCTCATCATTTCTTCCTTGTGCTAATCCTTTCATAACCTGCATTAAATGTAGTTCACTAGTTAATAGTTGTTCTTATTGTTGCTATTATTACAGGTTTACTGCTTGCTTCATTCTAAATCAAGCCACAAATAACAAGACAAGACTCTTGATAAATACCTTTTTGCAGTGCCTACTGAAGATATAGCTTGGACAATAGTCACTTAGGCCTGTACTATGGCACTGCCCTGTCCGTGTCCTAATGCTGTGCCAAAATACACATGTGACATTTATAGAGAATTTTGAGCAGAAACTGAAACACAAGAGATTCTCTTTGAACGTCAAGAAACACATTTTTACTATGAGGATGACTGGGCACTGCAGTGATTGCCCGGAGAGATTGTGGAGTCCTTGTCCTTGGAGATATTCGAAAGCGATCTCTACGCGTTCCTGTTCCTGGGCAGTGAGCTCTGGGTGGCCCTGCTTGAGCAGGACAGTAGGACCAGATGACCTTCAAGCACTCTCCACACAGGTCTCTTCCAACCTCAACCATCCTTCTGTGAACTTTCACTCACAGCTTCATAAAAACACAGCCTTTGGCTATCTGAAGCGCTTTGCATGAAAACAACAGGGAAAAGGGAAACTTTTCTTCCGTACTGCTACTGCACTACCACTGCAGACCCAGCACAATTGCTGCAGAGCATCGGGAGGAACTCCAGAAAGAACAAGCCCTGAGCTGGCTGGAGCATTGCTACTCCATGCTATCTGGTCTGAGGACACTGTCCGTGTAAATTTTAACCATTTGAGGACCGGCCTCTGAATGATACAAGTAACTGACTTAAAATAGTTGTGATGATGTCAGATTAAGACTGTGTAGTGATTGAGGAAGACCATCTTTTTGAGGGGGAGCAGCGCAGAAAGACGGAGTGGTTACTTTTTTCCATTTGCTCAGTGAGTTGCACAGGTTTGCTAGTGGTTTGTTCAAGGGGCATGGCAGAATATGGGAGATCCTGAGTCTTGGGCCCTTTTGTCCAAGGACCTTTTTGATTCGAATTGATGGGAGTTATTTCATTAAGCTGTTGTTCTGGTGTTGGAGTAAAATATTAAAGTGAGTAAATGAAGTTAGAAAAAAAATGAATGGAAGAACAAATTAAAGTAGGCACCCTTGGTATCCTGTTCACATTGTTACACTTGTATATTTGATTACCATCATTTAAAACTCTTGCCATTAATGCCTGGAAGAAACTTGCAAGTGCCACATAACACTGGCTGAAACAAACAGCTCCCCATTTGCTGCCGAGTTACCATTAAAAAGAAAATAGAATTCCCTTTATGTATGCAGAGTGATTTTAGCCTTTTCTGTGCCTGCCACCGTGGTCTAGGAGTGTAGTTTAGAGTGAAGGCATCACTCAAAATCACTTAATGGTATTGGAATTAAAATATACAGTCAAATTTACAACCCTAAGAATGAATCTTCTTAAAGCACTTTATGCTGCATTGAGGATGTAATTATTGATTCCCCATGCAGTTTATTAGGCTTCTCCACCCCACCCCCTGCTTTCACACAGATGGTGTTGTAAATCACCTCTCAATGGTCACCTGCTTGGAAGGAAAGTTTCATATGCAAAGTGCTATTCTTTGTTTAGTCATGATAGCTTGCAAGATATAAAATGAGGCAGCTATTTAAATTTGTTGTTACAGCACTTAGGCTGGGTACACAAGATTAAATAAAAAGAAAATTAGGAAGCAGATGCTTGTGGCTTAACAGAAGAATTGAGCTAAAAGATACTCTTCGTTACTGCTGGATATGAGTAATTTTACTAAGGCAGCTGTTTCCTTCATCAGGAAAAACACCAACCTCTTAAGATGGCATCCAGATGTTTTCTGTATTACTTCACAATATAATGAGTTTCCACTGTATATGCCATATTTTTAATTTCAGTTGCATTCACTTACATTCAATATACTTTCAAGTACATGTGTCATCTTCCTGAACTGTAGAAGACCTGACGCTTGACGTATTCTGTACTCGTGACATCCTTGCCTGGTGTTAGTCTACGAGTTGCTTCTAGGGCTGACAGTGCCTCTCACCAGCATCCAAGCATATGAATATTGGACTTCCACAGGCTGGAGAGGGCTTATTTTGTTGGGGACAGAGGGCCCTTGGGAAAGAGTTTTTTAGTGCTAGCGTCTGTTCATATTCAGTTGTACTGGTGTGTGGTGTCTCTTACAGTGCTGCCTGTAGTTCAAAGCAGGACATACCATAGTGTTAATTCAGGTAGAGCTGGTTAAAATCCTGTTCCTGTTATGTGGATACTGTGTAAAAATAGAGATTTAAAGCTTCCATTAGCTCTTAGGTGTGGGCTCAGTCCTTCATCACGGCTGCTGACACTTTTAATGCCTGCTAGCTTGCCATCTGTCCTTGCTTGAAACAAATGCTTTATTTGACTGGAGACCTGCAGTTCCAGGCTATTTCTGATAGAACACAAGGGTGGCATCCCAAATCTTTGACGCTGATTTGCTGACGCTGATTTGCTGACGCTGAGCTGTTTCATAATTTATGTATTTGGGGTGGTATGGTATTTCGTGGTCTTAAGATTTGAGCAGTTTTTGCAGGTGTGAGTCTTTGTTTACCTGTATTTTGGGCCTCAGGAGCCAGTTGCCCTTGCTCAGTTAATCTGTGCATGTGCAGTAAATCCAACTCGTTACTCTTTGTGCATGGTGCTTATCACACCCCTTGAAAAATTAAAGCTGCCCTGAATTTGGGGTGAGGAATTCTCAAAGGCTTTTGTAAGTAGCAAATTCCTTTTGTTATTACAGGCAATCATTGCCGTTTGTTTACTTTATTCTTCACAACCTTTTCTTGAATTATTGCAGCAGAGATACTATTAAATGGTTGGTTCATAAGCTTTCCTGGACTAGTGGGTTGCAGCTAAGCTTCTAATTGTTCAAGTATACATAAGCTTAAAAAAACTTATGCTTTTTGACATTAGTAGATAAACAAGTAGTTGCTTTTTCTCCTGTGGTCTAAAAGTTCTTCATCTTAAATAGTTCTTGGAGTTTGTCTGTGTAAGCAATCCTAAATACACATGAATAGCACAAAAGGAAATCACCAAATATAACAGGAACATAGTCTTCCTTTATGATTTTTTTTAAATTCTACAGTTATCCAACAATTCCTTCCTTCATTTTAAAGTTTTAAAGTGCAAGTCAGATGTGGAAAAGTTACTGTACATTAATATTTCTTTGGTTTATGCCTTGCATTTTTTGACCGTTTGTACCATTTATTACTGGCCTTCTTAAAATAAGATTTTCAAACACAGTATATCTACTTAGAAATTCTTCAGTTAAAAAATAACTGAAGTACTTACATACTTTAGCTGCTGATGATGACTTGAGGGGGTTTGTGCTTTTTTGCTATGTGCATTTGAATGAAATCTGGAAATGTCTCACTAATCCAGTTACTTCCATTTGATTAAGTTCTCTACAGTCTTTTCCACAGAGGGGACACTCTTCATGGTACTGTGTGACTTATTTGGTACAGTAGTCAGCTAGAAAAGAAAATTAATTTTCTTGCCATCGGTGAAACCATAAAAAAAAAAGTCTAATTGAATAAAAGAAGGGGTCTTACTAATTTTTTTCCTTTTTTTTCTTTTTTTTTTTTAATCTAATCTAACATATGCAAGAAGCAGTTTTTGTAAGTGAACTTTCTTCTATGAGCTGGTGACCAGCATACCGGGGTATTCTGGAAAGGGCAGTACAAATCTAAAAGCTTACTCATGTTTGTTACTTCCTGAAGCTGTGAAAAAGACACATGCTGTTCTAGCAGTTTGCAGGTGAGTTGTTGCTCACATATACCACAAGCTGCCTGAATCTCTCCGGGAAGTCATTTGCATATTTCTACAATCACTGTTTTCAAAAGCTGGAAACTTATGTAGACCTTCTTGAATTGCCACGTTTTCTTGGGTTCCAAGAGCTTTCACAAGGTTTGGGTGCTCTGATGCCTGCTCTGATGCTGGCACAGATGTGCCAAAGAAAAGCTTTGGATTCCTGTACCAAAAGTCTCATTATAAATACCACCCTGTGGTTCTTTCAGCCTTAGATTGGGATAGGAAGCCCTGTTTTACCACAGGATCTGTATTTTCCAGGCTGTCTCTGCTGAAAACCATTTATCTTTTAACACCTTCCAGCCCAGCACTGTATAATGACAGATGCTGGGAAAAGTTGTGGGAATGGCTGCTTATTGTCTTTATTTTTAAATGAGACATTCGTCCTGCTTTATTAATCTGTGATGCTGTTCACATGTGTGAAGGAGAGATCTGTATGAAAACTAGTGCTACTCTGAGAATTTTATTGAGAGGGAAACCTCAGAAATCATTTCCCGAATTGTTTGAGTGTAAGGATGTGACTGAGGGTGGACTTGGCTTGGCCTGTTCAGGAAATGGGGGCAGCCTTAGGGTGTGTAGTGCAGAAGCTCCACATTGCCTCTGTAGGGAAACTTCTCACATCCAGCCAAGCTCCAGAGCTCTAGCTTGGTGCAATCCCAGGAGAGCCAGGTCTATGCCACTCAGCCACCAGCAGCCCCTCTGGTCTTGGGGACTGAGGGGAGGTTTAGCAGCTTTGAGCAAAGTTGTCCAGATGGGCAAAGGTGCTTTGGGTTTGACGTTACACTTGCAAACTGGGAAGCCTTCCCAGAACTCAGGATGGTGATGTTGACCTTCCCCAAACTCAGAGTGTGGTGCTGACTGCCCTCAGTATGTGCCATTGGGTTGATCAGCTCTTACTGATCTTTGCTACTATAGGTGTAGCCTTAAGTGGAGCCACTCGTTTTGAACACACTCTCCCCCTCTTCTGTGTCCTGGTAGGAAGACTTGAGGTTGGGTGCAGTCCTGTGCTTGAGGTGGGCTTGTGTTGGTGTAGCATTTCCCATGCTCAAGTCCAGCAGGACCAGGCCTGGCCCAGAGCTAGGGAGTTGGTCTTGAACACAGTCTGTTTCCTGGGGAAAATGCTCAAAACACACTCTTGACGCTTCTGGATCTAGATGTACCAAAATACTTCTACAGCTGTGAAGGTCCTCATCGAAGGCCATTTGGCTTCTTCTCTTGGCACAGATCAGATCAGATGATCACAGTGGTATGACTCATTACAGCACTTGTTTCCAGAAATGTTATTAATTGTCTCCTCACCTTTTAGCACAGAATATTCATAACTGACTTGAACTCAGCTGGAAGTGGGGACTGAATAAAATGAAACTCACAGCCACCTGCTAGTGTCAAGGTGACAGTAATTGTAAAAGCACTACTTGCTGATGAATTAATGCCAGCAGCTGGGTAACTTATCCAGGTGTCATAAACACTGAAAATGTGTTACAGGAAATGGTTTCAAATAGTATGGCGTTTAGGTGTGGTATCACTTGATATTGCAGATAGTGGCAGAATTCAGTTTACACTGTTTCAAGTATTTTGTTATGTCAGGTGGAGTGCCACAATTTTTGTAGCATTTTTAGTCTTTCATTGTAAAAGTAAAACAAATGCAAATATAGCAAAAATCCTGGATTATCTTTCAGTAAAGAAGGTATTGGAACAAGTTGTTCTGAGAGAGTTCTTTTGTGTTAGCAGATGACTTTGAACCCAAATCAACATTTGTTATGCTGAGAGGATTTTTATTCAGTGTTCAGAAGAACAGGAGAGTGGCCTATCCCTGTTCATTTTTCTGCTCTCGTTCTCTGCTTTTGCACTGAAATATTCATTCCTTACCCTGCTGGGAAAGGCAGTCAGGTACAGGAAAGAAAGCAATAAATCTTACTTAGTGACTTGTCAGTTTTTATCTGTAAATATAAAAACAAAAATGAGAAATGCTTAATGTGATAGAATTAGAAATGTTGAGAAAATGTCTTTGTCAATTGAAAAAAAAGATTAAAATATAATATTACTTCCTTTGGTGTTAAATTTTAACTTCTGGTTTCCTTCGTATGGAGGACTTCTTAAGGCAGAATTCTGGCTGTTCTTTAATTTATGATGCTGTACCATGTTATGCTTTTTTTAAAATTAGACCTGCCTCATACGCAATTCTAATATATTTGTTTCCTGTGCTTTCTTTTCTTCCTGATTAGCAATAGCAATTAAAACTACAATGAGGTAATCTGACATTTTCAAAGGGATTTGTAATTCCAGCCAGAGGAAACATTTTTGTTTATCCAGAGGAGATAACATTCTTGCACTATAATGAAAGCCAGTGCTCACCAGATGACAGGTCTGGTCTTTGCCCTGCGGTTGCATCTTTGCAGGCAGATCCTTGTTTCTCTGTGGGAACACTCTTTTCCCTAATAAGATTTGTTAATGGACGGAAGAGTCTGCAAGATTTGATTGATTGTGGCATTGGGTGTTCTAACATGAGCATCTCAGTTCTGGATGTATGATCTCTTAGTTAGTCAGTTTGTTCTCTCTTATGAAGACCAAAAATACTTATATGTATTTAAGAAATATTTAAGGCTATCTAATGAGTGAGAAAATAATGTCTTGTTCCCTGGCTTGGTATGTGTGTTGCGTATGGAGTGAACAGACAGTAATAGGAAAGACGAGTGTGGGCAGCAGTGAGGGGGATTTCTTGTTTACATACCAGTGCTTACTCAAATGTTGTTCGAAGAATTGCTGGCTTGGAGTAATGGTGGTGGTTTGACATGACTTTTGTGTTTGTAAGGAACTCGAGACTGGTAACTCAAAGGACAATGAAGGTGCTGCTTTATTAGCCCTGAGCTTATTTTAACAGTTCACAGCCTACTAACATAAACAGGGATTGAAATGGAAAGTGTAGTAGCTCTGTCTTCTATATAATCTATTGTATGATTATAGTAAGTATCTAATTTGCTTTAGTGCTAATTTTGAGTAGGACTGCAGTGCATGAAGGAATCTCTACTTTCAGGGAGAGGAGTCCATCTTACACAGGACCTTCACACCGTGAGAATCGGTATTATACTTCTAAAAATGTTAGTAACACCTTAGAGTTTAAAAAGAGAATTATCTCACATTCTGACTACCAGCAAAAATGCTTGAGAAAACATTTCATATCCTGCCCAACTTTATAGTTTTACATACTGATCACATATTTCTGACTGGTTTAAATACTAATTTTGTTTCCTGAACCAAAGTGCTTCACTTAGAATAATTTTGTTTGTTGTAGTATGGTGTTTAGCTGAGTTAAATATCAGTGCAATTTTTAGTGGCTTCATTGCTCTTTAAAGGTAGTCATAGTACTTTGCTGTGAATCCTCAATTTAAAAGAAGGGATTGATGACATAGTGTGGCTTACTCTATGCACCACCTGGTAAAGAGGCTGCCAATATGCCAGGTAAATAACTCCACTACACCTCTTCTTTAAAAAGTATGTTGTCTAGATATCATAAAGCATTGGAGAAAGTGACAGAGGCCTCGGGAGTAGTTTGTAGACTTTTAGATTTGTAGATAAATATTTAAACTAAGCATGGGGTGAAGGGTGGGTGCAGGTATGGGACTGTGACAGCTTCTGCCAGGTCTGACCCGGTTGGAGTACTTCATGTAAGTAATCTTTCATTACTGCTGGATGAGCATTCATGAGGAAAAGCCAGGAAAGGTCCTTGAGGCTCTGAAGATAACCACTGGGATGGGAAATTTTGCTGTAGATATTTTCCTATATTATATATAATGTCTCTCACTTTTGTGCTCTGTCATTTCTGCCTTTGCTTTGTGCTTCTCGGTAATGGCTGTCATCATTTGTGCTTACCAAACAATCAATTTACTGGGTGATAGTGGGGAAGGATCAGGGCTTGGCAAAAGTGGAAATTCATGTCAGAAGCAGAGATAATAAGTAGAAGTTCCTATTGTTTGTTTATTTTCATTACCCCCAAAAATTCTTACCCAGCACAGTATTTATTTCTTGTCCAATACTGTAAATTTCTGCAAAAGAAAAATACAATGAACATTGCAGATGATGTGCAATAATTGCAGCACCTGCTTTTTCTGTTATCTTTTGTTTTTTAAACTCGTAAAATTGCAAATTGAGAAATAAAGTGGTTCCTTTATTTATCTTCACCCTTTTACCCTTGCTGATGGAGTATAATTTTACTGCATGAGGCTACAATTTATTGTGCTCAGTCTTTCAATGTTGTTGTATTCCTGTCATTCTTGTCTATGCTGTTCTCCTTCGTAGTGATTTAGCAGTCAGTTGTTCAACCGTGTTAAATTAGACTTAGAGATAAAATTAGACAATGTCCATAGTTGATTTTTGTTTTTAACTTTGGAAGGGGAAGGAAAATCTCTAGCACACATTAGTAATAACCTGTTGAAATGCTCGTGTAAACAAGAAGTGCATCTTCGCCTCAACACCTGTTTCAAAATTGTATGATGGTTTAAAAATATTTTTTAATTCTTTTTTTCTGAATTTCCTACTATGAAAATTATTTACTGCATTGGAAGAGGTGCATTTTGGACAAGAAAGAAGTTAGAATGTATTGGCATCACTGTGTATTCTAATGTTGGTGTTTAGGGCACTATTTTTGTCAGGACTGAATTATGTTTTCCTTCTATATCCATATGTGTAACAATACTTCCTTACTGCTTTTTATCTCATGTATTTATTTTTTGATAGCCATTGTTTGTGACATTTCCGTAACATAAGCAATTTTTATTTTGGAAGAATTTGCTTTGTTTATTTATAAAATAAATACAGTAGAATTTTTAAAATGTTAGAGTTGGTAGAAATATTTGAAAGTAGAGCATTCTTGCTCTACATCAAATTAAGATGCTAAAATGCCACATTTTAGTCCAGAAGCAATTGTTGTAAAAGACCTCATTCTGAGCTCACAAGTAATCTTTTTGATGATGAAGAATTAATACAGCCTGCAAGGTACAGCAGATGCTGAGCCTCTCTGCCTCTGCTGTGGTTAAGTGCGTGTGTGTGTGTGTGTGTGTGTGTGTGTTTTGAAGGGGAGATCACCTCTTGTCCTTACATAAACATCTAAAAGGAATACATATGGCACCTTTAACAACATTCTGTAAGATACCTATCTAGCCCTTTTACATATAGCTAAAGGTAGGCGTTTGTGCTGTGCAGCAGATGCTTCTACAGAAATTCTGGATCCTGGTGTGCCCATTGCTTAGGAGGATGATCGTAGCCTCTCTCCTGTCAGTACTTCAATGTTTCAGGGCAGAGAGGCTGATGAGTTGATCGCACCATGTGCTGTGAAAGGCTGAGGGAGGCCTCTCTTGTGCTAAAAGAGCAAAGCATAGGTTTGGCGTCAGCAGACCAAGGTGAAAAAGGTGGCTATGAAACCAGGGAGAGCTTGTGCGCTCCAGGTGGGTTACTGTCCCTTGCTTCTCCCAAGGAAATCTGGTAAGAGGTGATTATGTTCTGCACCAACTGTTTCTTAGTATTCACCAAGGCTTTAACCCTTGGGAAGACTGAATTATGTGCTGGATCGCAAATCCATAACTAATTCTTATCAGAATCCACATAATTGGTAAACTGGGAAGTCAGAAATATCATGGATTGTGAAGGGATTTCCAAGCAAATTGTTTTACCTGCTGCTTTGCTTCAAGTTTCTCCCAGCACTCTGATGCAATCCACTCAAGAAATTTTTCTGACTCCAGACATAATTTGGCTTGAAGTTACTTAACCTCCCTCAAAATATCTTTTACTGTAATTCTAAATCTTGGAGTGTTGCCACAGAAATCTTGAGATGTGTATCATATGGAGAGACCGTGGGATGGGATAGTCTGGAGCTTCTTTGTGGTAACATGATTGTCCCAGAGTTTTATATACACTCCTGATCACATGCTTTTCAATAATAAAAACCTTCCTTCAATGTGGCTTTTAGAAAGTGGTGTTTTACAAATTGTATTTTATTTTTGTGGAAAGAAATTTCTTCATTACCTTGTTTTGCCCAGAAAATGTCTTTATATATTCACATAAACGTTAGGAATGGCTGCACCACAAGATGCATCAGATGTACGAACTGATTTCTAATACATAAATAAACATAAATCCATCATACATATGTCTGAGGAGAAAAAATGAGTTGAAACGAACCATTATTAGAAAGAAAGAACAATGAAGGTGACTTTGCTATTTTGACTACTACACCTGGGATAATCCCTTTCAGTGTTGCGCAAGATCCCAGTGTAATTCCAAGCAAATAGGCCTTGAACATCCACATATTGAAATCACTAAATAGGTTTCTATATTTAAGTTGGAACAATATTGCTTCTAATTAAAAACTCTCTTAGTAGAGCACTCAGTGCACAAACAGTAAGGTTAATGTAACGTGAGCTGGCAGTTGAAGGAAAGCAAAAGCCTCTTTGTTCCAGCTTTTTAACTATTTACTTGGACATAAAAGTTCCTCTTGTTAAATTGTCTGTCATTCTTTTGGGCGTATGGTAAGCATTTGGGGTCTTTCTGCTTTGTGTTTTTGAAAGGAAAGCTGAAACTCTTTAGGTGCTGCATATCAGTTAAGTCTCAGTTGTCCGCAGGGGTATATTTCAATTTTTTGATGAATTAATACTTATACCTCTGGGTATAAGCCAGCTGGGTCCATAAAGACTGTAGCGCTGAAAAATGTTTGGGGTTTACTTGTTTGGTGATGTGTTTTTGCCACAGATTACCCATGCAGCAAATTTGCAGTACAGCAGGTTCGTGGTGATACAGCCCAGGCTCCCACAGCATTCTGAGCCCCTGTTAATAAACCTCAGGGAGAGCAAAGGTGGCCTTCCTGCGGCTCTGTCCTCACGCTCCAGGAGGACGTGGCACTTGGGGCAGGGAGCTGCTGGCCAGCCAGACAGGATGCAGCAGCATCCTTGGCTCATGGCCCCTTCCCTGTGCACAGGGCACCTGGCAGGGGCACCCAGGAGCGCGTGACCTGCTGTGCAGTATCAGGTCTGGCTCGATGGTGCTTGTGCCAGGGGCAGGTCATCTGGGCATTGTCACTGTGTGACCCTGCTGTGCGAGTTCTCTCCTTACCAAGTGCAATGGGAAACAGGCTGTTCCCTGCTGCTTTGTTCCTTTGATGTCGCTCTAAAGGAGCAGGGATGCTTCATTGTGCTGAGATGGATTGTACTGTATACTCAATAATGATATTAGCTAAACTAATTTACTTGGAGCAACAATGCATTTTCCAACACTTGGTTTCTTCTTAACTTTCAGGTTTTCCGAAAAAAGGCAGTGGAGCTTGGAGAGAAATTGCTACCTGCTTTCAACACTCCCACTGGGATACCCTGGGCATTGCTTAATATCAAGAGGTAAAACAACTGCTTTTTGGTGACTTAAAACACATAAAAAATTATGTTGGATCTATCTTTGCCACAGAAGTATTAAAATTGATGCACAGTTTTTGTCTTTCTGGTTCTACGGTTTAAATTGGGGATTTTAAGTGGATATATGTTGCATGCGGAAGAATACATGCAGAAATATATTTATTCATCTCAGAATGGGCTGTGTTTTTGTCAGTTAGTACGCTGCTCATCACTCTTCCTGAAGTCCTTTTAGTATTGTTTTAGGTAGGCTAAGAGCAATAGGACATGTGCTACTCTAGCCACTTTGTACTCTTATTTTCACTTGTTCTCAAATGTGGTATCAGCATGTCCTTCATATCAAGAAACAAGAGAAATGCCTGCTACCAGAGACTCACTGTTCTATACCCTCTCCCAAGTGGTTTTGCTTTGGGCTGTTGTGGTTTGAAGGCTGCTCTGTTTGCTGTAGGAGATGCTTGATTCCCTAAAGTCACTCTTGCCTCCAGTATCTGGTTCCAGACATGTCAGCAATTCCTTGGTCCGACTCAGGGCTGCTACCTGTGTTACTGTGCCGGTAAAGAAAATGGTTTCTTTGCACTGCTTGGCAAAGAATATTGAAAATGACACCTGTGGGGTGTATTTGTGTGTTTGTAAGGATGCATCAGCTTTCTTCATACTGCTATTAAACCCCAGCATCACTCATCACAAGAAAGTGAATCCAAAAGAATTTCACATGTGCGTGTGTTGGTGCTGTGGTTTTTTTGAGTCACTGGCTCCTTGACAGTCAGCATCTTCCCCTGTTCCCTGCTTGCTCTGTATTTATGAGTGCACCTTTACCCCATAGTGAGACAGACACTCGTGTGTTGCTTGATTGGCTGTGTTTGCTTCAGGCTTCACAGTAAACTGCTCAGGGCCAGTCCTACAGAAATCCCTGGCATGTCAGTTCAGACAGGCTTACCTTCCACCTTCCTTTCAAACAGCAGTGAGGTAGAAAGCCAGAAAAAGCACATCTGTGTGCAGGAGCAGGAGGGACTTATTGACTCCTCAACTTTCTCATCATTGAAGGGGCTGATTAACTGCTGTCTGGTGATGATCTTTGGGCTTTGGCTGGTTACTTACATGCATGCTAATAATTTTTTCACAACAGGCTTCCGTCAGTTCTGCACAAGTTCAGTAGTATAGCAGCTAGAGGTGTGTTACTTGTTTTTAAGCTGTTAGAGAAACTTCTGAATACAAAACCCTAGCATATGTTTGTAATTGCAACACAACAATACCTTGCTCTACATAGTATATTTAAGTGTGCTTAAGGTATTCAGGCTGAAAATTTGTCTTTTATATAGCCCTTATCTAAATCCCTCCTTAACTGTTAATATATCAATGTTCTTTTTGCATGTAGTTCAAATTATGTGATAGACCTTTATGGTTTGTTCCTACCTCCTCACGACAACTGCTGTGGGGCACTACAGATGGCAGCTGCAAACATTGCAAGGTGGTCATGCGAAAGGGATTTGTTTCTTACCTGGCACAAAAGTGAAAGAGGATCTCTGCCGAGATAATTTCCTTTGCTGTGGCAGAAAAATTGACATTAAATGCTGGGTTCTTGGTTATTCATTCTGAATCCTTGCATATCTGCCTAGCTTTGACCTTCAGTAGATGACTCTTCCATAATACTGTGAGTAAACAAATATACCGTCATCCAGGCTTAGGAAATGCTAAGCCTCTGAAGCCTGCATACATTGTGGATCTAATATGCCTCATTTCTGATTAGTGTGTTATTTGATTTTATTTTGATTTATGCTTCAAACTGGAAAACACTCACAATAGATTATGGGTGTCAGTGGTTATTTTTAAATTACTATTTCTGGATTAAGAGATGAGCTGGATATTTGTTTAACTTTGCAAATGTTCTTCACAAAATAGTTGGGTTTCTCTGCTCGTCCCTTATCACCATAGCCAGACTTGCTCTCTCCTTACAAGCTTCTGTTTGTAAACATACATATGTGCTTTTGTCTCCTTACATGACAAAGACATCCACTTGAAGTATTATTCTCTTTATCTTTTCCATTGTTTTGGTTCATCCTGCTTCTTTCCTCACCACTTAGTGATCTTGGGACACTGTCTTGTTTGTGGAACTCTTATTATCAAATACGATAAAAAGTTCATTGTACTATTCTTCAGCTAAAAATACTTGCCCGTTCATGAGTATGTTTGCTTGTAAAACTTCCTGTGGCTTCTAAAGTACAATTTAAGTAATTAGATCAGTGGGTTGTAGTGGGATTTCCTTTTCTTTCTTTCTGAAGTTTCAGTTTCACTTCCATATTTCTGATGTTGCCCTGTATTTTCAGTTCATCTTCAGCATCTGTTTTTCACATCTGCTTGCGCTGCAAAATTTGAAGTTCTTTTCATGGCTCACTTGCTTATTTAAGTAAACAGTGTGGTATAGCACTTGAGGACGCTGCTGGCTAAAAACAGGAGTACTAAGAGGGAGAAGTGTATAAAGCAGTGGTGGGTTGAAAAACAAGTTTGAGTCTTATTTTTGGGGATAAGAAGCACAAACTGGCAAAGCCACTTTTATTTCTTTATTTGCTTACCTTTTTTTCCCCTCCCTCACACAAATCCTTTGTTTAGAATTCCCTCTTCAGTACTTCTAAAACACCAGCTGTAACAGTTTCTTGAAATACCACTAGTTCATGATCTTTTTTTTCTTCTTCCTAGTAAGCTGTGACAATCTAGCTTCTTCATGCTAAAATTGTCATTTCTCTTTCTCTCTATAAACTTTAAGTAGTTTATGACTGATCAATCAGACTGCTTGTGTATTTTTGTATTTTACCTCTCAGATTTATAGAAAGAAAAAAATCTGAAATTATAACTCACTTAGTGAGTTAAGTAATCTTAACAAATACCCAGACTTGCATCAAGTTTGCAGGATCAAATCTTTTTGATAATCTTTTTGATATATCTATTTATTTTTACTCCTGTAACTTTTAAAGGGGAATCTGTATGGGGCCTGTGTTTATGGGATGATGCCCAGCTGTCAAATACAGAGAAGAATCCAGGTTGTTGTTATTCTGCTGAATCGATCAGGAATAAACATCTGAGTTTAAAATTCCATGCATTTTTTTTTTCTTTCAGATGGAAATTTTGTTTTTATGTCACTTTTTTCCACTTTGAAAGCAAACCTGTATCTGGTTTTCAGTCACGATTTCCAGTAAGACCACATTACTACTTGCCAATAAGCAAGGCAGAAGCATTCTTATATGAAAGAATATATTTCCCATGGAATCTTTGCTCTCTACACATTGACCAGTTGCATAGTTTTAAGGTTATTTATTGTGCCTTGTGTGCTGCGATGTAGCAATACTGTTAGGCATTAAGGTGCCTGCCTTTTTATGAAGAATCAATGTAGCATATAACCTTTAAGTGCATCTGAAACTTTGAAAAATAGTTATGCCTTGCCTTAATGAAAAAGTTTCAACTGGAGTAAATAATATTTTTATTTCTGGAAACATAACAAACTGGAAATGCGGGGTTTTTTGGATGTCGAGCCTGTTCATAAGTGTTGTTGTGGCTGAGGGGGATACTGTGCCTGTTTCTCTGGCTCACTGAGAAACCTAAATTATGTAAAAGCATTTATGGCTTTAGGGACCATGGAAAGTGTTGTGTAGAAGGAAAAGCTGTGAGCTGTAGCTGGAGTGGGTCAGGGCAGGGAAGCCTAACAGAAGTTAAAAAAGAGGAGTCTGAAATACAGGTGATTAATTTGTATTGAAATCAAACGACAGGGAGTGGTAAGATCTACTTGACATAACTGTAGAATGTTTATTGTGTCTGATGTCAGCTCAAGATTCTTTGCCTTTTACACTTTAATATTGATTGCACGTTAATAGTGGATCTGAGTTGTATTCAATATAACATATTTTATGAAGTGAGATCGCAGGGGCCTTGCTAAATTGTTGGCACAAAGTAGTTACTCATTCATAGGTAACCGAGGATGGAAGTGACAGAGCTGCAATATTTATGTCATTGGGATGTTGTCAGCATGATTTTAAAGCAAGGTCTTCTTTTGACTTTTAAAATTACTGTTCTTTTTAAAATTGCTAGATTTTGTACAGCGTAGTTAAGTTATGCCACAGGTCTTTCCAGGCCTCAAAGTGTTTGGTTTGAGTAAGAGTTTCTGGGAGCTGCTGAGCCCTTGCAGCCACTATGTGTATTCAGAGCAAGAAGATACACGCATAGCACAGCTTCAAAAACAGCTTTTTATCTCACATCACTTGGAAAAAATGAAAATAGCAAGAAAAAATTCACCCATAGTTTTTTTTATTTTTAGCAATGTCTTACCACCAACTAAGATTTCTCTTCTGTGACAGTAGTGCTAAACAGGATGGTTCTCCTCACCATAGTGGCTTGCCCGGCAGAACCTGACTGCTTTGGAGGGGGGTTTTGTGCTAAAATGCTACAGTGTTTGTAAGGATGTCACAAACACAGGTGGTGGTCTCTTATGGGTCGCTCATTCTGGTATTACAGACTACTGGTGGCAGTGGTTTAGGTTGCAGGCATTTAAAGGAGCTTCTCTCTCAGCACTTTCCACCTAGGTGGAAATGTGGCCAATAGAACAACCACCTTGGAGGTATGAAATGTTGGTCTTTAGACAACAGAATTTGCTTGAAAAATGTGTCAAAGTTTCAAAATAATTCCCAATTTCAGAACATGTTTGAGTTTTCATAGTCTTTAGTGTGTGGTACCTCATTGGAAAAACTCCAGTATTCTTAAGGAAAGAATTCAGCGTATAATAGAATGGTTCTATTGGAGTTCTGTGACATCTTCCAGAAAACATCATAATCAATGCACTTACGAGTACATACCTTTAAAGTTTGTGAAGGAATCTTAATGCATTCAGAAAGCTTGAAAATATATCGAAGAAGGGATCCAGACATGTAAATTCAGTAAATCTTTTTGGCAGCTTGATTCTCCCACTTACACCGTAAGAAATGCCTGAAATGTGATTGTGTGGTTGTTTGATTGTTGCATTATTTTGCAAAATTTGTTGCAAGTTGTTTGTATGATACTATATTCTTTAACGGAATTAGCAGTTCATGCTTTTACTTGTCCAAGTGACACAAGAAGCACTTTCTTGCAGAGATTTAACCAGGATGGATAATTTAATTTTTCTGGTTTGCACTATTAGCTCTGGTGTATAAATTAAATTTAAAAAAAAATTAAAAAGACTGCAGAGTTAAATAAAGCTTGTTCTTCAAATTTGACTATATTTGGCAAAAATAAACCTATTTTTAAAGAGAGTTTAGAGAGGAAAAACTTACACTGTGTGCACAGTTTGTTATTGTAGGATCATGCAGAAGCTGTGTTCAGATTAAATCTTTAATTATATCCCTTCTGTCTAATTTTGGCATAATTTTAGAGGAAGAAATCAAAATTACCTAAGAAAAAAAGCTAAAAGTAGCAGACATACTGTATAACTGCTTTGCATGTGTGGTTTTGGCAAATGGCTCCACTGATGTAATAAATTGGTAATAATAACAAAAAAGGATTTGGATATTGAATTAAACACTGAGATTTCCCCTGTAGCAAAACAGACCAATGGAAAGCAGACTTTTGCCTTCAGGCATTTGGATCACAGTGGATTTGTATTAGCACTGGAGGCAAAGAGATAATCCTAGCTGAACGTTACCTCTCTAAAAATTATTTGGTTTGTGTTAAACATATGTTTTTATTAGAATGATCTGCCGTATGGATATACTGATCTCTTTCCATTGACTAAAGAAGACCTTGCACAATTAATTGAAAGCACTAGCATCTTGACTTGAGGAAATTAATTCCATCCTAATTTATAAGTATGTAGTGACAAGGATGATTTCAGCAAAGGGTACATTTTTTCAGCTCAGCCATTTCAGTTCATTGCATGATTCATAAACAAGTTTACATTTCTTGAGTCAGTATTGAATGCAAAACAACCAGGAAAAATAGTCATGCGTGTTAAATAACAGAAAATTAGAAATTTACGTGGTTTAGGACATGTTAGAACACCACAGGAAACAAATTCCTTGCCATGTCTTTACCTCATCTGAAATTCCTTGCTGTGTCGTCACCTCAACTGAAATGAGTAGCTAGTTCTGCATTGCATGACTAGTGCTTTATGTTCAATATTCAGTATACTTGACCTGTTGTGACGTCTAATTTACCATTAAGCAATGTAAAAAAATCTCATTTATAATATCACAAAAATTTCATGAGACAGTTCAAGGAATGTAGCTCTTTGTTGAGAAAGAAAGAGAACCAAGAAAAATATTATTTTGGTGATCGCCCATAATGATAGGCTGTATTATTCAAATAGCAGCTTCAATTCAATATTGTAATGCAGAATTTGTGTGGGAGGCTGCCCTCTGGCAATAACACAGGAAGAATTTGGGGCCTACTATTATTACTGCAAAATATCTTCTCAGTTTAAGTGCTTTCTTTATAGCCAAAAGAAAGATTCTAGTCCCAGATTCTAAGTTTAAACACTCTTTCCCCACAGTTTATTAGTGCAATGTAAAATGAGTATAGATACTTACAAGTTCATAATTATCATATTATTTATCTCTGTAAAACCCTGTGTGAGTATTAGTAATGGTATTCATCAGCACAAAATGTACGATTACAAACACTTTATAGATCTCTGTGGTGCTAACAGTAGGTAATGTTCTTTTACAAAACAAAACAAACCTTCTGCCAGACAGTCCCACAGAAACCCGCTGGTTACTGGTGGCTCCGCTTCATGGGCCTTTTGTCTTGAAGGTTTAAAAAATGGGAAATTGGTTTTTTTGGTATGTTATTTATAAAGAAGATACAAAGATTTTCTGTGCTGGAAAGGGGGAGGATAAGAAGGTTGAGCTATTTTGTGTTTTGCCCTAGAAGAAATCAGGACTAGGAAGTTCACACCAGTCACTTATGGCATATGCCAGTAGGTGGCATGTACCGAGCAGGTACATCAAATTTCCTACCAGTCTGGTTGTAACCAGTCCTTCACTGAAATGCAGTGACATAGGGTGGGAAAGTTGCATCAGATCCTCAGTTTGCTTCCTGAGAGTTAAAACCGTTCTTGTTCCCCGGCAAGTTTTTGAAATCGCGTTTATTGAAAATAGGATTTTATAAATTAGCGTATGGCTAAGGGTGTTGCTCGTGCTCTTGCTTTAGCTGGGTAAGTGCTGCTATCGCCTTGATATCGGCAGATAATCCGGAGTTATTTGTATAGCATACCTTCCCATTGCCTAGGAGTTGCAAGGGAACCCTTAGTGTTGAATTGCCAGACATGTTTGAGAGTTGGAGTTGTTTGTGAACATGTGCAGGATGAGGCTCAGTTCCAGATGAGACACGTTCATATGTTCACAGGCACAGGAGGAACAAGCTCCCACTAGAGTAGGACACTGCAAAGGCACTGTGAAGTAGCTTGAGGAGCAGTTACGCTGCTCTGAAACCAAGTGCCCATGGCCTGGCCCACTTGGCCGCTGTGGGCCAAGCCCACTTTTTCTTGGCCTATACTGCCTGTGCTGGGAACACTGACACCTGAGTGTAGGCACATTAATCTTTGCACCTGGTTAAAGATCATTACCCTTTTTATTGCTTGTATCATGTATGACCTAATTTTCATCTGTGTATAGTAAATCTTACAGCAGACAAAATGTGACTGTTGAAAGAGGCTTCCTTCAGAGGAAAGGGAATCAGTTCCTAGAGACTTCAGGTTTCATTAAATAAGTAAAATGAGCACAAGTACTTCTCAGTCACTTCCACCACAATTCAAGTCACCTCCAAAAAAAGCAGATCATCTAAAATGATAGTTGTGTTGGGATTGTTCCACCTAAGAATTTTCCAACAGGCAAATTATAAAGCCACTTATGAGTTGTTTACTTCATGTATTTGTTACAATCTGTGTACATCTGCAGGATTTTACCTGCAAAATCCGTTACTCATTTCACGTTAGGGAAATCCTGAAATGACCATGAGAAGGGGAGAGGAGGCATTTGCAAAGCGCTTTGCTTGTGTATTTTAGCTGAAATTGCTTTGATCCTTCTACCTGGTTAAATTCTCGGCTGTGTGGGGTTGTTTGGGTATTTTTCCTGCAGTGCTTTAAGCATCTCCATAACGTGGTAGATAATAAGGATTGAGATCGACCAAGAAAATAGCTGACTGATGTTTGTAGTTCCTCTGTATTCTTACCATCCTAAAATGGTGAGCGTGAACAAGAGTTGTTAACTGCCTTTTTTCAGATATTGTTGCTGAGAACAGATTCTGCTGTTATCTTCAAAGAATACTGTGTTTTTTTCCTCACTGGGAAAGCAATTTCATTTAATACTTCTCAAAGTATATCTTTCATTTCAGATAAACAGATAGGTAGATATATGTATTGGTAAATATTTATTCACCGTTTTATGGCTTCTTACTGCTGCTGGTGCAAGAGGCTCTCTCCTTAACTTCCACCAAACTGTGTCCTCTCAGCTGGACAGCCAAAACCCTGCTGCAACCAACACAGTTCCTGTGCATCATGTGTATCACAAATAACAGTTTTACTTATCTGAATTTTTAACTTCTTTTTTAGCACTTCATAATCTTATTAATACTGTGAAACTCTAATTTTTGTGGTTTTCAGTTTCATTATGCCAGTACTGAGGGGTGTGTGTTATGCCATCTTTATGAGATGTTTAATTTTAAGATGACTATTCATAACTGCTTATGACACCTTTTTTTATTCTGAAATTCATGGCATATGTGTTTTCATGGATATGTCAGATACTCTTGCAGTACAGTTTTCCATTTAATCTTTTAGATTGACATTAAAATAACCAATCAGCATAAAATAGGTTGGGTTTTTTTCCCCTAGAAATTAGTCTGTTATTTCAGAATAATAAGAACATTCATGCGGATTCATTTTTTCCTTTAGCTTTTAGCAGAAACAAAAGTTTATTATTTGTTAATAGTTCAGTTATGTTTAAAATTCGGTGGGAATTGAAGATTTTTCTTTCCTTTCAGGAATCCTAAATGATGGAAGTATTAATATCTTGTGTGCTTGCATAGTTACTGATCATCATTACTTGGATTTTCTCAGCTTTATGGCTGATTTTATACACCCAGCTGAATACAGAACACCTAATTGTTTTTAAACAGTAACCTCAGCATTAAATACAGATACCTGTAGTGCTGTGTTTGTTACTTTTAGTTATCTAGATGTTGATCTATATAACAGCACAGTTTTTGATTGGAGAAAAGCTACGTTGTTTCTCATAGTGTCTCTTAAACATCCAGCTCCTTAATCTAAGTTGCAAAGTTTTAGTACAAGGTTCTGAGATCATCCAGTGCCTTTTTGTGGTTTTCTGTAAATCAAAACTCCTGCAATCTGTCTTTGATCCTGTTCTACTTTGTGTATTTTCTAACCCTGCTACTCCTCTGACGTGCTTGCTCCCCTCTTGTAATCTGTTTTGATTTTGGAGGAGAAGAACACCAGTGATCAGTTTCAGCTCTGATAGTTTTTTCTGCTGAACTGTGATTCTGTCCTTGCCTGCACATTTTCCACAAGAGGAATCTGAATCCTGGATGTATCGTGTTTTCCAGGTCTATGGGTTTCTTCTCTGAGTCTTTTTCCAGATGTTTCTATTTGATAGCATGTGAAAATTAATATTTGGGAATTGTACCAAATATTGTTCCACATACATCTTCTGAGACTTCTGGGCAGACTGTTACTCATTTCCTTCCCTTCCTCTCTTCCATCCCCCTTTCCATCACTCCTTCTTTACCTTCTTGCTTCCTGCATGCCTGATGTTCTTGAGGTCATCTAGTTGATTGGCTCTCTGCAGTCCCCCAATGGGACATATACTAAAGTTACTGCTTTAAGGTATGGTGCTTTATGGAAGAGTTGATCCATAAATCCTACTTGTCCTAGTGTATCATCTAATACATTGTTCCTTAAGGTCTTAAATATTTTGAAATACTTGAATATTCTGGAAAGAGTGATAATCAAGCCTGGGTGTATTTTGGTATAGAGTGGGGGTGGAGGGGGGTGTGTATGTATACCTCAACACAAGCTTATAGATGTTTTACATATATATATATATATATAAATATTTATAACATTTAGGGCAGTGTAAGGAAAATTGGGCTCTTTTAGGGAAGTTTGGGAGAAAAAAATATATAATAAAAAGCTTATGCCTGCTTTTGCTGCTGAAGGCTATATTTTCTCTTAAAATTCCTTTTCTTATCTCTAGTCTTTTACAAATACAAAATTACTTGTTCTTTACCGTTCCCCAGGAGACTTTAGAAACATTCAAAATCACAAACACCCAAATAAAAAATAATTTCAACCTTCATTTGTTGCTGACATTTACTCTTCCCTTTCTGATGCTTAAGCTGACCATGCGAAGACTTCTGTTAGATCATAACAGAATAGGCTACCACACTTTACGATGCCACAAGGTCATAATTCTCATATTTCTACACTCATCTTTTACAAAGGAACAGAAGTGAAGAGAGAAAAAAAATACACTTCTTGAACAGTAATGAGGCTGGAGAAATAAACCGACTTTTGGGCTCAATAGAAAATGAAAAAACAGTGCATTGGTTTTACATGAATAATCCTTTCCATCTTATAAAAACACCTTTTGCTCCTAATGCAGTTATGGACACAGGAGAGTATATGCTGTTTGAATGCTGCTTTAATTATCTTTGCTATATTTATAACTGAATGCTCTTGATGAGAACTTTGATGAACTTTACTCTGTATCTCTATAAAGTTGTTTTACTTTACTAGTTCTCAAAATTTCTTGCAATATGTGCAAAGGTCTGGAGCACTTTTGATAGTTTCTAATGACAAAGTCAGTTGATGAAGAAATTTAATTTAAAAGGTCTTAGCAGTGGTTTTCAGCAATGCAACTATTAGTAAACCCTCTTTTCTAGTTCGAAGTACGTTGGAACGCAGTATTCACTTCTAAATTTTGTCACTAAGAAGATTCTTTAAGAATTAATTTTTAAGCCTTTTTTAGTTTTTCTACTAACTATACTAAGTCAAATTATAATTTATAATTTATTGGCCTTATTACAAGACTTCATTAAAATGTCAGAAGATTCGGCTTCTAGGCAGGGCATTACGGCAAAAGCTGTGCATGCGATGTTCTTCGTATATGGAAATAGCTACAGCAGTTATGTTCTGCAGCCTGAATTAACAAAGATTGATTGCAATCTGTTTTTATTAACTCAAGGAAGAAAAGCGGTGTAGTGATATTAAGAAAATTAATTATAACTTTCTAATCTAGTAATTAATGTGCAGCTGGGCATGAGTGCAGTTAGTGCATTTCAGTAATTTGTCAGTCCTGACAAATTATCATCATCCGTTTTAAGGTAGACAACTGTTTGCTAATCTTTGCTCAGATTTTTATGATCTTTAGCATTTCAGAATGTTTTTAACAGCATAGATGTTAGAAATGGCCTTTTACTGTAATAACGTGAGCTGAAGTTCAGCTGTATCTTTCAGAACTGAGGTTCAGTTGTAATTTTTAGAACTGTCTTTTATTCTTTTCCAGTGTTGTATGAAACGGTGATTACTGGTAATTGACCTGCATATGTTGAATCGTCTTAAAATGCTACTGAGAATTGAATGTATCCTGTAAATTGAGATGCTTCCAATTAAATTGAGTTCTTATGATAATCGCTTTCAAAACTAATCAAGTAATATAATGATGTTACTAAAACTCTTTATTGACTTAATTTTGACAAATTGATAGATGTAACCAATGCAATTACAGTAATGGTCATACTAGTTTGCATTTTTCATAACCTATCCCTAAATGTTTTTCAGAAATGCAAGGAGAAAATATAAATTACCTAGGTGTGTTGAATTAGCATGACAAGGTGACTTGAGGGGGAGAGTATTTGTGCCCTTCTTGCTTTCTTTATGAGGCATGAAGGTTATTGTGGGTCACCCCATGCTCAGAGCCTCTTGTCTATTAGGAAATCAAATGGTACTGAACAAAAATTACAACTAGGATGCTAGCAGCGGAATTGATAAGAGAAAATGCTCTTAAGCAGACTGCCTGGTTTTGCTGCTATCAAATCTGATCTACTAAAATCTACAAAGAATTCTAATCTTCTCAGTGTGGTTTATATTTAGTCTTATTTTCAAAAAGTGATTGGGAAAAAGCACAAAGCATCTGTGTAAAACAGACACTGAAAATGGTGTAAAACTGTTCAGTATCCTCACACTGTCAATGAACAGATTGTTAAAGCCACCTGATTTATTTACGTAAGACTTCTGGGGAATTTGCTTATCTTGTTTAAGGAATTTTGTTGTTGCTTAAGTTTTCATTAGGAATGCATAAGGGAAGAGAGACCGAAAGCCAGGAGTTTTCAGTCCAGTGAATCTTGTCCTTTTGCTTGTTTTTGTGATATAATTTCGACAGAAGATGGACAGCATTTGCCAGAAGAGCTTTTTTTGTAGTACTTGAGACATTCTCTAGGAATTTAGCAGGCTTGGGTTTTTTACTTCTCAGATATGCTTTTTCTCTCTAGGTTATTCCTTTCTTTAAAGGAAAGCATTACGTAGAGTCCAAATCAGACATTACTGGTAGGTGAATGGTGGGCAGGTTATGCCTAAGGGCTTGTGAATAATTAAGATCAAGGAATCAGTGCGGGTGTCTTCGTATTAAGCAGGTTAGTTCAGCTCAGGAATTGAACTTCTTAAGTATCTCTCCTAGTCTTCTCCACTTGCTGTGCTGTGTTTTGTGGGTAACTGCAAAAGTGCCTAAAAGTGGGTATTTGCTTGGCACCATTGACCTGCTTGTTCTTAGGCCATGTGGGGATCACAAACCTGGGTTTGGGTAACTAAGTGAAGCAAAACCATCTATGTCTTTTGTTTGATCCGGCTCAATCTGAGCAGAGAGCCAGCCAAATCAAATATTTTAAGCAGAAATGACGAGATTTGACTGCTCTATAATGACAATAAAATATATAAGGGATTGGGGGTGGGGGGGTGAGTTACTGAGACCCTAATCAAATAACAGCCTTGGGATTTTAGAAGGGACCTACTAGGAAATTCTGTTGGTTTAGTGGAAGAGAGAAAGATTCATGCGGCTCTTATACCAGTTTTGCTTTATGCATAACTCTCAGATAGACAAAAAAACCCCAAACAAACAAACAAAACAATCACAAAGTCAAACACTAAGTATGGAACTTGAAAATTGTCTGAGGTTTGTGGTTGACCTTAGTGAATGTGAGTAATGCATGGTGGTGGTCACCATCTCATGCTGGCTATTGATTTGTGTTTTGCAGCCAGGGGCATATCAGTGGTTTTAGGGCCCTGAAATATTCAATCTTGTTCTTCATATAAAAAAAAATCATTTAATAAACTAGTTTGCATTTCAAAATTAACAGTTAGGCAGCACTGCAGTGTATTGCATTAGTTATATTGAACAAATCACTTTGGAACAAATCAAATTAATGAAGAATATAGTGAATTTGGCTTTCTTTTGCTTTAGACATGTGGTTGCAAATAATTCATATTTGAATTATTCATGTTCCAATAATTGAATGGTTTGAATCTGCTTCAAACCGTTTTGTCAATATCCTAAATTTCTAAACTGTTTGATTTTCAAATTTGCTAATTGTTTTCTTTGAAGTCACCAATGTAATACAGTTTTCATGAGCATTTACAGTAATAAAGCTCAGTTTGCACATGGCAAAATAAGAGTAGTTACATGACATGCAGCTGTTTGGAGAAAGATATTGTTAAGTGTCTTACGTATTCTTCGAAGTCATTCTGTGGTGATTTAGACAGTCCAGTACTGTAAATCAGTTTGATTGTACTGTAACTTTCAGTTAGATCAGCTGCACTTTTTTGGTGTGCGTTCATGTACTACAAGATATTACAACTGACGAAGAGTACACATTAAAGAATTAGTTGTAGATATGTAGGATAAAATATAACCCTAAGTGATATCTAGTGCTGTAACTCATTCAGCTATGCTTACAAAATGGGTGATTGCAGAACTGACATGGGTACTAATGTCCAAAAGCTACTCCAAATTCAGTCATGTATCAAGGCTTTTTGCGGCTGAGGTTTTTCCTCACAGCGTTAGAAGGTATGGAATCTTAACTGCAAAACTTAAGTTTTTCTGTCAGGCCATTCCCTTGGGTCTTGTCACTGGTGACCACAGAGGAGAGATCAGTGCCTGCCCCTCCTCCTCCCCTCACGAGGAAGCTGTAGGATGTGGTGAGGTCTCCCCTTCATCTCCTCTAGGCTGAACAGGCCAAGTGACCTCAGCCACTCCTTATGCATCTTCCCCTCCAGGCCCTTCTCACTGCCCTCCTTTGGATGCTCTCTTAGTAGCTCGATGTCTATTTTATATTGTGGCACCCAAAACTGCCCCCAGCACTTGAGGTGAGGCCACCCCAGTGCAGAGCAGAAGCAGAGTGGGACAATCCCCTCCCTGGCCCAGCTGCCGATGCTGTGCCTGATGCACCTCAGGACAGTGTTGGCCCTCCTGGCTGCCAGGGCACTGCTGACTCATGTTCTACTTGCCATCTACCAGGAGCCCCAGGTCCCTTTCCATGGCACTGCTTTCCAAACTCTCATTCCCTAGTTTGTCCAGAGGTCCAAGGTTGCCCCATTGCAGGTGCAGAATCCGACACTTTCACTTCTTGAACTTCGTATGGTTGGTGATTGCCCAGCCCTCTAATTAGTCAAGGTCTCTCTGCAGGGCCTCCCTGCCTTTGAGGGAGTCAACAGCTCCTCCCAGTTTTGTATCATCTGCAAACTTGCTTAGTATCCCTTCCAGACGTGTGTCCAAGTCATTTATGGGGATGTTCAAGAGCACAGGGCCAGTTTGATGCTGTGTAGGCTGACTCTGTTGGATTTGTTCCCTACTATTGCCATATAATTTTGGAATTATTATAGTAGAGAGTAAGTAGTAAAGAGAGTAGAGAGTTTATGCCTGGCAAGTCAACCTTAAGAATGAATAACCCAATGAGCAATGCTTTCATTATTGTGTTCTGCTCTGGCTGACTTTTAGCTCATTACAGGCTGACTTTTGTAAGGACAGGGAAGAGTAGGAGCTCACTAACATGTCTTTATGTTGGGGAAAACATTCAGCCTGACTTCTTAGCCAGTGGGCAGATATGGACTCTTTTCTGAGTGTTGAGTTAGGTGGATGCACCTAGCCAACATCCAAAATATGTGGTGTGCTCGCTCTAGTCTCACATGAAAAATAAATGTCCTTGTGTTTCCTTCTTTTTAATGAGCAGACCTTGACACTGTAGCACACCATAACCTAATTGAGTAGACCTGGCTTGGAGGATGTGGTATACCTGAATATAATTTTAAAAGACTTACCAGAACAGTCTGTTGTTTTGTATTAAACAGCCAGTAATAAAACCCCAGCAGTAAATGCTGTAGATACATGCATGTCGCTGTAGGAATCCATATAGCAGGGAGTAAAGACAAAATGAGACTTGTACGTGATGGGCTAGTTTGAGACCTATTGAGAAGGAAATAAAAAGAAGACAGCTAAGTAGTTTGTTCCAGCAATTTGCCTTCACTGGTTTAAGCTTCGTGTTAAAATGACGTTTTTATTGTTATAACACTGGTGTATCTTTAGGAGGAAATTAGTTAATAGGAGGGAACAATCTTTCAGCAAATTAAGTGAAAGGCTACTATTTCCACTTGACATCTGTGAAACTGCTGCTACATTCCTTGCCGTAGTGCTTAGAGAAATAAATGAGCAAGTATTCCTTATAATTGAGCTTTAATGGTATCCATATGCTATATATCTTGTAATGGTGCTCATGTTGTGCAGTTTCTGTGTAGTATAAGAAAATTGAGTATTAGTCTGTCAAAGGCCCATTAATGTAAGTTTCTTGATTCAATTCTTGGCCTTGGAGAGGCTCATGCATTTTAAATATATTCCAGCAAATTGTGGTTGGTTTAGCAACTCTGGCAGTCCTTCCGGTTGACCTTTCAGGTTGCCCATTTCGTGTCATACAGCAACCACTCTAGGTAGTGAAATCTGTTGGAACAAAGAAGGTTTAAAAAATGTATCATTTTGATTTTAATTCTTTTCAAAGGAACGTTTTCTAACAGGCAGTAGAACAGAGTCTTTCAGCAGTGTTGTTTCACATCATGTCGTACTGTTGTGCTGAGGCCATAAATAAACTGTTTTCTCTTTTACCCAGAATTCCTTTGGTAAATAAATTGAGTTTTGCTTAACCAACTTTGTCAGCATTGTTTTAATGGCTAATAGCTTTTGGGCTTGTCTTTGAAGGCTTAAATATGTCATTTGAATATTCAGCCTGCTGTATGATTACGGTTTACTGGCATCTGAGATTTTCATGAGTAGTACAAGTTCACGAGCCTGCTTTTGAGGAAGTAAATTTTGTTTGTGAGACAGATTGGTTTGTTTTTAATTGGTCATGAATTGACTAAACATGCCTCAGGTACTTCCGATGATTAGAAAAAGACCTGTTGCTGTCCACAGAGACCACAGCTGTAGCAGAGGTGGTTCTTCATGCTTGCCTGTTAGGGAGGAGAAGGGAGCCTGGCCTTTTGTATTCCATTCCTTCATTCACCCACACATCAAAGAAAATTTGCACTCTAGTTGCTGGCCCTTGAAGATACCCTTTGGGAATCTGCTTTCCTGAAAGAGGCTGGAGTGAGAAAGGGGAGTCATCTCAGTTTTTTTTATTTATATCTGATTACTTTGACTTGGGCCAGTGTGTTGCTCTCATATTCCCAAATATGTAGTATAATGAGTCAAGAAGTTACTCATAATAGACCTAAAGATAGTTTCTTTTGGTGGCTTTTGAGTTCAAGGTCTCCCTGGTACTGAAAAGACAATTGTGCACATTACCAGAAGTACTTATTTTGACTGACATTATCTTTCAGAGGTGTCAAAAAGACTAAACAATATGCCATACTTATCCAGAATATATTGCATTCCAGACATGATCTTCTCTGAACTGGAAAAACAAATATGGTACTTCTTTCATAACAATTCTTGCAAGATATTCCATGGTATAATACTCCAGTCTACAGTGGGAAATATAGAAAAGAAAAAAGGAAAAAAAGGGCAGGAAAAAAAAATGATTAAAATACTGATTCTTTCACTAAAGCCATCAAGAGCAGCAAGAGATTACAAAAAACATCTAAAACCTTTGACCAAATGTTTTGGTGGAATTGGGACAGAAACCCAATTTTCTTGAATGCTTTATAAAACTGTATCATCATTGTTCTCATTGATAATTTATAAAAGAAAAATAGCAATGTACTTTCCCTCTGTATGTTGTTAATATGCAGAAGCTTTTTCAAGGTAATTAGTGAAACATTGTGTGCAGGAACAAAAAGTACACATATTGTCTCCAGTAGGGTTCCAGAAGTGTGGGGTTTTTTCCTGAGCCTTTTTGTTGTACTCTTACTTTAAATAGTAATCTCTTCATGCTTATTTCACTTCATCCTTTATTATATTATTTACATTGTATTGATTAAAATCCTCTTACTGTTAAGAAAAGCTTATTTGACTACTTGATGCCAGGTCCTTTATTATCTGATAATCTGGTTTACTAAATCCTCCAAGGAATATCATAAATGTACCCATGAGTAGTAGTGCACGGATTGTGATTACGTTTTTTAAGTACTTTTAGAAAAATTTTTGGTACTTCTCGTTTTCTGCTCTACCAAGGTAACAAATGTCTTTCAGCCTTTTTCAGCTCTATTGGATTGTTAAGTAATTGGATGGAAAACTCCTTTCCTTCTTCGGGATATTTACTGTATTGAGGTATTATTGTAATTTAATACTGCAAAAAGATTATGGAACAAGATTACTTTTTCTTTAAAAATACGATTCTTGACTAATCTGGCTTTCCTGAGTTTTTGAGGTAATGTTTGTCCTTTTTTTTTTCCTCCATCTTTTCTTTATGGTATATTCAGATTGGCCTGGATCAGAATTTTTAGTGCGTATGTGGGAATTAAGCTGTATTGTGCTGTGCCTTGTCAACTGAGATAGTCAGCATCATTGGTTTCCTGTAAATAGCTCATCTATAAGATGAGCAGCGGCTGTGTGAAGGTATTTGATGCTTGAAGTAATAATAAGGAGATTAATGATGAGGTTGAGGGTTAGGTGGAACACAGTTGAATAACTCATAATAGAAGCTCTTATCACAGGAAACATGGAATAGGGTTATTTCCTCAGGTGAAAATCAGATGTGTATTAGATTATGTGTTATTTGTTGGTTTGTTTGTGGGTTTTTTTTCCATTTGCCTGCTATACAGTAGAAAATTTTCTTGATCATACCTTATTAATGAATTTGATCATATTTTAGCCATTGGTTGATTTTCTGTGATGATACAAACAGTGATAGTCTTGATTAACTTATAAATATGTGATCCAATAAAATAAAATTTAGTGTTTATTAAACATGAAGCAAAAGCATAACACTGAGAATCAGAACCTGATAAATACCATCTATAACTTCCTCTAGCCTAGTGATATGCCTGGGACTAATGTCATTTGAGAAAAATATAGGGATGCCTCTTTATTGTTAAATTACTTGGATTATACTGAATAAATGCATCTTCTATAAATGTAGAAAGTTGGAGGAAAGGATGTAAATTGTGTGTAAGTACTTCTTTAAAGTATTGACTTCAATTCTATTTTTATAAGGTTAGTAGGCATTGAAGGACAAAACTGTGCATAAGCAAATGTGCCATTTGCTGGGAAAAGAAACTTTTTTTACATTGTATTACTGGTTTTTAGAAAGAGAACCAGCTCTCAGTTCCCAAATCTGAATGGTGTTAATGGAAAGGATTTATACAGTGATACTAGTTTTTCTGTCTGGCTGCAGGGATTCCCTGCATTCATAGTAACTTATTGTCTCTGCAACAGTTTTAACAACAGTTGCAGGATTTTAATGCTCGATCAGTGCCTGTTGAAGCGACCACGAGTCTTTCTATTGGCTGTGAGTAAGGATCAAGGCCTTAGTGACTGTCACTGAAAAATACAAATGTTTCTCTGATCCCAGAACAAATGGATTTATGTGACACAGCAATGTGTGGGTAAAGAGAAACAAGAAGGTTGAAGCAGACTGGAAGAAGAGGATATTTATACTTTTCTTAAAGCATTTGTCAAAACAGATTATGTCTTTCACAACAGTAGTCTGAAAAACACTACTTCAGTTTTTTCATCTGGGGAAGCTGTCCCTTTCAGTGAACCAGAATGCCATTTCAGTAGAGTTTCATACAGCTGTCACAGCATCTGTGACAGCAGATACTGAAGAGAGGTTTCCCTCGACAGCAGTGGTGTCTCTGTATTGTACATGTTTAGATTGATACACATATCTACAAATACATATGCAAGTGTAATTTACAGCATTTGTTAAGTTAATGTTAATATCCAGTGAATATCACAGCTGCAAGTCCTGTGACAAGCTGTCCAGTATCTGAAACCACTGTTGATCCAACAGCTGTATTAGAAGGAGAAATAATTGACTGTCATTCAGCAAGCCTTTGACATAGGCTCCTTGCAATGACTGGTAGCTACAAAATGGCTTGAAACAGACCTTTGCAAGTTGTCAGCCCATTATTTTTAATAACAGAGCCATGCAGTTAGTGTAATGATTTTGATTCTATGATTCAAACATTTTATGGCACCACATGCGGCACCAAGCACAAAAAATGTGACTAGATGCTTTGAAAGACTTTTTAACCTGAATGACTGTGAACCCACATAAAGTATTTTCATGACACGAGAAGCTAATATGAGCTAATTGAGTTCAGAGAAGCAAAAGATTAAATCCACTTTTTAGATTTACTGTCTGATGATAAGGAATTAATATGAACTGTATAGACAAGAGTGATACAGATAGATTTTAAATGACTGAGATTGAGACTAGGATTATTTAGGGTATTGAAAAATTAGTGCTAGGAAGTGAGAAAGTGGAAATTAGTGGCAGAGAAATTACATGTAGCTGTCACTTGCCATCTGTGCTTTGGTGCTTTGAATCTTTACCTGTTCTTTTAAGTCCTCATCAGACTGGAAAGACCAAATACTGGGATTTTGTCCTGTCCAGAAGATCAGTAGTGGCTTTTCTTGAAAAACTGACTAAAGCCCTTCTGACAGAGAAGCCATTGTTTTCAGAATGTTTCAGTACGGTAATGCCCTTGATTGGGCTGTGAGTGTCCTTAGCCTGAGTTGGAGGGGACCGCTGTTGCGGGATCTCCATCAGACACATCTCGCTGCCTTCCACTTGGGGATGTGTGGAGACAGCTTGGTCTCTAGTGACTGTCAGTAAAAGAAAGAATATCTCATAACAAGGAATTTGGCTGGGAGAGCAAGTGGAGAGTTGGGGAGCCAGAAAGGAAGAGAGCAGCCAAAAAAAAAAGCCCAACAAATGCATCAAGAGGAAAAAAAAGAAGGAGGGAAGTTCTGGGTTCTAGCAGCAATTCTCTACCCTATTTCTATGTTACCTGGTCGCCTCCAAATTCAAACTGCCCAACACTCATCCTCATAACAAATTATTTTACAGACAAAGGAAGTTAATAACATTTCTTTGCACTCGGACAATGCAATTGATACAGCAAAAGAACTATTTAGCAAAACTTGAATACCAGTTACTAGTCAAGGAATTCTGATGTGGGATAGAAAGTAACTGAAGTCAGAAGTTAATGAGAACTGATCAGGGTGGAGGGGGGATTTATAGCAAATCCTCAGGAGAAAAGAAAGGATAACCTAAAAGTTGAAAGTTGGAAAAGTGATGTAGAACAGGGAGCAGAGTCTCACAGAGGGATGTGCTAACTAAAGTATATCAAGAGTGCCAAATGCCAAGGCTACAGTGGTTTTAAGGCAGCAAGCAGTCTTAATGTGAGATGTGAAGTTCTGAAATAAGCTTTAAACTTAAGAAGTTAGTTTGTCTTTTAGTATTAAAAGGCATGGTAGAGAGGACAAGAGCAGAGATAAATGGTGTTTCTCAAAGACTCTTCTGAAATTCCTAATTATCTTCCTGCCCAGTGAATCTGCTTCTCAGAAGCAGGAGTTAGTTTTTTCTTGCTTTGCTTTGGATGTTTTTTCTTTGGATTTGTCTTTGTAAGGTTTTTGGCTGTCAGTCACACTGAGTTACGCCACTTGCTACTGCAGGGAATTTCATTCTAATACCACCTTCTTTTATTCTGTCTTAACTTATCACATGGATGGCGGAACTGTGAAATTCCATTCATTACTTTCATTTCCTGTTATTTTCACTTCTCTTTGGGGACCTGATTAAAAGTAGTCCATGCTAGTAGTTATTATCTCTGGCATTGCTCTGTTGTGTTTTATTCCCTCTTGCTTTTTTAGCCTTCGGAACTGATTAATTAAACCTTAGTAATAAAGTAATAGGAAGCACTAATTGTTTTGTTTATTCATTAGTGTGTTGTGGGAGACATGTAGGTCTGTGCTGTGCTCAGATAACTTTTATCAGAAATTATTGGGGTAACAAGTACAGTTTTAGAACAGTTTTAGATGGTGACACTGAAAATTACCTTTAAACACTTGACATGTGTCACAGTGATATTTGAGATCGTGTAGTGCCTGACTACTAATTGTCTCTCCCTTTCTCATACTCTTCCATGTGGGCATGTAGATGTAAGCTTAGTGCCCTGTTGGTTTGCCACAGTGTGCCAGTTCCACGAGCTTTGATGCCCCTTTGGAGCACCAGTAATGTGAGAAGTGTCACAGGGCAGACAGCTGTAAGGAAAGGGTTGTACAAACCCTGCCTGTAAAATCCTAAAGAAATTCAGTCTTGTTCCACAGAGAAATGTTACAGGAATTTGATGTAAACAAAGCAGCCCAACAGCCTGAATGGACTGTTTTGTAAAAATAAGATACTCTGATTATTTTAAGCTTCAATAGACACAGTATCACTAGATCTAGACGTCCAAAAACATGTATCAGACCACAAAAGAAGTATACGATGGTGTCTGGTGGTTTTTGGAGCCCATGGAGGAGTTGATTTATTTTTATTCTCAGCAGCTGTCTGACTTCAATGAATACAGTAATGCATGGTCTTCCCACAGGCAATTTCACTGGCCTTTGCTTATTCTCTGCTGCTCTCCAGAGGCAGATGAGATTGTTTCCTCTTCATCTTGGTTCTCTCTGGCACTTCAGTCTCGATCGGGGTCTTGGCTCCTCCTGCTCCCTGTCTGCTGTTTACATTCACTGTAGTGTCCTCTTACTTCAGTGTTCCCTGGGAGCCATCACTACTCTGACCTAATCATGAGCAGGTACATTTCACCATGCAGAATATTTAGGGGGCTTTCATGTAGAATGACTTGGACATGGAGCAGACAGAACTCTCTTGCCTCCCCTGTGTCTGCCACAGCTGACTGATCTTTCTGGGAGGTGGGACTGTCCTGGCAGAGGCCATAGCACAGGCTGGTACTGGAAATTTTGTACTTCATGTACCTCCTGCTCACTTTCTGCCATTACATTAATAGTGCTCTTCAGTCTCTTTTTTGTCTAGTTGCAAGAGAAATTGCCTGTTGGGTGGTCACCTTGGTGGAGATCAGTCCACTGGATAACATTTGAACATTTTACACTTCTGCCTGAAAGTACAGGTGACCATTCTAGGGCAGCTTTAGAGGTCTCTGGCTATGTTTCTGTAAAAAGATAAAAGGCAAAAATGCTGGGAGGAGGGTAACTTTTCTTCTTGAAAAATGTAACTACAAACATTGCTTTTGAAGGACCTGATGAGCTTCATGGAGAAAAGCGAGGATCTTGTTTTAAGATCAATTTCATATTAGCATCTTTTTGGGGCTGTGCTGGTAGTTTCTCAAATGATGAACAGTTAGCCACAGCAATCTGATTTTTCTACTCTCATTTCCAGACAGATGATGATGTGCATGTGTCTCCAATATGAATGGATGCATCTCCTGCACTGGCATCACTGAAGTGGCCAGGAGATCAGCATATATTAATGCTAACTGTGTATGAATAGGCAAATAGACAGAATTAATGTTCTCAAACTAGTAGCTCTTCAGGCTATACCCCTCTTCATTATCTTACTTGTTGCAGTAAAAAACATTCATTTTTTTGTCTGACATTGTGGACATATGTAGAAGCTTTTTAATTCCCTGTCATCCCGTAATACTGAGTAACCACTTGTGTTAGTCTTCCTCCTGGTCTTGCTGATGGCACTGGTTCTATGTCTGTCTCCTCCTGCTAAATCAGCATCCCTGGAGATCACCTCTCCAAGTAATGGCTGATACCAGTCAGTCTTCAGAGAGGGCAGCTGGGCTGAGCAGGAAGCTGCCAGCTGGGCAGTGGTTAGGCAAGGGCAGTAGTTAACACATTTATTGTCACAGCTGAAAAACTATCCAGCTGTTAAAATTTGCGTACATGATCCTCCTTAAAATGAGGAATAAAACAGACATCAAAAACTACCCTGTAGGCTATCTAGCTGATTTTCAGTTTCTTTTTCAGCTGTCTCCATCTGTCGAGACAGTGAATGAGAGGTGCTTGGCCAGATTATGATCATTTTCCTGTCTCAGAGAAGGGATACTGTGGAAAGGTCAGAGCTCCAGCAGGAGTCTGGATGCCTTGGGTGATTCTGGGACTGCCTAAGCCTGCAAAAAGTTAATTGTCATTTACTGGAAGTTGCATAAGAGGATATTCACACTTGCCACTGGGTCTAGAAATAGACAATTACTGTGCAAGTCCTGTCACAGATTGCTCAGTTTGACCCAGCCTTGGCAGCTCCCACCACATGACTTGGGTGGAAGAGTTGGGTGCCAGTGGTGTGTGCAAACATGGGTTTCTGTACCTTTCTTTCTACTCTCAAACAAGTGTAAGGATGATTAGAGGGAAAACAAAAGGACATTAAATATTTTTGAATCATTAGCAAATAAATCATCAGTTTCAGTGCTTGTCAAGACAAGCCCTTAAACCGAGATCCTATATATTGTACTTTTAGGGGTGGGGGAGAAAGAAGTAAATTTAAAAAAAATCTTTAGAGCATATAATTTACCAAATAGAGCAGTTGAAACTTTAGCAAGCGTTGCCTGTGTGTTCTATAGTTGTGTTTGTTTTTTGATTTTGCTTTAAAATATGAACCTCTAATTAAAAATTTTCTTAACAGCCTCTTAATAAATCAAATCATACAGCATAGTTTATTAGCATTCTTAGCTGCAGTACTGAAAGGAGAAAGATGTAGCACAGGAGCTTGAAGGGACCTTCTAACAAGTATTAACAGCAGATCATCCTTTAACTCCCTCAGGGTGGTGTGTAGTACCGGATATAGCCTCTCAGCAAGTTGTTAGGAAGGAATGTGTGTCTAATGATCAGCATTGGTTTCTGGGAAGAGAAGAAGCCACTCTTCATTTTTTTTGTGACACGCTGACAAATGGTTCCATTCAGGGCAATCCAAAAAATTATTCTTATGAAAGTATTCTCAGATGTGGCAATCCTAAATAATGCATGAGACGTTAGACTCTATGAAAATGGCCTCTGAAAATCATCCTTTTGGCTGCCGTTTGTCTCCCTTTGCTAGGGGATCACATATCATAGAATGGGTCAGGTTGGAAGGGACCACAGTGGATCATCTGGTCCAACCTTCCTGTTAAAGCAGGGCTATCCTAGAGTGTTCTCCCAGAGGATGCCACTGCAGTATCCATAAAATATTTTTTCCCCAGTATTTGCTTATTTTTAGGTTGAGTATGTTTGTATATTTAGAAGATATTAATTGCTGGGGTTTGAGTTCAATCATTTGCCTAGGAAATTCTGAAAGCAGTTAAGTTTTATTTAGCATTGTGATGTATTTTGTGCCATCTCTGGCCCTATAGCAACTTCATCTTTTAAATATATTTAGTTTAAAATCGCAAATAGATACTGAGTTTGCAAATGAAAAACCTGACGGTTTGCTGGCCTCTCTTCATTTGTTCTAAGGAAACTTAGCTGATTTAGTTAAATTAAAATATTACGAAAGACTGGTAGTGACAGAAAAGAAATAGACTGAAGGCTTTTGCAATATATAAACACTTCATTAGAAATGCTGTGGCTGGACACTATGTATTTTTACTGACTTTTTATAAAAGGAAGACATGGGAATAATGAGCAACTCTGCCAAAATGGACTGTGCCCTTGGAGATTGTTCTTACTGGATTGAAATAGAGAATCACAGAATGGTTTGGAGTGGAACAGGCCTTAAAAATGATCTAGTTCCTAAAAAAAAAATCATTAAAGATAAATTGTGAGCTAGGAAAAAACTTTTTTGTGTAATTAAAGATTTTAAAATATAACATTACAGAGTGTTTATCTCCAGTCCTCCCTTTTGTTATGTGTATTAGCCTCTAGAGAGTTAAAAATCCCATCTGGTACCTGTGAGGCTAATTGAAATTTTGAGATTTGGGCACCTGGCAAAAGGTAACTGTAGGAGATTGGTCTCCCTGGGTTTACTCTCTAACAGGAAAGACTCCCGTCTTCAGTTTAATCTCTTCTGTGAAGTGATTTAATTCTGTTATCTCCCTGTACTGATTATCAGGGGAGCCCCAAAGAGATTAATTTCTGTGAGTACCCTTGCTGGAGTTACAGTGCTCTCACATTTCCCCACCTTCTCTCATGGTCAGACCTGTAGCTGGCACACAGCGTCTGTCTGCTGAATTACAGTGTGGGATTTCATCTGTGCAGCCAAATGGCATGTGGTCATAATTTTAAGACTAAAACATGGAAAAGCCATCATATTATGCTTTCAAAATTGTCTGAGGACCACAGGCTTCCTCTGGGGAAAAAAGCGGGGGATGATTGGTGGTTTTCTTTGACAGGAAAACCTTGATAATTCTACATTACTCCTGTTTTCAAGGCATGTTTGCTTGGGGGTTGAGACTCAAGGAGAAACATGATGTGCATCCTGGGGTGCTGGGAGGGGAAAGCTTCAGGAAAGTCTGTGTCCATTGCAACCCTCTCTGCCTATTTCTCAAGCTCCATTTGGGAAGGTCTCTCTCTCTCCTGGTTGTCTGAGGGGCAGCTGTTGGTGTGGGGTGACATAAGCCAGGTTCTGTAGACTGGGCTGGGCAGCTCTCCTCTCCTGCAGAAATCCTCTTAAAACAGGATTTAAGCCTAAGGAATTCCAGTCACAAGCTGTATTTTCCAGGCAGATCCTCCTTGGCCCCTCAGCACGGTTGGTAGTACAAGGCACAATCTGCGGGCTCCAGCTCTGGTGAATTTCCATGGACCCTTCTCAGTGCCATCTTCTCATTTCTCTGTCATAATTTTTTTGCATTTTCACCCACCATCACAGGGTAGTTTCTTACAGAAAAAAATCAGAATTAGTGAGGTCCAAAGGGGCTGTTGGGAGTTATTTTCATATTTAATATTAAAACCTTTCTCAACAGCGGTATTTGGACACTTCACATTGTTGCTGCTGGGTCTCTTTTATTCTGGCCTTTCACCTTTTTACTGGCTAAGTCTGCAGGAAGATATTGACTGTTCTGTTGTGCTGGTGCATTTTGCATTAAATATTGAAATTCTGACTTCTTGCTCTGCCTCCAGCTTGCGGAGCTGTCCTGGCATCCTCCAGGCAAGGTTGGGGTATAATAAAACAAGTTGTCTGCAGAGACAAGTAGTTCTGCTCACTGATGACAAGAATTTTGATAAGTGTTTTGACCCTTTGAAGTATTTGCATGGTTTCCCTGAGGATTTGCTTTTTCCTTCAGTTGAAAATTGTCAGCTGCTTTATATATATTGGGGATGTAGTGTAATTTTTAAAAACTCTTTTAAATATTGTTGTGCCTCTGGATTTCAGTACTTTTTTTAAAAGCAACCTTTGAATATTTATACTTCCTCTGTGGTTCCCTCTCTTGGTACACTCTGTACATTTTAGAAGACTTTGTGATCTCATGCTTTCTGTTCTTATGTACAGATGGACCAACAATGGTCTGCCGGAAAAATACTGAGTTGAGTTACCAGCAGCCTAGGTCAATCAGGCTCATGTTTCCCGAGAATGAATGACAGTAGAATTACAAACACTGGTTTTCAGATTCTGTGGCACTCAGTGTTCAGAAACAAAGTTTATAAAATCAGTGAGAAATATTATAAACCAGTGCTGATCCTCCTTCTGTGATCCAGATCCTCACTTCAAATTTGTCTTACTTACATAATCCTAGTTATAATAAGTCCTAAAGTTGCATGAATATGTTACAGAAAATTTTTGTGTGTTTTATGCAGTGTAAAATATACGATTTTAGACACAGTTTTTTGAGATAGGTTAAAATAGTGCCCTATAAACTGAAATTATTTTAGTACTCATCTGGATCTTCAAAGTAGTTTGAATAGTGTGTCTCCTTACCTCTTTCCTTCCTGAAGTGTGTAGTAGGAGTTTTGTTTCTAACTCTGATGTCAGTAGGTGACTGACGCTTAGTACAGGTTGTAGTGAGTATCAACATAAGAAATTTGAAAAAATCAGGGGCAAAGTAAATTACAAAAAGAAAGCAAGATAAAGGAATGCAACTAATAGAAAGAGTATCATACCTGGCCCACTTTGCTGTCCTCCATCTCTTTCTGAAAAGTGCATTTGTCAGCTTACAAGACATTTGTGACATTAAACTATTAAACTGAGTGAACATAAGATGCAAAAAGTTTTCAGTGCTTTACAGGTTTTGCTTTGATTGGGAGGAGTGATCTGCACATAAGTTTGGTACAGAGTCATAAACCATCTTTTGAGGATCCTCCAAATGCCCTGATCATTCTTTGGGTTCCGATTGCTGCTGTAGTTTCTTGGCTTAAGTAATGGGCACGCCAGAAAACAAAACATGTAGGAACATGCAGCGTTACACATGTTTGCTTAAACTAGGGAGTAGAAATAAAACCTTCCACCAGAGACTCAGGTTTGCATTTCAAGACTTCAGGAAGCCAGTGCATAACTTCATGACTGAAGAGTAATGAGATACCCAGCACTGACTTTACGGGTGAAGAGTAAAGAGGTACTTAGCATTGCCTTTTTTAACTTTGCAGAGGTTTTTGTTCACCCTCATAGTGGTAATGGTGAAGAGCTTGAAAAATATCTGAGTTGGGAGCACTGGTTATGTTGTCTCATGCATAGGCAGGAATCAGTATTTTACTCTGCCTGGTTATTAAGATTTACTGAGCTATTCCATTTATTTATTGCATGTTATTTTCTAGAGCACCTCAAGTAATTTATAGATGTACTCATTGTTTATAATCCCTGACACAGATGTCTTTTTCCACTTATTTTGTTCTGTTCAGGTTCCCTCTTTTTAAAGTTCTGTTCTGTTTAAAAGTATACAATATTTAGGGTTTGGAGGGTGGGGAGGGCAGAGTTCATTTCCTATTTTTTTTTTTAAGCCAAGATACTATTAAAAGTCAAAGTCTGCTTTCCCAATCAAAAATGATCAGTGTGAAATCTCTCACATTCTATATGGTGAAAGCTTTGTAGAGTATTTCCTGGTCTCTAGTAGTATCTCCTGAGGAGCTGACTGTCTGCATAGTGCACGCTGGACTGTCATCTTAAAATGAGGATGGATTTTAATGGAATCAGAAGCACTACTGTGAGTGTTCCAATTAGTGTGAGGGAATATGGAAAACTTACCTGTTCCATTGCTCCCAAAGATAAAGGATATGCTATGAGGATGATCAGAGGGCTGGAGCACCCCTCCTGTGAAGACAGGCTGAGAGAACTGGGCTATTCAACCTGGAGAAGTCTTTGGAGACACCTCCCAGCAGCCTTCCGGTATCTAAAGGGTTCTGCAAGAGAGCTGAGGGGGCTTCTGAGAAGGCAGGTAGCGATAGGACGAGGGGGAATGGCTTTAAAACGAAAGAGATTAGGTTTAGATTAGGTACTAAGAAAAAAATTTTTTTAATGTGAGACTGGACATACACAGGAATCGGTTGCCCAGAGAAGCTGTGGCATGAAGTGTTCAAGGCCAGGTGGGACGGGGCTTTGAGCAACATGGTCTAGTGAAAGGGAGATTGCAACTGGATGATTTTTACCCTTTAACCCAAACCATTCTATGATATGAGGGAATACCAGACAACCATAGCTGAAGGTTGCATGAAAAATAGTTGAGGGACTGAAGAACAAGTCTTGGGTTCTACCACTTACTGAAATGAGCTTGTCAGTTTTGACAGGGCTCGCATCTGAGACTAAACCAACACATAAACTTGTTATTTTTGAGATTTGCCAGAAATATATTGATGCTTTTTTTTTCTAACCAGCTGACCCAACTGAAAAAAATGAAAGCTACATTAAATAGTACATAAGATGTAACATAGATGTTTATTTCTGCTTTTTTGTTTTGCATTAAGAGTAAAGAATGCAAGATTGTAATTTGCAAACCATCTAAACAAGAAGAATCTTCCACTCATGGCAAAACACGTTGCTGCATGCAGAAAACCTTTAGACAGCTGTGTTTGGAAATTTTCCTTGTTAACAAAACACACTACATCAAAGTGTTCTGGCAGGTTGTATTGATATCAGCAGACTCTGGGGTGGAGTGCAAGTAGGGACTCTATTACATTTTCTGTCAGTTTTGGTTGATGCCTTGCTGCAGGAACAGCTCGATGTTTTCACTTTGAGATTGATTGAGAAACTTGATAGGAAAAAGCATGTGTGCTTTTTCCATTTGCACCATAGCATGGTACCTTTTCAAAATTCTGAGGGTTTTTTTTTTCTTCCTGTGGGCTTAATGTCAGCTCTTTTAATCTGAGTGATTTGGAAACAAGCTGAAATATTTTCATCTAGAAGTCAGCAGTTAGAACTTAAGATAGTGTGTACCAGAGATGGGGTCTGTTCTTGGGTGAATAACCAGTCTGTAAGTTCTTCAGACTGTATAGAAGAGGTTTCCAGACATGTTGTCTGCAGTACTCACCTTGATCCTATTTTCTCTAGTATCTGATGCTTTTATGTTGCTGTTCAAAAAAATTCCAAGCCATAGTAGATTGAAGTGCAGACAGCTTGTAAGCCAGGTGTGGGTTTCTCTTCACTATGTAAAAAGTACACTAATCTTTGTAAGAAAGATCTTAAAATTACATATTATGATCCCATAAAACTTGTGTTCTGTTTCAGTCACACAAATACCATATCAAATTGGGATTGTGTGCATCTTTGCAGTACCTTGATTTCATTGTGTCATTGATTTTGGTCTGCAGCTGTGAAGATTGGAAATACTTTTTGGGCAATTATTTACATCGGGGGACTCCCATGTGTCCCAGCCTCTTGCTTCTTTATGGTCAACCAGGGGAACCTCATCAGATCTCTTTCCTTTGTGCACTCTGTGCCTTTTCTCTGCTTTTGAAGTTTAATGACTTAGTTTTATTTTGTGTGTCTGGCAGAAGTCTCAAAACACCATGTTATATAGCTGGTGGGGAAATTGATTTAATGTAGTCTTAATTTCCATGTATTGGTTAAACTTCAGTTATAGATGATCGTTTGAAGGAGAGATTTTAACATATCTGAGAACTTCCATCATGATTTATTGTGTTTTTTGCTGGTTTGGGATTTTTTGAGTCATATTTTAACTCAGGAAGAATGCCCTATTTTCAGCTGCTAATTGATGACTGTAGTAGCTGCATATGTGTAAAAGTAAAATTTTTTTTATATATGGATGCGTTTGTGTTTAATGCTGTTTACAACTTGGAAATGAGGTAGACATTCAAGTACTTAGTAAGTGTATTTATATGTAACATTGATCCTAATAATATGCCCATCTAATATGTCACTGTTCATCTAGATGCTCTGGAATGTGGGCTGGCTTTTCTTTAATTTCAGGGTTTTTTTCTGAATATTGCTGCTGGAAATTGCAAGGGGAAAACAAACCCACCTTTTTGTAATGAAACTTTATAGACTTGCTGTTCTGAGTCTCAACCAGCATTAGTTTCTAGTGGGGATTTAACAATAAATGTGCTTTTCTCTATTCTCAACATAAATCCTAAGATTAATTTTGCTGTGAAGTATCTTTAGGTCGTAATTAAAACTGAAGTTACTCATCCCGGTAAGAGTGCCCAGACAGACAATACGTGCTTATCCTACCCTATTAAATTCTCATGTATTGAGAAGGATATGCTGAATTCAATACTTTTAACTTACAGCCTGTTCTGTAGATATGCATTATTTTAAGTTAATAAACAAGTGCACCATAGAAATTAGAGTTAGAATTGGAGAGTGCTATGTTAAGTACAGGGGAAAACAGGTGAACTATGAGAATGTTTTCTCATAGTCAGTGGTTTTTTGTCGTGTCTTTAAACGTGGTATTCTGCAATGAAACACTGTTACAGTGATAAGTGTAATGGTGCCGTTTGTGAGCTAAAAGATTGGGTTGTTGCAAGAAGCAGCTTTACAGCCTAAGCAGAACTGGGGTGAAGTAATTCAAGGTCCTGTGGTGAAATCATGGAAGGCTGCTGAAGCATGGCTCCTTACATATATATTAAGTACATTGTAGATTAATTTTTTTCTCATGATAACAATGTAGCTACTTCCTATTGTATTTTATTAGCATTACCTTATAGATGCTCATGATTATTTTCTGTCTTTGACTTCCCCCCATCTTAGTGGAATTGGTCGAAATTGGCCGTGGGCCTCTGGCGGAAGCAGCATTTTGGCAGAATTTGGGACTTTGCATCTGGAGTTTGTACATTTGAGCCACCTGTCCGGAAACCCTGTCTTTGCTGAAAAGGTTAGACTGCTCTGTCAAAATCATGTTGTAGAAGAAAATCACATATTCTTAATATATGAATAATATGAATGGAGAGAGATTTGGATTTTCCTCAGTTGTAAGCATTTGTCATGTTTTCCCTAATCACCTTGGCATGTTTTTGTATTAAAAAGTCAAAAATATCTTCCAGTATTATTCTGATTTATGTTCTTGTATATGGCCCCATAAAACATTTAATTTCTGTTTATGTTCTAAATTGGTATCACGTTAAACAATCAGACTGTAGAGCTTTCTTCCGTTCTTTACTTAATGGGGTGTAAACAAACCCTGACATTATATTCAGGATAATAATTGATGTCTAGAGAAAGCAAAGCACCATGGTGATTTCAACAAGTTTATTCTTCAAAATGCTGTATAATATCACTGCTGTCAGTGAGGTCAGAAAGCCCTTCCATTGCACTGACCTATCAGAAATAAACCTTGAATTCTCTTTGGAGAAGGAAAAAAAAAAATTACATGCTTAGACAAAACAGTTGTTGTGCATACTAATACTTCCAAAATCTGATAACATTGTCTTCTGCATACTTTTTATTTACATGAGCCATGGAAAGAACTCCTCCTTCCCTCAATTCCCATCTGAACAATTTTGTTTAGCTTTTTGATGTACTAATAGCCAGCAAGTCCTGTTCTTCATAATTCACTCTATCATTTATCTTCTTTTAATTTCCTAATTAAAACTTACACTTGTTTTGATTTTGTATTCTTACTGCAGCTGCCCTATGTTAGCTAAAACTGATATTATTGACTTAATAATCTATTGATGAGACACCAAATGTTTAGCAGTAGGTCTAAAAGCAATAGTCAAATCTAAAATTATTATTGGGTAAGGACCGAGTGGCTTTGCTGCAGTACCATTGTCAGCATTGGAATAAATTCTGTGAAGCAAACTCCTAGCAATTTTCATGTATTTAGTGGTAAATTTAAGGACAGTTTCTCTTAAATTTTAACTGGGGAGGGGGAGTGGATGGGGAGGGGGTGGCAGCACTGAGGAATAGCCAGAAACAAATTGACAACATAAGTTAATTTTCTTTTGACTTTTATGGTAATTTAATGCATAACATCTGTTCTACTAAAAGACATTGAAAGTGTGTATCTTAAAAATCCTAGCCTGTGGTTCTCCTACACACACTCTAGCATCGTGCTCTAGCTGCAAGATGCTGAAAATCTGTTTATGTAAGCTGTTCTTAAAACCATTTAGAGATTGCAATTCCAAAGACCTCTCAAGCAAACCATTCCAGGGCTGGTACACTTGATAAAGAAGAAGAAACACTGGAATAAGCTTTGCATGGAAGTATTCATAGAAAAACTCATTAATTGAGGTCTAGGACTCGTTGCAGCCTGCATTTGGGCTATGAGTAGTATGAAGATGCAGGAGGCAGTTTGTGTACCAAAACAGAAATCCTTCTGCAGCTTGGTATAAGTTAATTTACCTTCTCTTTCAGTAGCTACTTCACTGGGTCTCTAGGCACTCAGGGGTTTATAATGAAGATGTCAGTACCTTTTTGTTACAATTTCTGGCCTGCGGTACTCAGGATCCTCATTCTCCCAAGTTGCTACATTTGCTTTTTCTGTGAATTCTAAAATTCAGTTTAACTCATTTCATGTACTCTGCAGTGGATTGTGCTGCTGGATGGCTCCAGCTGCTGAGCATCTGGACTGTAATTGTTTCCCCGGGCATCTCATTTGTAGTGAGCTCCTTAGCAGTGCTGGCAGAGCGCTCAGGGCTGCCTGGGTCCCTGCTGCTGGACATGCTGGTTGTATAAAGCTCAGTCAGTTCCAGCCATGCTCTCCTTTCCAGGCAAAACTCTTCTACAGTTCAATTCCACATCTGAACTAGGGGATTAACTTAATATTTTAAAATTATTATTTAAAATTACTGTTATTAAACTTAATGGCAATTCTGATTTAGGTATACAAGGGATATAATGCTGATGTAGCTGAGCTCAGTTGAGGCAAATACCCTCAGCGAATTTCAGTATCCTGTGGAGAAAGAAGATACTCTTCATGGCAAGTCGTGAACTTTGGAGCTTGCTCCTGTTGTGTTGTTTCACTGCTTACAATTGACACAGAAACTCCAGAGGCTTTCAAGAACTCGTTTGCAGGATGATACCAGCTTTTTCAATAGCGATATGGCTGCACAGAGATGTTTGGGTGTATGTGTTGAATAAGATCAGGGTGATTATTTTGGGGCATATTTTCGCTCTTGTATTTTGCGGGGAAAGTGGATCAGTGCTCAGTGTTTTGTACGTTCCACTAGGTAATGAATATCCGAAAAGTTCTAAATCGACTGGATAAACCAGAGGGCCTTTACCCCAACTACCTGAATCCCAGCAGTGGCCAGTGGGGCCAGCGTAAGTAGCTGAAGTCTTTGGTACTGTGACCTGTCTATCAGTGTGCTCTTTGCAGTCATTGACTTCTTTCAGTCACTCTTATGTGTTTTACATATGTGTGTATATATATATATATATATTTATAAAGAACTTTTATAACATACAGAAACTCTCTTTGTGTGTGAGGATCTATAAAATGTAAAAAATACAACAAATATACAAATAATAATCTTACTTGCTGTATTTTAATACACTTTTTCTTCAGCTTTCAGTATGGCTTGTGGAAGCAGGAAAATGTATGAATATGTATGACTTTGGAAAGGAATTTGTGGACTACAGAAGTCTCTTATTCAAAAATCTAAAGTCCTTTCTGAACTAGCTTTGTAAGGAAACATTATCAGCTTGTCTGAATCAAATTCCACATTTTCAGAGTTGTGTGCCTCCACTGAAGGGAAAAAAAGTAATAAGACAAGTCTTTCCAGTTAATACCAGCTGTGATTTCTGTTGAAGTTTAATGCCACCAACTGAGGAAGAAAACTAAACAGAAATGTGTCATGGCATTAATCCCCTTGGAACCAGTACTGAAGATAGCAAAATTAAAAGGAAAAGAGTATAAAATACTTCAATTACTTGAATTCCTTAGCCCCTTCCTGCTGACTGAGCCTTTTCTTCTTGTTGTTCATTTCTTTCTCTGATCTCCATATGTCAAAAGCCTGCACAGTGTGCAGGATCATGATTCTAGAGATCTTTCTGCTTTTTCCACTTTTTCTGCTTATGTTCAGTCTGCCACCGTCCTATTCATGCAACTCAGTGTCTTTCTACTATTTTCTTCCTTATATTTCTTAGTGAAAATGTTGATCCTACAGCCACAGGCAACATTTCCGCTGGATTTGGTTAGAGACAATCTCAGCACCTGTGAGCCAGGTCCAGTTAACTCCTTTCTTGGCTTCTGTTAGCCACAGAAGCGTGAGAGCAGATCTTTCTAGTGGCTGAGGCAGTTAGTGGCTCTGCCTTATATATTTTAAAGCAGTCAAAACCACTTATTCTGCCTTACAGCCTTTGTTATTTCTATATTTCTAATATATTTACGTCTTAAGCGCTCCTCATTCACACAAAATGCCAGTTTTTGTTAGTGTGCACAGAAAAATTAATAGTGTACACAAGCTTTGCTTTCCAACAGCATGCAGTGTTGACAAATAAATAGCTTCCCATGCCTGTGAATGATGGGCACAGATGTTGGTGCAGGTCTATCCCTGGCATGATGAAGCAGCAGAGACAAGTTCCATCTTGTTGCCTGTCTTCCATATCAGTTGCCTTCATTCACCAACACTGATTAACTAATTTTTTCCCCACAGAGATCGGAATACGAGACTTGAAAGATGTGTTATTTGAGATTGCTTTTCTAGGCTGCTTTCAGCTGATTAAAACAGAAGGAAAAAAACCAAACAACCAAGACCCTTCACTGGTACAAAACAGAAATATTTTCTCTCAAACATTAAGTGAGGTGGGAGGAATGGTTTCTGTACATTTCTTCCCCAGCTGTGCTGTAGCTGTGAAGGCCACTGCTGGATCTCTGCCATTGTTCCTGTAAATTCATTTAGCCCTTGTTATTTTGACAGTAAACTGACAGTGATTTGCTGCAGCATGCGTCAATTGGATTTGTCTACTGCAATAATGTATATAATAACAGGGCTTATTATTGATGAAACTCTGCTTGTGCTATTTAGTTTGCAAATGTCAGAGGTTTCTATGGTAATTTATTTAGGAAACCGTAAAGGTCATTTAAATGCTGCTGTTCAAAGATCAGCCTCTGATCATAGGAAATGTTCCCATTGTTTTAAGAAACCTCTTTTCCTTTTGGATTTTGAACATTTAATTAAAAAAAAGGTTTAGTCTTCCCAGAATTTCAGTATATCTCATTCAAAAGAGGTTGTAGGAGAAAAAAAAAGCCATTTCAAATCCAGATTTGATGGTACAATTTATTTGGTGGGCAAGGGGGCAGGATACGTTCAGAAAACGAAATTATTGTTTGCATATCACAGGCTAGTGGAGGAAAAGGACGCTGTTAATATAGTTCGAATGGAAAATATATATCTTCTACATTTGCATGTCTTTGCAACCTGTCTGGAAGGTGAAAGGAGGCTTTCCATGGAGAGGAGATACAAAGCAGTATAAAAATAAATTCCCTTTTGAATTCCACCGATGGGGGCATAACTTTGAAGCTAAGATTAGAGTTAGGTGTCAGGAAGTGTGAGCTCAGTACCACTAACCCTTCTGCATCTCTCTTTATGAGTCTGGATCATCCCATGCGGGGTTTTTTTTCTTTTTTCTTGGCCAGAATTTTATGGTATGACTCAGGGACTTCCTGTGTGATCTCTGTAACGATATCTCTATCCTAGATTTCTTGAGTGGAATTAGCAGATCCTTCCTTTGCTGTTAAATTGACAGTTATAAATGAGTAGTCCTGGTAAAGCACTTTGATAATTTTTCATTGAAGACTCGATAAATGCCAAATCACTTAATTTTACCAGGCAGCACCAAGTTTCAAGAGCAAACTTCTAGCTACTGTTCTTAATGGAGCTTAGAAAAACACTTCACATGTATATATAGTTATAGTCTTTCATGTATTATGGGGATCTAGGCTGAAATCATGATAACCCATCAAAATTTTGCCAAGAATCTTTTAAGTTCCTGGGCAGCAGGTGAGTGCAGTCTTGCACAAGCAGCTGAGAGCATCACTAAATTTCCTATCACTGGTGCAACTGATTTCAAATGACTGGCTTGTGGGGTGCTGGTGTTTACAGAGTCACGTCCTAAATTGTGCGATTGAATAATCACAGCGTCTGTAGTACCAAATCATTTCACATAGTAAGCATAGTGCAGAATAAAGCAGCATCTCAGGAACAATCCTCTGTAGATGTGGTGAAGTCCTCTTTATTCCTTCCAAACCACTGCTGAGTTCTGAGAGCAGTCAGATGTTCAGAAATGTAGTATTATTTTTAAACATATGGCTCAGCATTTTAGAAATACCACTAAATAACCTGAAATTCAACTCTGTAGTGAGGAGCTAAAAGCCTTTTTTATGAAGTGACTTAAATGGGAAGTTAGTGACTAAAAGAGCAATGGCTGCGCATTAAGAAGGGAAAGCTTTTATCAAATCAAAGAGCACCTTCTACTTTTTTTCTCTTTCTAGATTAAAAAAAAGAACTTAGTTTGACAGGGTTTTGTATTGAATAGACTACATGAATTAGAATGAACACGTATAAATTGTTTTTTCTTTGCCACGATCTCCTGCGGCATGTTGTGGATATTAAATAACTATGGTGCTTTAGCTAGATTAAAAATATAGCAATGAAAGAAATAATTCCCTGTATATACCAGTAAAGCTTTTCCTGAGGTTCCAGGCTTATGTTTATTAAAGATGTTGTAGAAATAGATCATTAAATACACTGTTTCAAACTGTAATTGTATTTTATTGTCCTGGCTGAAGATGAAATTGCTGTTCAATCTCTTTCTTCCCTGTTAAGATCATGTCTCCATTGGAGGGCTTGGGGATAGCTTTTATGAATATCTGCTCAAGGCATGGCTGATGTCAGACAAGACAGATGAAGATGCCAAGAAAATGTATTATGATGCTGTTCAGGTAAATAAGACATTTAAATCTTCCTTTCCATAATAATCTAATATATAATAATCCTAAAGAGACAGGCTCTAAGGACAATATGAGAGATTTATGTATTCGCCACCATAGAGTGTTTTTTAAAGAATCAGTTTCTGTTTTAGAAAATGCATCTACAAATAGCTCTCAGATAGACGTTCAGCTCTTTTTCCTGAGTCTTTCCTAGATACATACTAGTCTTGTCCTTTTCTTTTATATCCAGGAGGGAATTCTTCTCTTGAGTTTCAATTCTCTCATGTGTTTCAGCCATGAAAAGTGTTTTGACTGTGGTCCACACATGGATCAATGTATTATGGCAGATAATTAGAAATTAAAATAGGAGGGTTGTTTCACGATGACTTTTTGGTACAAGAGCATATATTGGCCAGCTTCTGCGAAACAGCCAAATTGGACACAAGAGAAAGTTTTTTAAAATTAGAACTGTTCGTACTTACATTTCTATATCGTATTTTATTTATGGTCCTGCTGGTTTGAACTTTGCTTTGTTATTTATGGCATTTCCTTAATATGCTTTTTTGGGAGAAATAATGGGTTTCTGACACCAGATTGAGACTTGAGAGGTACTCAGTTTAAATTCGTATTTACAGGCTTTCCTTCCAGTCCTGGGCAAATAAAAGTATTTTCTCAGTTCTTTGCTTTCATATATATAGATGTATATAAAAACAGAGGATAATATTACTTCTTTTTTTTCCCCTATCCTTTAATCTGTTTTGACTGGAAGCTGTCTAGGGCCAGGACTTTTATCTCTTATTAACTGTGTGTATCTACAGTGCCTCTATAGACAAGGCTTTGAGATGCTAAGCAATATCTGCTTATTCTTTCATAAATCTGGAAACACACTATCCCTAGGGGAGTCATAAGTCTCCTTTTACTTCCCATACACAAAAAGTGGTGGCATTAAAAAATACAGCCATGGTTGCTTATTGCAACCATCTTTGTTTTCATTAGAGAGAAAAGTCAAGTGTGAAGGTTTGAGGGAGGGTGTGATCTCTGGTGGTTGTAAATCTGACGACCAAGATATCCCCTGCTAAGGAAAATCTCGCCTTTAATTTTGTAAGTGCGGATTTGGATGCAGTCAGCCTCATTTTCACTGCTAGCGTGGTTTCAACTTCAGAGCAAAAGGTGGATCTTAAATTAGGTTTGAGTGCATTTGAGGCTATAACATAAGAACAGTGGTGTTGTAATAGCTCAGCCACTGGGTTGGCAGCCAAACTGAGGGAACAAAGTGTGTGAAATTATCGATTCATCTTACCACGGAAGACATTTTGAAGCACCTCAAAGCTGCTTCTAGGCTTCTACTTCCACTGGTTTGAAAACATCAGGTTTTTATTGAGATCCCGTCAAGGGAGCAGAAGTAGTGACAGCCCCCACGCTACAGGACCGGTTCTCCCTGCTCGGGTTTCAGCTGGAGGAGTAGAATTGCCTGTTCAGCAGCATCACTGAATGTGACAATATCAATGACACATATGGCTGTTTTAAAGTACTTTTAATAATTTTTAGTAGTACTAGCTCTGAAGCAGTCCAAGCATCCTGTCTGACCAGAGTGTTAGTTCGGTTCAGGGAGGACCTGACTGAAAACAGATTCCTTTGTGCTGCTGGCTGAATGCTATTTCCAGTATTTTCTGATTGATGGCATTCCTGTTGTCTTTTTTCTGTACTGAGGTACATCTGTACCAAAGCTGGAAGTGTACATGCAGCATTAGGGATTGCAGCTTGATGTTGTAAAGTAGCTTGTTCAGAAAGCAGCAGCAAAGTTTCAGCCTCACAGAAACTGCAGGATGTTTGGGCCCCACTGAGATGCCAGGTTCTTCATTGGAGTAACTATCCTGGTTTGAAATCCATCCTGATACTGGCTTCATTGCTGTCAATCCATTACTTATCTAAATTAAAGCTGATTTAAGTGTCTGCACAAGCTGCAGTCTTTCTTTATGACTAAGGCTGCATGGTTTGGGCATTCTGAGTCTGCTTTGTAATGTCTTAGAGAAATTTCCCCCAGCACTCTCAGAATCTTTTTCAGACTATGCCAAAGGGAACAGTATGATTATTCCTGGCCGTTCAGTCCAGCACATACCCACCAAATTCTGAAAGAGTGATGTGAAGGTTTGATGCCTAATTCAATATCTTCTGCTATCCAGAAACCACAAATGAAAATATATGGTGAGTTATATAGTTCACTGTGAAAAGCTGAAATCTATTTAGATAGAGCTTAGGGGTTATTTTTCACGTTGTTCTGTAAATCATATTTTAAAAAATGAATGCTTTCCATTAGAATTTTTGTATCACCTATAGATTATATAATGGCTTAAGTTAAAAGCAATAACTAAGATGTCAGACTAGATTTAAAAACTGCTTCTGCTTGCTGTGAAGATGCATGTATGACTGAAGTAATTTAAAGAGTTTATTTCTAATGGGAAAAGGGACCAAGATAGTCTTGTTTTGTATACCAGAGCATAGTATGAATGTATAAGGCCATCAGAGGGATTCATAAACTGTAGAATTCACACAAAAAGACAAGTGAATGTATTTTTAATGTAAGTTATTTTTTCTCTTTTGGAAAGTAATACAAATAATGTCCTTCTTCACATAATACATGAAGTAAGAGATCTCCTTAAACTGGTTTCAATAGATAGCATTCAACATCTAGTAACAGAACAAATGTGTATTCAGGTTTTAGCTGAAGGATATAACTGCCAATAGAATAATCTATCACTCTTTGCCAGTATGCAGGACAGGAATCATCCCACTCTTCTCAGTTAACAAGCTGGTCTCTGAGACACAATTGAGTAGGTTTAGAGGAGAACATGATAACTTAGAGCAAAAATGGACCTTGTGGGTTCATTTATGTCTAGTCTAGCAACAGCAGTGTCACAAGCAGCTGCATCAGACCCTCTCCTCTTAAATGTGTCAGCCCTCATTTTCTAAGCTGAAGGGCAGTTTTCTCTCTATTCCTGTGAATAGGTTGTCTCAGACTTGATGTCTGATGGTCAGGTATCTTCCAGTTTTTCCCCATTACATTTATTTATGGCCATTTCTGCAATCTTTCTGCATATTATATATACTTAGTCTCTCTCTGATGCTGCCTTCATGCCTTCCTCGGTGTATTTCTAGAGAAGCAGCATATCAAGAGGCTGTAAAGAGAATGGTAACCCATCCCAGAAAAACTTCACAGGAAGAGGGAGAATCCCTCACAAGCCCTTCCCAAGCAGCTCAGTTCAGTGCAGCCCTCAGTGGCCCTGTGGTTTCAGTGAGGTAAAGCAGCTGCTCTCTGCAGTTTTACCTGGAGTCAGGGTAACTAATTCGCTTTCAATCATTTAGATTGTGTGCTCTTTCTTACTGGGTAGCAGCTGCTCCGAAGATCCTAACAAAAAGATGAGTGATTTCTGCAGAACATAGCACGTGGAAGGGGAAGCAGCGGACGTGGCCAACAGAAGAACACGTGTTGTGAAGCAGTGCCACAGCCGCTCGGCCAGATTTCAACAGCATTCCACAAATTGCTGCTAGGGTGGGTTGCACAATTAAGCAATGATGTAAATGCAGTAAAATTCTGTGGGTATCAAAAGGGGAAAAAGTAATTTTTTGCCTCAGGATTTTCAGTATTCAGACAGAAAATATATAGAATTACTTTTTGGGGGATTTTAAATTTTTTTTTGGCACATTGCTGACTTTGGATACTAGCTTTGATATATACTCAGTTTGCACACTGCCGAAGGAAGCTTTGATTTTGATTGGGTGATTTGGGGTATATTTAGCTGTCAGCATTAAGTAGTGAGTATTTTTCAGAACACTTGATTTCAGCCTTTCAGATAAATAAAACAAATCCATGGAGACTCCTTTCTCATTGAAAGGAGAGGGAAAACGAAGTGTTGTTAGCAAACTGAAAACATTATATGGGCAGATAAGCCTTTTTCACCTCTGGAGTTTCATGAGGATCTGTTTAACTGAGGTGACAGTCTGTTGGCTGGTTTGTGCTGACTGCAGTCTCCATTAAGCTGCTTGAAGTGGTTTGCTTTGTGATAGTAGTGATCTTAAAAACTGCATAACTGATGTGGACAATGAGAGAACTGCAACAACTCAAATATAATGGTTTGTCCTACTGGGTAAAGCTAAAAATGATTAATGACTTGAACATTCAGTATTTGAGCACTTCTTGGCACTGAAGAAAATACATAATGGGGCAGGCAGGATGCTGCAATAGCAGCCCATCTTAGAATGAAACAGTTGGTACCCAGCATTCCATTCGCACTGCATACTTTAGTTTGGGGTTTTTTGGTTTTTTTTTTTTGTGTAGGAGGCAGGAGACAACTTAACTGAATGTAACTTAAACGTGTTAAAATTAATAAACAGGCCATTTTGTCCACTGTCATGTTTAAAATATTTATCACCCAGCTGCACTGGTGTTCTGCTCATAGCGATAGTATGGCTGCATTATGTAGGAACACAAGATTCATTTCACTTAGCAGATGAGAATGTCCAGAGGACTCCCTGCTCCTTGTTATTCTCTTCACTGTATTTCCCCTCTTAGTAAGAGTTTTAAAACTCTCTTCAAGTGCTTATAGAAAGCATAAAGGTTAAAGACAGGCTTCTTCAGATTTTTTAATTCTTAATAATTTACTGATAACTGCACAATGTCTTAAGTTTCGGACCAGAGAAAGTATTTATTCAAATTTTAGCGTATTGACGGACTGTCAGGAAAAGCAGCAAGCTTATACAACAATAATGTTGTTAGAAGTCTTTAAGGAGGATTTTAACTACAAAAGTGTAGAGAAAAATTGTATGGTTTTTGCTCATGGCTTTGCTCTTGCCAGAGCAGCCATGTCCTTACTAGTCCTGCTATTTTTCCTTCCTTTTCTGATGAAAAAAAACAGCTTGCCAAGACCAGCAGATATTTATCCTAGAGTATTCAGAACATGCACAGTGTAACATTTTGAGAGTGACTTGATTTGATTCATGCCACCACTATTAATACTGTTTTAAAAACATGGATAAATTTATCCTTCTGGTAACACACAGCATTTAGTATGTTTAGTGCTAGAGCACTGGTGCTCTGAGAGATACTAATAGATCCACAGAGGGAAAAAACCAGTGATTTTCAGACAAAAGTAAATTGTCAGCTTTCCCCTAGAACTTAATTATCTTTTTAGTGATCAGATGAATAGGTATCACAGTAGTTAAATGTTTTCCAATGATTCCATTTAAAAAATTTAGGTACCTCCATTATAAGCACTCATATTTCATTGCACACATAAGCTTGTCTGTACAACATGTCTGAAGTCCCAAAGCAGTAAGTGCTTTAGTGCTTTCAAAATGTTTCTTATATATTGTGTTTAAACAAATGAAAGTTCTTCTGCGTTCAGATTTTAGTTTTGATTTTTAAAGCTCATTTTAGTAAGCAGTGAGGACCTCAGGATAAGACACCACTTTTCTTTGGCAGAAGTATTTAAATTATTTGTAACAAGGGTTTGAACTTCCTATTCCAGCAGTAAACTTTTTGTAATAAACTCATTGGAATTTTCAGTAAAGGATAAATTTGATTAATTGTGAAGGTTGAGAAAGAAAAGTACCTATTGCATTAGATCAGCTTAACAGAGAAAATGTAAGGGAAGTAACAAAGTCACAAGAAAACAGACAGTTTACTTAGAAACTCACAGAATGTAAACCCACAATAATCCTGACCTGCTGCTGTGTGCTGTTTCAAAGCAATAAAATGTATTGGTTCAAGCTGTAAATATTAAAATAAATAAGTAAGCAACTGAAATTACACATCTTTGAATTATTGGAGATACTACATGGTAGAATTCTCTTTCATCCTCGCTGTTGCTTCAAATCATCAAAATACTGTTTATGAAAATTCCTAGGGGAAGAAAAATATATTAGAAGTTTGAACTGAGATAATTTATGACGCTTTGTTATGAGGATGCCTGCAGAGTTGTAATTATCCCCAAAACGGACATTATAAACCCTAGAAGTTTAGAAATAGAATCGTATTTTTGAAGTTTCAAATTTATTAAGGTATGGAAGTACGGAACTGTCTTACAGGGCAGTTTTATCTCCAGCTACAGTGACATCTTGAGGTGGGAAATGAAATCACCAGGGTTTTGTTAAAACAGCAGTAATCATTGAAATTCATTAATCATAATTAAGAAGGTACTGTAAAAGGAGAGGTAAAATGCCTGAGAGCTAGAGGTAGCAGAACTGTGGGATCACATTGCCGTTGGAGGTTTGTAATTTGTTATCTCAGCTCCTTCAGCGGAGTTAACACTTCTGTGGCACATGTTTGTTTAGAATTGAGGAGCCTTGAGGAGCAGATCATTTTTCCTGAGAAACCTCCACCTGTGCTCTGCAGGCAGCTCCGTTAGTGTTTTTGTTACCCGCCAGTGTAATCCACCAAGAGAACACCTGTAAAAATAAGCTTATTGATTAGTTTTTAACTCATTTGAACAGGGAGATGATTCAGTTCTGGGTCTTCTGTGTTTCCCTATAAACAATACGTTTTAAACAACTCAAAGGGTAAATGAAGGACTTTGCAATCACAAAATCAAGTCAGGGATGGACGAAGGGGGTGATGAAGACATCATTTAAGCTGAGTGAAAAGCTTAAAGAAATGAAGAACTGAATGAAGGAGAATGTTTTTCTATTAGGAGGGTCCAGTTCTGCTTAGTTTTGCAAGGGTAAGAACTGGCAGTATAATGTATAGGTTAAGGAACAGGCTGATAAGCAGAGAACACAAAATGTATTGCCTTAACGAAGAGGGCAGGAGGGGGAGGAAACCAGGTTTGGAAAAACTAAGAGTTTCTCCTTTATGCTGCCAATGACAGAGATTACACAAACATGCAATTCGCAATCGTGTAGCTGAAACAATTTCTAATGTCTCATTCACTCTGACAGATAGGCAAGGGCATAATTTTAACATACAAACTCATGAGAAAGATGCCAGTAGTAATACAAGGAGCACTTGAGTCACAATTCAAACTGTAAAAAGGACTGTTTAGTGTGGGAGGTCCTACCGCAGTTTTCCCTGTTATCAATCACGGGGACCCCGACCCCAGTGACTGGAGCTCCTCCTTTGAGGAGGAGTCCGTGGGTAAGGCTGAGGTTTAGAGCCCTCCCCTCCTTCCAGAGAGTTCTGCAATCCTCGACACCTCTTTTGTTGTATGAGTTGTCTGTATCGTTGTACCCCCCCTGCCGAGTTTTAATTGGACCCTGGATCCCCAGACCCTCCC
>VZRR01013115.1:2121126-2133539 GCA_013398015.1 Oreocharis arfaki | reverse complement strand
TTTTTTTTTTTTTTTTACATCCGCCTGATCCCCGACCAAGTCTCTCATTTCAGGCCATCTCTATACCTTGAGAGGGAGCCGCTGTTCAGCCCACACCACAGGGCAGCCCTGACCATCCTTTAACTCAGGGATTTTCACAACATTTTCACTAGTAAGAGTCCAGGAAGGAAGTTCTCAGGCTCATTTCATTTGTGCTTTCAGCCCAGCTTATTTGTCCAACGAGGCAGGTACCTTAGAAGATGATGTACTTTATCTCAGTCTCATAATGCCTACTCCCACAGGCCCTAATCTTTTCATCTTATTATTATATAACTTTAAACCAAAGGATATTTGCTTTTCTTTCAGGATTACTTTCCACTCTGTCCCCAGGAAAGACATGAAGACTGAAATACACTCATGGAGCAAATATATCAGCCATAGGAGAAGAGGAGAGGAAATGCTCTTATTCAAACACAGCAATAGAGCAGCACCACACCAGATTCCTATTTTCTGGTGCCTCACTTGGGGAGAGCAAATCCCTCTACAAAGTAGCCAAGAATTAGATCTGTATTTACAGGAGGCAGCATGTACACCAAGCACACTAAATGACTCTACCGAGCCAGGCAGTCAAACCCCCTCAGCACAGCTGCCAATTCTCAACTCCACTCAGCTTTCCAGCTGCTAAACAATAATCTTTTTCCCATCCCCATGTAAGACATGAGCCAATTTTACTTTTATGAGACTAAATTACCTCTATTCATCTCCTGTCACGGTAAATGAGTTACTAGTGAAGTCTCTCATTTTTCAAAACTTTGTTCACAAATGTCTTTATAATTCCGTTTACCTGTACGTGAAGAGATACACGCTGTTTATACAAGCATAAATCAGGTATGATTTACTTTGCATTAAGTTGCTATTTCTTTTACTGCCAGAGAAGAGACACGTGTAAGTGCTAAAAGCAAACAATTTTTTTAAAAAAAATTAGCACTGGAGACATTATGGCTAGTATGCCTTAAATGGGAAAGGGTTTCAGGAGTCAGGCTCAAAGAGACCTCGCCATGAAGAAACAAGCACAGCACATCTCTCAACACGTGGGAGCTGACTCAGGACACCTCCTGCATCCTTTCTCTGCATTCCCTGTGAGGGAAGGAGGAAAGGGCACTCACCATACAGATTGCTCCATGAGCAGTTGGGAGTCTGCAACACAGGAGTGCAAGAATAACTATAAGTAAATACGTGCAAAGATACACTCAAGGGGATACCAGGAGATACTGGTCTTTGTCTTTCACTACACACAATGAGACAGGGCAGCTGGTAAGTAGTCACGGCCTGACAACACCTCTGAAAAAACAACAGATTTCTAACCATAATCCATTTCTTAATGGTGATTTAGTCTGGCCAAGACCTTTCTAACCTCTCAGGTTGTTTTCGGACAATTTGTGGTGGTGGTGGTAAACTAGCTGGGAATATGTAGCTGCTCATTTTAGGAAAAGTAGGAACCACACAATCAGACGTCAGTAACTCACGGCAGCACTGCTGGCTGCTCTCAGCAAGAGGGGCATCAGGGAGGAGTGGGGAGACAGGAGCTGCAGTGCTTGGAGGGAGCAGCAAGGGAACTTAGCAGGTTGTGCTGTGCAAGGTCAGGTCTGTAAGGAAGAACCTTCAAGGAAAACTCTTCTTTAAGCCAAAGAGAACAAGGAGATCCTTAGCATCTATACGTGCAACCAAGTTATTTTTCCCTGGTGGGAATGCCCAAAATGTGCCAGGTCCTTCTCCTAGCCTGAGGAGACTCCCTCCATTGACAGTTTATGATTTAACAAAATGAAATCTTACTTACCAAATAAGCATCTCTTATGCCTATGAGAATTTGTTTTTTGTTTCCCCCGTCTTGTGACCTTTTTCTGGGTGTTTCTTACCTTTTTTGATAACTTGGAAACTATAGTCACATCAGCATTTCTGTAGCCAGAAGTTTTAAAAAAATCCTTGTAAGGACCCTAGAAAGATGAATACTTAACTTTTTCTCCTTTGCTAAACAGAAATAAGCAAGGCCCTGGGAGTTGTTTGGCTTTTATTTAAGGGCAGGTAAGAGAGGAAGAAAAAGATCTTTTACTAAAAAGTTAGTCTACTACAGTTCAATGGATTTAGAATTCCCAAGTTTTTAATTAAAACCTGGATCAAAGTAACAATGAATGCCAGTTGGAAAGCCTCCATTCATCTCAAAACAGAGACTAATAAGTCCAGAGCTTTCCAAACCCATCGTATTCAACAGCCCCACAAGGGACAGAGGAACAGCACAGACCTGCTCAGCCAGCTGGGCTGTCAAGTGGCTTTTATTTCTCTGTGAGAGAGAGCAGGAAAGGTGTTGAGCAGACAGATGATGAAAAGATGGGGGGAGGAGGGCAGAACATCAGAGGAAACAAATTCATAAGAATAATTTAATTTAGAACATAAAATTAATCCAACAAAATAGAGGAACAGATGCGAAGGGATTTGAAACTCCTTCTTGGATCATATCCCCTTAACTTTACTATACTCACAATCTGAATGTGATCTTATTTATTCATAATATTGACACTGTATTAATTAACCAGTAAAATACTCCAGACAGCTTATTGTTAGGACTGTTTACATACTGTGTGTGTTAAAGGGGGAGGAGGAGAAATTAGTGGCTCCATCCTGAGAGGTGACTAAACACTAGAGGAAACAATTCCAGGCTTTTTATAGCATGAAGGATTCCTCTTTGCTGTTGGAGCACTTGCCACAGACAGTTTTTCAAAGAACTCTGCTAATTAAGATATGTACTCATACAAGCAAATATTTGGCTGTCTCAGTGCTGCTGTTATCTCCCCTGTGAAGCTGAGAAAACCGAGGCAAACAGAGGAATTAGGAGATCTGGAACATTTCCCCTCTCTGACTCCACAAAGGAGACTAAGCCAGTCATCTGCACTGACCACGAGGTGATTAGTACAGTGAGGACAAACAGATACAAATCTAGACGAGCCCTCTGGGGGCCTGCCAAGGAACAAGCTGCCTTCCCAAGCCAAAGATGTGCCACTCTTCACGCTGCCATATAACTGATGTGCCACCTTGGGCAGCAAACTACAGATTCCCAAGAGCGTTGGGTTTGCCTCCAAGGAAGCAACAATAGAGGCCACACCACTGACTTCCTCGGCTGGCCAGGCCTGCCTGTTATTATAGAGCTGTGGTGTGCAGGACACAGATGAATTTTGTCTATACAAACAAACTTCACAAAGAGAAACTAAGAACAGGAAAGAGAGGAGGGAGTTCACCAACAGGTACTTACCTGAATACTCGGGGCAACAGAGGCAGTATTAAAGTCGTTTTCTCTCTCCACACAAAGAGCTCTCTTTACAACTCTTACGCTACCTTCAAGTTTAGCAGGGATGATTCCACAATCTCTTCCAGAAGGAAAGAAATGAACTCTGCTTCTGCTGAAGCTGGATTCCCATTTAAGGGACACTGCAGATCTCCCAGGCACCTAACAAACATGGGTCAGGCCCTCATGCTTGTGTAAATTAAGAGAGACAGCTGCATCTGTGCTCCAGGTGCCTTCACTATTTCCTAACTGTTTTCTTTTGGAGAAGGATGAACCATTACCACCTGAGCCGTTCTTACTTTTAGACTTCCTAATCCTGTGTACCAGCCAGTCCCTGCAGAGCAGTGAGGAACTGATGCCTGAGCAAGTACAGCTGAGAGAGGAAGCTGGAACCTAAAGTCTCTCAAGGGCTGGGCTCAGTGTTTGTGACCAGTATGAGCAGAATGATGCTTGAGAGGTCAGAATATAGAAAAAAAGCAGCTTGTATGAGGAAGACACAGTCATGTTGGGAGCCCTTCACATATATTATAGTAGTTAAGAGCATAGACTTTATCACTGCTGTGGACAAACTTACTTTCTCTGTTGTAAAGTTTATACACATCTTTACTCTTGGAAGAGAATACTATTTTATTGATTTCCCTTCAGAGACTACTTGGAGGAAGGAGACTTCAAAGCATTGGTAAGAAAAAAAATTTTCAGGCACCAGGGTGACAATATGGGTAGGGTGCTGCAGTTGTTCTGGCTAACCTTGAATACAAGTTGCACAAAGTTGCTTAGTTGCTAAAAAAATCTTCCTCCCTTGGATCATTTTCAAAGACCTTGTTTTTCTCCTCCACCCGAAAAATTTATATTGAAAACTGTATTCTATCTTGCCCTCAAACAAGCATCTTGTCTGTATGTACAGCCGCAGAGGGAAGTCTGATAGATTGCTGTACTGAAACCCAGAAAGCCTGTATTCAGTCAGTCACAAAAGGAGACAACACTAAGAAATGAGTAGGAGAGTTTCTATCAGAGCAGATTACTGATCTAACCCAGTTACCTGTGAGGCCCATGTCTGAAATGCTATTTTAAATTGTGTCATTACACAGTAAGGAATTAGAATTATTCATCGTGTCTAACCTAACCTCATTACAGCTTCCGCCGGGAATAATTATTTCAAAACATTTCTTGCTCTTCAGAACCTAAGGGCACAATTATTGAGTCTTCCTGAACTTGGCTCAAATGACTTCTCTAAATTCTAGGGAGCTGCTCTGGCTCCCAGCACAAACTGAACCTACCTAAGACCTAATCTTATTTGCAGCAAAGAAACACAGACAGCTGCTTGATACATTCACCTACCTGCCTGGCCCCCACCATCACATCACAGCCTGTGGCTGTGTCCCTCACATCCCTTTCTATCCCAAAAATGCATTTCCCCCGGGTGGAGGATCCCACCTTTCAAGTCAGGACAACGTTACTGCTACCACACAATTACAAAGCCAACCTGCCCAAAATCAGGTGCTTTCCTACTTTGTGCAACCCATCTCTGCAGAAATGGAAGGCCAATGAAATGTGTGTCATCATATTCAATTTTCTACTTACATATGTTTTGGAGAAACCCCTCATACAACCTGCATCTAGCTTCTGGCAGACAAAGCTTTTCTAAAACAATGGCTCAGAGGGAGGACAGTACTTTATTTGCAGAAAACGGGTCATTGCAAATATTTCTTTCAACATCTTGTCTGATTTGTGAGGATCAGGGTGTACTTACCAAGAAATGTGGGGTCAGTGAAAAAACTGCATGAAGTTCTGGCAGTAATGTTAGCACAGTTGCGTGAGATTATCAAATTGCTGTTTAAAGGTGTAACTAGAAATGATCTCTCAGTAATATTTCAGGTTCTTTTCACAAAGATAAAGAACAGTTCCAATGCAAATGTGTGCTGTGACTTCTATCAATCAGGTCTTGACTTGTCTAACACCACTTTCTTTCTTATATATAAATTAGTCTGTTCAGATGTGACCTTTGTTCTTTGAAGGATTTTTAATGTCTTTTTAAACAGATCTAGAGAACTGACATCCAAAAAGACTTGAGGTGGAAGATGGCCTCCTCTGGTGTTTCAAGGTCAGATTTTCTGTCTGCTGAAAAAAGGCACAATATATCTTCAGCTCAGGAATACTCTTTTGCATTGATCTGACCTAAAATTAGGACCAGTACAAAATAGGTATAAACATTGGTCCTGTTTCCCAGTAAGCTACTTAAGACTTCTGGAGACAATTCAGAATTGAAATAGCCTCTCCTGAAATTAGCAGACATAAAATTATTTCATCTGCACAAATAAACAGATTGTGATGCATTTCCTGATTAGCCAGAAGACCCCAGCAAGACAAGATTAAGTAAACTAACAGATGTAAAAGCAAGACATAATATCTCATCTAAGTGAAATGCTGAAGTGCTAAACAAAATGAATGAGGACAAAGGCATTTGTTAAAGTGGCCCGGTGTTTGTCTGTATGCTTCTTCATTTTCAAAGAGGCCCTTAATATAGCACAAGTCATAAATAAATTATATTTTGCTTTCATAGAGTTCCAGTAACCATCATTTGGTAGTTAGGTTTGTTATCTTAGATTTACAGGCATTCCAAGCTACAACATTAATGTATTACACAGGTCCAAATCACTTCACCAATTCATAACGGTATGAATAAGCACAAAAAAAGCACTAAAAACAATACAATCACAACACCAATTTTCAACAATACAAAACTTTTGCGTTTGAGCTTTGACCAGTGTGCCCCACAAACTTTGGTCTGCTGTTTGAAAATTGACCTCTCATTCAAAACATGTGAGACAAAGACTATTCCTGTTAATGAAGGAAATGGGCAAGGCTTCCTTTCAACGCTCTGCTAACTTCTTTAAAGAAAAGATAATTTTTGACACTCATTCAGGAAACCTTTTATTACTACTAAGAACTCTGAAGGATCCTTCAGTAATCCTACTCGTTGTTTTCATCAAAGAACAAAGAGGGTTCAGGATTAATGTTTTCCACAAATGCATATTCTTACAGCATGGTATATATTTATATCAACAGCCCAGCACCTTCATTGCACTTAATTGGGAAGGTGAGAGAGGAATGAAGATTGCACCAGTTTTCCAGTGAAGTAAATAGATCTGGCTTTAGGAGGCTTAGGGGCTGTTGGGTTTGGGGTTGGTTTAGCCCTGCACTCAGCACTGTAAAACCCCAACCTGGTCCAGTAGCACATTAGGCGCTTTGTTATCTCAGTTTTTCCAATGAGAGAAAATTCAAAATGAAGCCTTTTAGGGCTCCTGGAAGCATGCCTCCTTCTACAAATATGGTTCATTCCTCACTGCTACGATTTGTACCAAAATTCTTCACTCTGCCCCCAAGCTACATCTGGTTATAGCCTCAGTACCACGGTTTCTTGCTTATCTTCCTTGCACTAAAGAAATGGCCTGTTAGTTGCTGTCAGGACAATCAGCAAGAGCATCAGTTAGAGCATTTAATAAGTTAAAGATCAGTGGGTGATCTCTGAGGCAAGGTTTTCCCTGCACACATACACTATACACTTGTGGCTCTAAACTTCACCGCATAAGCTTAAATCAAACAATAAGATACAGCTTAAAACATACCAGAACACACTAAGCAAACAGAAGTTACCTTGCCCTGTTGTGAAGCAAAACAAAAAAATATGTACATTTAATTAGAAGCAATTGTGTGTGAAATGTTTTACACCCACTCAGCACTGCCACAGCCTCTACAGCGTGTGTGGGTGAGCTCTGACAGGGCTGTGCTGCCACCCTCTGTTCTCAACCGTCCTAAATATCAGCAATTAATATTGGGGTGATACTAGCGTCTCTTCAACCTGGGAATCTGGAAAGGTTAAAGTCTACATCATACAAGCAGCTGATGAGTTATCAGAGAATAAGGGAGAGCTTGTTTCATTTCCCAAGCATATTAAGGCTTGCTGAGCATCCTGTGCTCTCCATAACACTGTGGCTACAGGACCATTTGGGAGGCCTGTGGTAAATAGTCTTAGTTCAGAGGAATAGCCTTGATGAAGCAGCTTATGAGTACCTGCAGCTGCACTCAGCATGTCAAAAAAGGAGCAAAACCCAAAGCTGACCCCACACTCATAAGGACCCAACCAGTTCTGCTCTGGTGATTTTCTTTAGGTCCTTAAGGTCACCAGGTCTGCTTTATTAGTCCACATTTACTCTGTGATGGCCTCTAGAAACAAATAAACTTAGGCATTGTTACATCCGTATGTTTCCTGGATTTCAGGGTATGTTTATTCAGTATGACTCATGTTTGAAACAACTGGAGAAAGGCGCTTTCCCCTGCACGTCCCAAAATGTCCCAAAGGACTGCTGCTTTGCAAGGCTTGTCCCTGTAAAGAGAGGCTCAGGATCTTCCCAGCTACACTGGCAGGCACTGACTGGCCTTGGGTATTTTCTGTGAATTTGAGAGAGAGGCTATTTTGTCCACAGTATCCCCTCCCAGACTGGCGTTTTTGAAGGATATCAACTGCACATTTGTCACTCTGCAAGGGAGGGTGGAGTTCTTAATGTAGATGGAGAACTGAAAAAACAACACAGACCCTAAACCATAAAGGAATGGGGCAATATCTTAACCAAGAGGAATGGCAAAGCAACTTCCACCTTCCTGCCTGGAGAGTGCCTGGCTCTGACCCTTCAACTCAGTGCCAAGTAATTCTTCCAGTTCTGTGTTTAAGCAGGTTTCTTCAAGAAATCAAGAACCTTGACAAGAAAGACCAGATTAATAAACTCTGAGTGGTAACTAGGTCAAATGCACACCTTTCTAGCCTCGCTATGTAACAGCAAGAAAAAGAACCCTGTGGCTGGTGACATGGGAGACCTGAGCAGAATATAAACAGCCCAACAGCATTCTCAGCCTGTTAAACTCACTTTTCCATAAGAACTGCCAGTGCTGCTTTTGAGGGATTCTGTCTGCTCTGAAAGGAGTGCATAAAGCAGATCATTAAGCTGAAAAGAAGGATAAATGCCAATAAGACCTTCTCTTCTGTGTTCTTTTTCCACAGGAAGGGGAAAATACAGACTGTAACCTACAACAACGAGCTGGAGTCCAGAGAAAGCTGACTACTTCTTAAAAGGTTGTCAAGCATTAACAATGTTGTACCACAGAGCAGCAAGCTTACATGGAGATGATTTTACATGGCGTTAGCAATGCCCTAATGCTTTGTAAAGCCTAACTTCAGGCACACTTGAATCACTAGGCAGAGCTTTGGAAACTACAGGGAAGAGACGTGGGGAAGCTAGATCTTCAGGGTGAGACAAAGTCATTCCAGGGTATGTAGTTATTTCTAGATGGCTTTGCAGTATCCTGCTTGCCCTTCAGTGTTTTGCTCTTTCTGCTCATTTTCAGATTGTCTCCCCCACAGGACTACTACGCCTTGCAATGTTTGGAAGTCATAAGTGCCCTTTTGCACTCATTAGGCTCTCAGCAGAAAGTGGCTGTAAGTGTAAAAATAAGTCATGGTGTCAAAGTGTCTGGCAAGAAAAGAAAGCAGAAATTGTGGAAGGAATTCAAGGAAAACACAAGGGAGTGTGACAGCCTCTCCTTCCCAGGGCAGGGGAGATGTCATAAATCAGCCAGGGTTCACTACACAATTGCTAAAGCCAGCCTCCCATTAGCAGGCTGCTGAGCTCTGTTTGGGTGGGAAGTGGAAAGGAGGGACAGAAAAGCAGACATTCCCCTTTCACAGTGACAGCTCCCAGTCATGCCAAGAAGAATGACAAAACCACTGTTGTCTTATATTTAGGAAGATCACTTTTGCGGGTGCTTGTGGCTTTATCACAAGCTGTAAGGGCCATACCAAGCAGTGGACAGGTGTGTGCACACATACACACACCTACAGGTAAAGGAGAGATCTAAAGACATTCTAGCTATGCATGGACTTGTGAGGATAAAGACACGCTGTAAAAACTGTAATAGGTGTGACTCCACTTAGAGACCTTAAAATCACAGCCCTTAGAAAGCCTCATGAGATGTGGGTAATGCATGTGTTCACTTGCATCCCCACTGGTACATAAAATCTTCTGCAGAAGGGAATCAACATTTTCACTTACAGCAATGACAGCCTCTCTCCTAGAGGAAAAAAAATGCCTTGTATAAAAATAGCCTGTATCCATTGACCCTAAGAAAGAAGCAAACATTACTTTTCTCCTCCTGTTGCTCAAGAGCAGCTTCAAAATAGCTCTTAAAAGACCAAAAACTTTCCTGGCCCTCTGACGCAGAACAGCTCCTTTAGTTTTTCTCCTTGGAAATATATTGGTTTCCCAAACCAAACCACAGAGTTTGAAGGCAGTGTCTTGACTTCATACTCCTTCCTCTCTGGCTCCCAGCACAAACCCGAGGCTCCACAGGTCTTATCAGTTACCTGCAACTACTATCTCAATGCTGTTTCTCTATCATGCTTATTATCTAATTCTTTCTGGTTCAGCTTTCCTCCTTCTCAGCACCAAAATCCCTCCTGAAATTCCGCATGGCATCTTCCTTAGTGGAAGATGCCATGTGGAATTGGTCTGGCTTAACTTATTTTACCTTGTCTCAATTTTTTTGTTCAATCACATCCTTATTCATAAATGTGCACAGACGTGGTCATGACAGTTGAGTGCATTGCTCCCTGTTCTCAACCTTCTATCTTCCATGAGCATATTGAGAAAAGGAAACAAAAATTCACACATCCATGCAAAATTATTTTTACCTTGAGCTTTGACAACATCTGTAGCAATGAGGCCTCCATCTTCACCGAATACTGTGTGAAAGACTATTGTCTCCTCTGCTCTAAAGCTGCTGTCCGAGTTTTGTGGTGTGTCTCCTACTCCTGGTGAGGGGGACAGAAAGGCACATGAGTAGCAGCTCACTACAGGAAATATGTGTGCAACCCACCGATGCTGAAATAAAAAGGATGTTGCTCTTTCCCACCAGCTTTGGCGTGAGAGCTCTTTAATCACCATTATTTAAAGGCCCAACCAAGCACCCCAATTGCTCAGATACAGTAAGGTTTCTCCCTCCATCCCAATCTGCCATCCCATTTTTTGCCCTTGTTAGGAGGCAATCTGCCCGTGGCTGTAGTTTCTAAGGCCGGACTTTCATTTCCTTCCAGCAGTCAGAGTTAGCTGGCAGGGAAGGTGACAGCCTGACAGCCTTCTGTTAGTACTGAGGCATTGTCTAATGCTCCTGCTATCAGAGGTAATTTTACAGAGAAGCCTGGAGATAATTTTTCAATTTGCTGTCTAGCAAATCAATTGCAGCTCAGTAATCAAGACAATGGCTGTAAAATGCAATGTGTGCAGTGTGTAAGTGGAGTTAAGGTTTCTTGCCTCAAATATGAATCAGAGCAGAGTAATAGTATTTTCCCTTAAGCCTATGGAAACCCCAGAAGGGCCTCTGAATGTGAACGGGTAGAAGCAAATCATGACTGCTGATACTCTTAAAGATTCTTGTTTCTGATGAAACTCCCAGTGAAATTGGCATAGACAGGCTTCAGTAAAAGAGTGAGATGTGGAAAGGCATAGCTTCGATCAGACCCTTCTAATAGAAGGCCTGAAGGAAAATTTAGGTCTGTTGTAAACTGGGCAACAATTCACAGACATCACTGTTGCTCTTCTCTTAAAAGATCTTTGATTCAAACACAGCATCCTAAAAGTAGCTATGTCATTGCCATGTCAGTAATTCTCATGTGGATAGTTTGGAACAAGGTTCTGTCTGGATTTTTAGAAGGAGGAAAAATAGGAGAAATTAAAAAAAAAAAAAAAAAAAAAAAAAAAAAAAAAAAAGAAGAAATCTAGGTACCTGATACCGCGATCTTAAAATGTAACAAAAACTTTGTGCGAAGCCTTCTGTGGTAGAAGGGGATTTCAATAGTAACCAAAGAAGTCCTTCCTGATTCCTCTGCTTCCCAAGAAATCAGCTTTTCTCTAAGACTGTCAAAGTTCTAAGAAATTGTTTGCAGGGCCCCAAAGCTTGGCTGATGAAAAGGTTTCAATTTCACACGGAACTAGAAGGAAGGTTCTACACACTGCACTTCTGGAGTTGGAGAGTCCCCTTGTATACCATCATTTTCAATTCATTTATTCATATAATTCATTAATCATTTATATGTCTAAGTTTACATTCAAAAGGTTTGCAACCAAAAAGTTTGAGGATGTCATAGCAAACTTCTGTTTCCTTTACTCTGAATTATATGAGTAGGTTGGAGAATTAAATGAGTAGGCTGGAAAATTACATCTCTTTCTGAAGTGGAGAGATGAAAAAAGATTAAAAGGGAATAGATAACCAATTTCCCTGCTAATCTCAGGGTGCAGGCAACTGAAAAGAGTTACACTAGAAAACATAACTTCTCCTAGAGGCAAAGGCCATACTACAGAAAAGAAAAAGAGGAAAAGAACCACGTATCTTTTTCACAGTTCACACACTTAAGCTCCTCAGGATTGAGTAAAGCAGCTCCTCACTAAAAAGGCAACAAACTTCCAACAAGCTATACCACGTTCATATGTTCAAAATGTTTCACCTAAAGGAGCTTTAAATCCTGAGCAGTTAAAACATACCAGAAAGGGAACAGCAGCAGAAACAAGCTAGCTTTTCGCCTGCCTAGGAGTTGGCATCAGGGTATCTTGTACGGACCCTATAACAGATGGTCTCTGTCTCAAACAAGTTATAGTCTGCTCAGGGAAGACAGAAATGTAACAATATTACAGAAATCCCAACAGAAAAAAAAAAGTGTTTAATTTGCCCACAGTAACTCAGGAAGGCTACAGGCAAGTGAAAAACTCTCTGACCAGTGCTTTACCCAGAAGCCTATCCTTCTTTCTAGCCCCTAAATGAGGTTAAACATCTAAAGAGGGCTTAAATATTTTTGTTTTCTACTGCTGAAATGAAGCGAAAGGACTATCAGTGATTTCTTGTGCAATAGTGTAAAAATTAGCAAACCAGGATAGATGAAGGTAATACTACGGTTTATACATGCCTTATTTTGCCCATGAACATTAAAAAAAAAAAAAAAAAAAAAAAATTAGATGTTTCACAGCTTTGGACAATTCCCCCATTTTTAAGGGAA
>VZRR01013115.1:2082009-2121115 GCA_013398015.1 Oreocharis arfaki | reverse complement strand
CCCTTTTTTGCCCAATAAAAATAAAAAAAAAAAAAAAAAAAAAATTAGATGTTTCACAGCTTTGGACAGATGCACCATTTTTAGAGGCAATAATTTAAATTCACTGTCAGAATAAGCGTACTTGCACTTTAGCCTGGTAATTTATCTGTCTGGGAAAACTGCTTTTTTAGTGAGCACTGCCTACTTTGTTATCAAATACTTAATAGAACTGGCACTGCAGGCTGCTAAAGTCCAGCTCATGAACACACAATATCCAGAAAGATAGTTTGGAGACTCTTCTAGTTTTATTAGTACATTGATTTATAGAACAGTGTTTAAAAATCAGATCTCTATTCTAAGAGACAAATTAAGAACACTCAATCTGCACTCACCTATTGGATTTCTGGAGCTATCTCAGTACTGGATATTCACATCAGATGCATAAACCTGAAAAAAAAAGGTGTGCATCCAATTTAAACATTTTGATGTGTTTGTCAACCATTTGTAAACAAGCATGTGGCCAGATCCTTCTATTTCTGTACATCCCATGCCCAAATATACATCTCTGGCAAGTTATCAGTGGCAAACGGTTTCAGCAAATTAAGGAAAGCGTTTCAAGGCCCACAAAGTTCGTTTCATGCATCTCCCAAGATCTCTGTTTTCTCACAGTCATCACCTGCTCCATGAGAAGTGCGACTTCAGGGACTTGTCTGAGAGAACAGACATGGCAGACTCAAGCTGGGAATAACAAGTAGCACTTAAAATGCTCCCAACCACAAAACCAGCAAGACTATGTGGGACGGCAGTTTAGATGAGACATTGCCATGGTTTAACCACAGCCAGCAGCATCTCAGCCCCATGCAGCTCCTCACTCCCAGTGGGTGGGGGACAGAGTTGGCAGAGTAAAAGTGAGAAAACTCATGGGTTGAGATAAAGGCAGTTTAATTGTTAAAGTAAAAGCCTTGAACACAATCAAAGCCAGGTAAGGAATTCATTCACCACTTCCCATGGGCAGACAGGTGTTCAGCCATCCCCAGGAAAGGATGGCTCCATCACACTAACGGTGACTTGGGAAGAAAAACGCCATCACTCTGAACAACCCCTCTTCCTCTTTCTTCCCCCAGCTTTATATGCTGAATATGGTGCCCTACAGTATGGAAAAATCTCTTAAGTTTGTCAGGGCCAACTGTCCTGGCTGTGTCCCCTCCCCACTCCTCGTACACCTCCAGCCTATTTGCTGACAGGGCAGTGTGAGAGGCAGAAAAGGCCTTGACACTGTGCAAACACTGCTCAGTAGTAACAAAAACATCCCTGAATTATCAACACCGCTTCCAGCACAAATCCAAAACACAGCACCAGGCCAGCAACTATGAAGAAAATTAGCTCTATCCCACCGAAACCCAGCACAGACATCATGAGTCAGTGTGGGTTTTCCAGTATTCCAGTATTTTCTCTCCAAGCCAGTCTAACCTATGCTTGCTCACATATAATACTAAAAAACCTGAGGTCAGAGCTTCTCACTTCAGTGGAGATACAAACCTTAGTGTCTTACATCAAAGGGAAATCTCCCTGTTCCTCCAGTGTAATTCTCTCATTTTCTAACTTTATAGGGACCGAGCAATGTATTTGCTTCTATTGTCCAGCATTTCTGACATGCTGGACAAGACAAAAAAACCCCAAAATATGTAACCAAAAAATAAAGGTGGGAGGAAGCAAGAAGGGAAGAAAGAGAGTCACTGTATTTATACAAATCCATAAATCCTGAAGACAGAGCAGTCATCTCGTGCGAGATTTCACAGTATTGAGAAAATTCCTCTGGCAGGTTTTCTATACCACTGAGTAAAGACTTGACCATTTCCCAATTCAATGCAAAGAATCCAGTTTGCTTTTGCCATGCTCTGAGAGAGACAAGCCAGCCCTCCTTCCAAGAGAGTGTGCAACTGTGAGTTACACGTGGAATTACGTACCTATTTGTCTTAGTTAGGTACCTATTTATCTTTGGCATTTCTAGATATCTTGCTTCTCTGATTGCAGTGGTGCCCAACAATCACTTTCCTAAGCACCATGCATCACCTGAAAGGCCTAGGAATCTAGGTTCAAATCAAATATTCCTTTTTTTTTTTTTTTTTTTNAATTTTTTTTTTTTTTTTTTTTTTTTTTGCCAGAAGGTCACCAATGCAACAGCAGCTCCTGGACGTGCTGGATTATTTCAGCCAGTCTTATTAACATACCGACAACAATCTGACAGTTTACCAAGAGGGTGTTTTTTTTTTTTACTCCTGGAGAATAATTGAAACCAGGTGAGCTAGAAAACTAAGCTGGAACACCACACACAGAAGATCCTGTTAAAAATTAATCCATGTGAGGCACAGTGACTGACCTGTGCAGTATCCATGCAGCAGTTCTAGACTTTTAGGTAGGTTACATTTCACCCTGGAGGAGTTATTAACATTTTATCAGACGATGTGTCAAGTTCTAACAGAAAAATGGAAATAAAATGTTTTCCTCTCCAGCAGGTCAGAAAGTATCACTGCTTCTTCACTCTAAATTTTAAACAGAGCTTCAAGCTGTTCCACATTTAAAAAAACTAATCAGGCTATTTCCCATTTTGCCTGATTAAGGCAAGAACCTCTATAACAAGAATTTTCAGGCACTTTCGTAACTTCCATGCAGTAAGTTCATAGTTTTCACACTGAAGAACAAGTTCTCTTCTCTGCCAAGATCCCTTTCAGGCAATAATTTGGACTTTAGGGGCATTAACAGCCTCTCTGCTTTCTGCAGAACTTCCACAGGTCACTGAAGATTATCTCCTTCACTGACTGAACAGCAGGAGCAAGTTTGATGATTATAACTGTAAGATTCTGTTTCAATGCAAGAGACATTATAGCAAACAGTGTCTCAGAAAATAGATATGTTATAGTCAAAGAGATCTCCTAAGAGAAAGACTGATAAGAAAGGCACAAATTTTAAGAAATATTTTCATCTTTCTTTTTAGTTTTTTAAAGAGAGAGGAATTGAAGATTAAAGTCATTCAGCACAGCCCCCCTCACCCCCAGAAGAGGACGAGCACAAAACAAAGCACAACACTGAATAAATTGGACAAGTTCCTAGGCAGCAGCACCCACAAAACCTCCTTTAACAGGTTTCACAGTTAGGGTGATTATTTAGAAGATAGGATAGATAAAAAATCACAGCAGCTTAGAGTCACAGCTTTGTATATGGAACACTCAAGGAGGGTGCACAGCTGGAGCAAGCTGGGAAACCTTCTCCCTTGGTACCCATATTATTCTAAGAATTGTTTACTTGGAGTATTTGATGCCTGAAAAGGCAGTAGCCATTAACCACGATTTCTCAATAGATATGACTGAAAACTTCCACCAGTGCCACACCAGAAGTGGGATTTGCCATAACCAGTGGCATTCACAGTATGCTTGCTGATAAAAATAACTCACGGGTCTTCCCGTAAGCCTCCTGTATCAGGCTTTCTGTCCTACATTGAATCACAGAATACTGAACTTTTAAATGGATCAATATAATCACAGCCTAAAGATCCAGTAATTTCAGCCTCATCCTTCATCTTACTCCTTGAGGCAATTTGTCAGAGTTAGATGCTCAAATATGAATAAATTATAAATCCTTGTTTCACGCAAGTGCCCTAATCACCAGTGTAGGAGGATGTCTGTAAGCAAAGACTCGGTCCATTATTCCTGGTCAAGTCACTCAGCATAAAGTAAGTAGAAATCAAGATTTAATGAGCCAGAAGAAGAGCATAAAAGACTGCAACACTATGTTGCCTGTAAGCTACAGTTCTAGTCTGTTGGGGGAAAGGATTAGTTCTCTTCACCTTCTCCATTAATTGTTTCATTTCAATACAGAAAATCCTCAAAGCAAAGACCAGAGCTTCGAGCATTGCCTTGCAAGTGAGTGACCTCATCACTACACACATTAGACAACAGTTTAAAGAGTTTTTTATTTCAATCAGATTCAGTTTGTGTCCTGTTTTCTGGAAGAGATGATGGCTACTTCTACACAGAAAGCTAAATAATGCCAGAGCCTATTCTCTATGATAGCAGCTGTTTCAGACCAGCCACATCTACAGCAAAAGATTACAGCCAAAAATTGTAAACCTGTAGATTTCTAGCTGAACCTGTTTATATTACAGCCCTTTAGTCACAGACTATTGAACAAATCTTAGACTAAGCGGACTGAGCCACACTTTGACTTCTCTGAAAAGCTGAGGAAGCGAGGGTGTCTCACTGAAGCTCATGACACAACAGGAGGGACCACGAATGGATTATATTAAAATCCTTGTAACAGACAATACAGCTGTTACTGAGATACCCCATTGGCAATATTTGAATAATGTATTATCTATAAATCTAATCTTAATCACCCTCATAATCACTGTATCCTACTTCTTGTGCTTGGCCAAGAACCTTCTCTCAGCTACGCTGCTGTTGCTGGTATAGGCACAATTTATGATTCCTGTTCACTCATTTCTCTGCCAGTCATATATGCAGCAGTACAGAGCAGTGTAGCAGACACAACCTTCTGAGCTGCTGGAAGTCCGAATTTTAGAAAGGTGCTGACATTGCAAAGATTCTTTACTAACTCATTTCTGGTATTCATGTCTCTTTTTGGAATGATTAGGAGAAATACACCTGGTTTGTCTACTATCATCAACACAATTACTTAGTTTCACTTTGCACCTCTTGATGCTTTTTTTTTCCTGGTCAGTTAGCTGCTCTGAGCCTACTGATACAAGAAAAAAATTAAAGCAAAACATTGAATATATAAATGTGCTTGTTGGGAAACAAGTGAAGAAGGCAGGGCAGGCTCTGAAAATAGGATTCCCTGATGCCTGTAACTAAATATTTTAGAACCCTCACTACATGAAAGCTCATCAAAAGGGACTCAGGAGCAGTCTCAAGTGGCATACTCTCAACTCACATGTTATTTGCTATTTTGCATCACTCCCTAAAATTAGGCTTCAACATTGAAAGACAAATGTTTGGGAGAGAAGATTGACTTGGCAGGATTCACCCTCAATCCAAGAATCTAGCATGCATGCTTTCAACCACAATGATTTCCCCTCTCTGCGCTCTTCCACTGTCCTCTGCCCACGAGGAAACAGCTGGCCAAGGATCACAGGAGCAAACCTTTGCAGCAGTATCCCATAGGGAGCACGAACCTTGCAGCAGTCTGTGGATGTGCTTGTAGTCATCACTAATTCTTACCAATGCCAGTGAGGCACATTTGGACTTTTTACAGTGGTGCTACTTAGCTTCAATTTTGAGCCAAAAAAAAAAAAGAAAGATGAGGAACACCATGAGAAAGCCCAATTTATCTTTAAAACTCCTACCTCAGAGAGCTGTTTTGCATTTTCTCAGGTTGTTCGACCCCCTCAATTAGCTATCAAAAACTCCCACCGCCAATCTTTTAGAAATAGGAAGGACTTGATTTTGATGAAGATGCAAACAATTTTTGAAAAAATAAAGTCGGGGTACAGACAAAATGGTTGGATGCCAGCTCATCCTTAAGCAAAAGAAAGGGAGAGCCTCTTCATAAAACAAAGCAGTCGGCCTCCATGTTTTTATAACCTGTTTTGGCACTCCTGAAGTACACCCTCTCTGCAAGGTGCCAGCTCACTGCAGTCACTTCCCTATCGATCTGTCTGCTGCATCTCTGGAAAGGTCAAGTAGGATGAGGGCCTTTTCCAGTGCTCTTTCAAATCACTTCATTCCTTTCCAGAAAGGGCGAAAGCTCTCAGGTGACACACTAATTAATTCAGTCTTTTCAGCTGTGAAGAACTGTGACATTTATAATTTCTTCTGAAAGAAAAATAAATATAATATAATCCTACTGAAGACACCACCGCATCCCTCACCAAAATCTTGTCTTATACTGTTTCATTCAGACAACACAGCAAATGTGTCAGGCTTACACTTTGTACATGCCTGTATTCTATGCTTGCCTCTTTAAAGGTGGCTTCAGTGCTACCACATACAAATAACATGCATTTATATGAAATAAAATAAATCATAGTATTTCACAACAGCATCTACAAACTCTTAAGCAGAGCCATTGCAAACTAGTATTTTAGAACTACTATTGTAGTCATTTCTGAAGAGCAAGGGTTTTGATTTCTGCTGCTTCAAAAACAGTACAGTTACATACTTCAGTCAGCCACGGTGTAAGTTCAGGTTTTTTTATAATAAAAAAAAAAAATTTGTGTTCAGATAGAAAAGTGAGATTTTCCTTCAGGAAATGTGAAGGCGATCCTTGCAAACAAGAGATGTTTATGAGAAGATGAGCACTGCAGAGCAGTGAAATTTTGGGAAACATTCAAAGCACTAAATGTTTAGAATAATTTCTGTTAGATGCCCAGAGATTAGCCTAAGTGAAAACCAAATGCAGATTATTTTTTGTTGTGTTCAAAAGTGCTTTTGCTTTCCTTGGTTGCACTCAACAGGTCTCAATATCCCCCTTGCAGGACAGGACCCTTGTAATGGCTTTAAATGGACAAGGCTGAGTGAACTATTAAAACAGATCTAGTTCAGATGCAGTCTGTCCTTCAGACAAAAGGATTCCTGTACACAGTTTGCCTCTGTCAACACCAGCAAACAGAGCAATTTTTCAGGAACCTTACCCCTGGGCCAAGGTTGAACAGAACCATTTGCCATGCAGCTCCTCAGAGTGGAGGGCCATGACAGCTGTATGGATGCTGGCGCAAGCAGCTCTTGAGTCTAAGTCTCCTTGGTAATAAATATCTTGTACATTTTCAGTGGCTCAGGATGTCCCAGACCCTTTGGAGAAATAACAACCCTTTAATACTAATGACATTTAAGAATCAGAGTGATTTACTGTAGGTTTTCATCAAACTGCTCTGCCTATATTTCTACAAAGACTAAGTCCTTTCCAATCATACGTTTCAAAGTCATCAGCTCTTGTCCTTTGCTGTCCCCACAGCCATATCAAATAATTTATTTTAACAGCAGATCAAGCATCAGCCAAGGCCCTATTACTTCTTCTTGAAAGTTGTTTCAGAACTTGGAGGCTGTGGCGGTTTGTAACTTTCTCCAGTGTTTACTAATCTTACACCAAGCAGTTCTGAGCCCAACATCTTATCCTGTAGCTTAAACAGGCTTTCTTCTATCATAAAGATTACCACTTTGATGTACTTCAAATTGTTGAACATTTTGATTTTCAGTCTAATCTTCCTAAACTAAGTCAAGTCCTTTCAAGAAATGCTCTCCAATCCCTAAATGCCTGATTAATTAATTTGGTTTTGAACTCATATTTCCTGATAATGGCCACTGGAAGTGCCTGTCTGTCATCTTAGAACCGTATCTGCCTTTCCCATGGCTGTATCAGTGCTGGTGACCTAGTAGAGTGACAACGAGCTAATACATCCTCATTTGATCAGTTTTGTCCCTTAAAAATTCTTATTGTTCCCAGCTTTTTACATAGCAATGCACAAAGTAGTTTCACTGCTATAACTACAGTTTTAATTTTTTCTGATGTGTACATTAATCTTCCTACACTAGGCAGTATTTCCCAAATTTTCTCAGAATTCTACAGCTGGAATAAATGAAAACACTTTTAAGAGTCCCAAAAATCCATGCCTGTAAAAATACACTGACAGCATCATTTCATTCATAAATTTTTCCTTGGAAAAGGATCTTTCGAGGAATTGTAGAATAATTTAATTTAAAAGGGATATCTAGACATCATTTGATCCTACCTCTCACTCAGAGCATGGTCAAATTCATTAGACCTGAGGACTCAGGTTCATCTCCAGCAGAATTCTAACCTTCTTCAAGGGTGGAATTTTATCTCCAGACATCTTGATCTAGTGTTTGACACTGCTCCCTTTGAAAAAAACAATAACATCTAATTGGCATTTCCCTTGTTGCAGTACTTGTCCTTCACCTGCCCACCTACCACCATGTTCTTCTACATGTGGTCTGCCTTCCACCAGTTCCACATTTTTCTACTAATTTGAGCCTTCTCATGTAGTCATTTACACCCTAGAATTGTATCAAGTGATATAATCAAGTGGACTAATAAAAACCAGCATGTCAGCCTGACACAATATACTGTAAGCAAACACATGCATCACATTTCATCTCGTTTTCTACTTATGTGCAAGTTCACACATATTCTTACTTCAGAGTTGGTTATAAAGGCTTCTACATTTTGGCAGTTAAACAGGCCTGTAGCAATATGGATTACATTTCTTTGATTAGTAGCTAAATGTGTACTATTTTCCTATTATTTTAGGATAGCATCTAAGCTTATTGAATCAGATTAACTTATTTTTCCAAATATTCTCATAGAAAATTTTGATTTTAGCCTCATTTAACTGTGTTCTAACTGTACTTTATTGCATTACTTAACTAAAAACTGAGGCAAATTGCTCTCTCTGTTCTGGGGCCACGCTAACACAAATTTCCAGCCCATTTCTACTGCACAGCACCAGTACATCACCCCTCCTTCTCTTTATTTACTGTGCCTTCAAAGCACACCAGCTACAGCAACTTTTGTTCAAATGTCAGTCCACTTAATAGGCCACATTAGTTATTTGCATTTCAGGTTTAATTACTTTTACCTAGTTCAGCTCTTCCCCCTCTTTTTACTCATCGGGTCCTGCAACTATTGCCGAAGATAAAATACCTCCAGATGCCTCAGCTGCAAAGGCTCCACCTTTACATCAGCACCCAGCTCTCAAATAGTGTGTGAATTATCACCAAACCAAGCAAAAATCCACAGAGATAAAATAGTGTACCCTCAGAAAAGATAATTACCTCTTCAGCAAGAACAAATTTCATCTACGCATCCTTTATTTACTGCTTTCTATTCCTCAGTCATCTCAGTAATTGCCAGCTATTTGGCTTTCTAAAGCTTTTCCCTCTGCTTGCTCTGCCCCATTTACCCTCAGCATCTAGCTCTATCAGCAAAAGTAGGGAGTCCCATCAAGTCAGCTGCAAGGTTATTAGTTTATTCACAACACATAACTCCCAAAAGGGAACTGAATCTTTATAAAACCCACCATCACACACCAAACCAGCAAATTTTCTTCACCCAGAAGCAAAGCAGGGGACAGGGCACAAAGGAAAAAGGGACAAAGGAAAAAGGAGGATGCAGCATCCTGATTGTGCACCTGCTGCTGTATGGGGGTACCTGTCAGGCACCCCTACACTTCACCATCACAGCTGCAGCAGGACAATAAACAAAACACCCTGCGCTGATTGCACGGCAAGGGTCAGGAATGGTGAGGATGCTCTCCCTGCCAATGCAGAGTGTAACCAGAGAGGTGGACCGAGTGCCCTGTTCTCGCCATGTGGATGCTCAGTCCAGGCCCGCAGGCATCAACAGCACCCACCACTTCACAACATCATTCCTGTGATTCTTGTTGGCGTATCTCTGCACAATTATGCCCATCGGTGTTCCACAGCCGGACTAATGCTTCCAAAAGCTGGTGGACATGGTGACCATGCACTGCAGAGTATTCCATCACCTGCAGCACTTGTGAAGGAGGTGTACTGGCTCCAAGGGGTGTCAGACTAGGTGAGAACATACTGCCCAAGAAATGCTGCCAATTATCCTATCACACAGTCAGAGCTGCTGTTCCAGAGAGCTGCCAGTTCCCAAGAGGCCTGGGCTACACGTAGAGTCTTCAGACTCCATGTGGACACAGTTTCTAGTGACTTTCTACCAGCTTCCTGGCCCCTGAAAACATGGCACTGCAAAACTAAACTGGTGCATTTTGGTTCTCTTGCTTTTTAAACTCCTCTTTCTCCCTAGCTCCATGACAACGCCAATTTATATTCCCAAGGACATTAAACCAAGTGCCTTGACTCTCAATACAGAAGTCTCACCATTGCCTATGTTAGATGATTTCCCATTTTCCTTTGAGTTCCAACATTCACCAATACTGTTCCAGCTCCTACTAACTGTTTACTCAAACTTACATTTTCTCCCCAGACCACTGGGACAATTTTAAGAGCTCATGCTACTATTCCCTCCTAATCTTGCAAGTAAGATGACACTTAAGGACATTTTATTTCCATCCCCTCCTCACTTCTTTACCTTGGTTAAGTGTTGGAGGAATGGGAGCAACCTCACCTCTCTCTGAAATGAGCTGGTAATATTTTATTCCCTATTTCTCCCCCTTGTCATATACATTGTCAACTGCACCTGACCACAAAAGAAGTAAAGGAGAGTTTTGCTTGATTTATGTGAAATAAGAGTTACTGACCTCTCCTTAAGGCAGGAATTTTTCCCCATTCAACAGTCAGAACACATGGCCAAAACCTAAAGCTTAAATCTAAGGGAAGCTGAAGTTCTAAAATACACATACTGAGCTTATGGCAGATACCACATCTTGAACCAAGTTACAAATTAAACCTTTATGGTCTCTCAGAAAGTTTGTAAATTAAACTTTGTAGTACAGAACTAGATGAAACAACATCCATTTTAGTCACTAAGATGTGTAATACAGAATGTAAGGTATTGCCTCTTGGGGTTTTTTTATTGATAGGCTGTTGCAGGGCACTCTGAAGTATACCATAACTTAAGAAATAGGCAAGCTAAAGTTACTTTCACTATTTGTTTTGGTTATATTCTTCACTAATGCAATCTGGCAAAAAATGTTTTGCACCCTCCTTTTTTCAAGATACAGTCTGAATGCATTACAATAAAAACTTAAATTTATTAGCATCGTTTTACAGAAGATAATTTTTATATCTATGAATTTGGAATGTCCTCATCAATAGAAAAATTACACAATATGTAGTTAGAGCTTTTAAGGGACACTAAGTCAAAAACCTTAAAAAATTTCATCAACAGACTCATCAACCTTGTAATACATTTGTGACCCACGTATTACTGACTTTCTAGTGAAAAAATTGACACCAAAATTTAAACACTGAAAAGAAGATAAGTGACGTGCTCAAAGTCCAACAGTAGATAATAGGATAGTCCACACCTGATCCCATGATTCCCAGATGCTGAATAAGAAACCTGAGCACTTCTGCACATCTGAGGATTGTGAAATCTTCCCATGAGCAGTAAGCAGAGAAAATAAATGCAGACAAGATGAAGTCCATTTCCCTAGTGAACAGAAACACCCCCAGACGCTCTGAAATGCCTTACTACAAAGTCTCAGCCAGACAGACAATTTGTTGAAACTGGATTGACAGTGGTTACAATTTCTGACCTAGATCTCAGCATAGAAATGGTTTTTTATTATGTGAACCTTAGGATTGTTAAGCATTCTTTTGGAAAAGATACACTGGCAAAATTTAAGCACTCATGTTTCATCTACTCACCATCTGCATAAGTAACAATCTCCATTTGTCAGAAGAGATTAAGACATTGCTTTTGTGTGACTGCAAAAACAAGCTGGCAGTTCACTCCATGATTTAACTATAGTAATTTGATGTACTTCACACTGATCACTGTTATACTGTACTTTATTATACTTGTTGATACTTTAAGTACTGCAAATTGGGCAAAAGAACATAAACTATTATATGCAGAAGGCAAAGTATCATTTGAATCATCATTTATATCTCTCAGTTTGAGTGAAGTGTTTATGAAACACTTAAAATCTAGGGCTAGATCTTCTGTTTCTACAAATCCATGCTGCTCCATTGGCTTCAAGGAGATACAGTGATTTATGGTCCTTGAGGATCAGGCATAATGCTTCTTAATTTCACTATGGTTTGTAGAGACAGGAAAATCAGAAGAGATTGTCTTTATTATATCCTCATGAGCACAGAGATTTTTAGCTGGTAAATGTGCTGTAACAGAGGAGTTAGAACAAATACCTGTGAAATGGGATGCAGTTCCTTTAGGGGAGTGCAGGAAGGACTTTTAAATATTATAGAAATAAATACTTTGCTTTCCTATGCAGAGAGTCAAAAATTTCTTATGCTAAGACCTCAGTAAAGCTGCTTGACTAGATTAATTTGAAAAAAAAAATACAAAACTCATTTTGTGTTCATGCCACAACAATTTAATACATCTACTCACTCCCCTTGTGCCATTCCTGTTCTCTTGTGTAATCATTTACATGTTTCTGTAATTATTTGCAGGATGTGTGAAGAACTGCATGAATTATTCTCCTACTATTTTATATGCATTATTTACCAAATCATTATGTATTTAGAAATATTAAGTCTTGTGAGGGTTTTTTAGGGAGTTTTTGTTGATTTGTGGTTGGTTTGTTTGTTTTTTGGGGGTGGTTGTTCGGGTTTTTTTAATTATATCAAACATCTAAATTTTTCAGGATATTGTCATGCCTAGCATGATTTCAGTACTGTAGAGGTAAATTTTATTAAATTTTCTTATTTTGTTCTACACAGCAAAATTTAATGCCTTTTTCTTCTATACTAGGATCCACCTCAATGAGGAAAACCAATACAGTAGTATGGGAAGAGATAATTTACATCAGCAGCTGTCTTTCTTTTAGACACGAAACAAGGAGATACAGTCCAGTTCAGAAAATGCAGATGGTCAACTCTCACTCCCAAACCAGTTAAGTTCTGTGTTAAAGCTGAAAAGTCCCCACTCAAAGTTTAAACAGTGGGATTGTGTCTTGAGTGTGTATAGACTAGAAACTGAACAAATTGACCAAAAGGAGAGCTGAAGAGATTACTGCAAATGTTTACTATCTATCCAGATTGCCAGTGAACTTTACTGCCAGGAAGAGTTACATAAATTTACGCAAACACTCCTCCTTCCTTCTTCTGGAGCAGGAATTCCATAGTCAAGACAGAATGCTAGTTCATCATTGCATGTTTTGTTGCTTGTCCGAGATTTGAAGGTCTTTGAAGATGAGGAAGGAAGAATCACTCATGTAAACTGGGATTAATATTAGGTTTCGACTGCAGATGGCAGCAAACCCCCAAATATATCTGTAGCCTCACCCTGGTAATCTTTGATCAATATACAAAAGAAAAAAAAAACATTTTCTAGCATATTAGAAATAAACAAAACTATTTTAAAAGAAGAGCAAATTTGCTAAATTAGAAGGTGACACAGCTCACAGAAACATGCAGAAATTTTTAGAAACATCCAAATGTCAGAGGATGATGAGAGGCGACAGCTCTCCCAGTGAAGGTGCCAATCACTTGCATAAAGTCACAGAAAAAACGACAGAGAGCATGGGCTGTAGATTCTCCCTGCCTTCTGTCAGGCCCTCTAGCAGTCCCTGCAGCTCTGCAGTCAGCAGCAGGAGGAAGAAAGTCTGGTAGAACAGGACACTTACGTGTCCTTGTCTCATTATTTAACTCAAAACAATTGGGGGGCATCTACTGAGGACACTGTTATTGAGATAAATAATAATCAAAATGGAGACAGCAAAATTTCCAGCCAGGAGACTGGCCTCAACATCTGTACACTAGGAGCAGACCAAGGGGAGACAATCCACATCTGGCTTCACAGGGGAAACAGATGGTGTGACAGAGTGCATGGACCACCGCGAGGGATGGGCTTGCAGAAATCACTGAGCTGGGGAGGTGCTACATGTACCGCTGGCAGGACCCTTGGAACAGAGCAGGAGGAAGATCTGAATGCATCTAAACCCAGTAGCTTAGTGGGTACATTAGTGAAAAGGTGATCTTGAAGAACAAGGAAGTTTCACCCCAGGATACAGCCTAAATGGTGTTTTCCTAGAGTGTATCTGAGTGTATATACGAAATTGTTTCATGGCCTTGGGCTGTGAGGACATGCTTGTCTCATCATTTCAACATCTGCCTTTTTGCTTCTGTACTTTTCTGAGACAACTTACAGTAGTAGAGATGCAACACTCAGCCCATCACTGAAACAAAGGAGCAGTGAGACAATGTAGCTGTAAACACTAATCAAATCAGGTCTCATATTCTAACCCACATGAGAGGAATTTAAGACTCATTTTTATTATCCTCTCACACAGGGGGAGCCCTGAGTTCACGCATCACTGAAAGGCAGGTCGGCAACTTCTATTTGTCCATGCTGTTGAATATAGCTTTTTCGTATTTAGACAGGCCTATATAGACTTAAGACACATATCCACTCTCTCCTAAATCATTAGGTACTAGTTACAGGTAACTATTCTGAATGCATATTGTTGTAGGTTCAGGTTTCTTTGTAGGATCACAGGTTTCTTTATTGTCTTTTCCATTCCCTTTTACCTCAGCTCCTTTCTTTCCTTCTTAAGTACACACCTACCATTTTCCCTAGCACAGTGGATATTTCTATTTAAACTTCCTTTAGGGTTTAAACTTCCTTTAGATTTATTTCCTTCTCTTTCTTGATGGCCAGGAGCTTTAATGTGCCTTATTGTGCCTTACCCATGATGCAAAGAGTTATCAAAATTTAATTTGTGCATTGAAAATACAGTTTGATTTCAGAAATCATATAAGAGCTTTAAACCCATTAGCTGAGAAACAGGCCTATGGGCTGATTCTCAGCACTTATGCACAGTTTCTTTGCAGCTTCCTCAGCACCAAATACATCCTGTTAAGTGTAAGAAGATAACAGGTGAAAAAAATACTGAATTCAATCCCAGAATTGCTGCTGAAGTTAGTGCAGTGAGGATTTCACACTAAATCTGAAACCCAGCGACTCTCTGACAATTGGTGCAACTTGTAGTTTTTTTCTTTCCAAATTTCCAAATGAAAAGAAAGCATGCTGGTAGAAACTCAGCAGGACTTTGGAGTTGCTGCTTTCTCAATAAGCCTTCTGCTTTTAATCCACTTTTTCTTGGTATCTTGCTTCAGTGTGACTCCTGAGGATAGAGTCCAGCAGGAGCCAAGACTTGGGAGCTCTGTCTGACCCTGTCAGTGTTGTTTCTGTAAGAGAAGGAGGGTGAAAGACAAGAGCAGCCACATCTTTTGGGTGGCTGTTGAGAGTGATGGGAAGAACAATTCAAGAAGGTTTCCTTTGGAAATGTCAGGGTCCTGTAGGAGCTCATAAGCTATAATGGACCTGAGATCTTCCTCCACTCCTGCCCATGGGCCCAGGAGCCCCATTTCAGCTTGACATGGGGGCTGGTAATCCCTGCCTGGGTGCTGCGGAAGCAGTGCCAATCTCCCACCTCTGTCTCTGGCCCTGCCACCTGGATGCCCATGGACCTATTTTTTCCTGGATGGACTCTGTGGTCATACGCTGCAGCTTGTTTCCAATCTCCGGCCCTGTCCCTTGGATGAGCTTTGGACCCTTTGTAATAGCCTTGTCTCAGGTCCTGACCCCAACCCATTCTGCTTTAGCTCCTGTCAGGAGCTTCTGGATTGGCCCTGGCCCTGGTTCTTCACTGTCCACCTCAGGGGCTGTCACTGAACCCTTTTAAGTCCCCCAGCTCTGCCCACTATGGTCAAACACACCCACCCATGAGGGCATGGCTAGCACTGCGGTAACCCTCAGGACACAGCTCACCTTCCCATAGGGAGCAAGCAGCTCTCATTGAGCCTAGACAAGAAAAAAAACGAGGAAAAGTATTTATATTTGATTATGAAGAGCTACCATTGTTGCTTCCTTATGAGCTCTCCGAGGAAAGGCAAGGAGACCTTACTCACATTAGAGTTGTGGGACTGCTGTAGGAAGGACTCATAGTGAGGGGATAATGAGAAGTAAGAAACTCTGAAGTTTCATTAGCATCTTTGCAGGTAGTGCAGACTTCTGTCATCGCTGCGTGATATGGCACATTCAAGGAAAAACCCAATCTGAGTCTTGAACATCTTTAAGGTTCACTTGGGGAAGTCTGATTTTATTTCCATCTGTGTGGAGTTGAACAAATTGATAGAACTACAAAAGTGACAACTCTTTTTACTCACTGGACAGTACTGTGAGACTGCAGTTTCTTGAGGATCATTAACACTAATGTCTCTACACTGAACTTGCACTATCTTGTTTTACATCCCGTAATAATTCTGCAAGTTACAGACTTCAGCTTATTCAGTAAACACCAGGGCTCTAGTAAGGAAGGAAAAGCACAACTTTTGTCAAACCTTCCCAGTGAATGCTGGCAATCTTCAGATATGTACCTTTCCCTCACTATATAATGGGTTTTTTTTTTCTCTTTCCTGCTACGTGTTTTAGCAACAGTGACCTTTTTCATTTCTCTAAATACTGCCTTCCAACTGCTAGGCACCAGTGTATGTGGCTTTTTGGGTGCAGGACTCTTCCAGAGGCTATTCATTAGGTTGATGCGCTTCATATTTTGAAAAGCAACCCTAAAATGTATTCTGCTTAGAATACCTTTCCCTAAACCGGATAAGGTGAGCAGATGCAGTACAAATGCACATCACAACATTCCCTGGGAAAACGAAACAAAACCAGAATAAAATCTGTATTAAAACTGAGTAGAGCTGATGCAAGGTTTTTTGTTGCCCTAGGCAGATAAAAATTGCTGTCCTCGTTCCTTATCAGTACTCGCTCTCTTTCAAAATTTTCCACCCTGCCCTGTGCAGCTGTTACCTCTTTGGGCTCTGACAGATGCCCTCTGGCAAATCTTGCAGGGACATCCAAAGCCTCTGCACTGCACTGTCCCTGTGCCAGGGTATGCTGCTCCAGTAGCAGCAGTGGGAAAAGAGAATGTGTGTCTATGTTTGTAGTGCCACGAGCCTAAGCGACTAGGACAAACCCAGGCAGTGGGCACCCTAACTGGAATTAATGATAAAGGAAAAAAATATGCTTCAAAAATTATAATAAACCGGTTAAAACCTGTTAAAAACTACAGTCTTGTTCTTACTGGGTCAGTCCTCTGTCCCTTTTTTGTCTTTGACCCTTAGTCACCTCCTTTGCAGCATGCATGCCCCTGACATGGCAGTTGAGAAATGCCAACCTAAAAATGGTGAAAGTAAAGGTATCACGACACACACAGGATACATCCGGACCTATGTCACAGCTGTCACACATAACACATTATGGGTAGACAAAACAGGTTCCTACTTACGTATTTGCTGATGCAGAAATGCAATTGCTTTTTTTCTGGGCTGACACAGACTTCTGAGAAAATTTGATTGAAAACAAAACAACTGGTTCCTTCTGAAGTCCCCAGGATCTTCATCAGAGCCTCAGTACAACACCAATTAACGGGTTTAAGCACAGGTATCCCTGGCTGTGAAGAGCAGAGGAAGGGCAGCACACGCCTTCCCCAGGGAATATGCTTTGAAAAAAGATAAAGTCTGATACTCCCACATTTGTAATTTCTGTGTTATTTATATTCTGAATACAGTCTGTGAGACTGGGTAGCTTATAAAGCAATTGCCGGTATTATTTCACAGTATTTCCTGTAAAAATTACTGTATTTTTATTTAATTATTCTTACTGTGTCTTGTAATTTTTTCAGAGTAACTCTATGGAAATTATAACTAGGAATTTATAAATAAAACAGCCTCAGGGGAAGCTGTGGTTTAGTATGCATGAGGCAGTAAATACAAAGAAAATATTTTATCTTAAAATACAGTATATCTTATATGCTTTTCCAGCAAAATGCTTAGATCCCTTAGAAACACATAAACATATCAGATTCACTCCCCGACATTTTTTCGTGCCAGAGAAACACATTTTCCCTTTTCTTTTCTTTCTGTTTTGTGCTTATTTGCAGTTAACTTACTGTACATGCAATTTATTTATGTATGTTTAGCATAAGCATGTTTCTGCGTATCCATTGGCACTTTTTAAAAGGAAGCCTTACAGTACCTGGAAGCCACATTGCTCACAAGACAGATTTTTTAGAAGAAAAACTGCCTCCTTTGTAGCTGTCAGCACTTGTATGTTCAAGGGTGCGTCTAATTTTTTTGCCTACAGACAGTGAGTCAGAAACACAGCCAGGCCTGCAGCCTGTAAGAAGGTACACAGGTCACAGAACACTTCCCCTCCCGGGACAACAAAACCTCCGCTCTTCCCGTCACGTTGCTCGGTGGGTGACAGCATTCATGTGCCAGAGACTGGGGCGAGAGCTTGGAAAGGCAGGAACACGCTGGGAGGTATTGCTGGGAACGGGAACTTGCGCACAGACTTCGGTGCTTTTCCACGCGTTCCAGGAGGAACATGCTTCTCCTGGGTTACCTTTCAAGCTCAGTGGGCACGTATCAGAGGCCCACAGGCATTGCCTCTGGGAAGAGAAAGCACCCAGCAGGAGCGATAGGGCAATTCACACATTGCAGAGTTCTTGTCTCTGGCTGCTTTCACTTCCAGGCTTTTTCACGCAACAGAGATCTTTCGGTGAATAAGAAATCACATCACCCTGAAATGCAATTCCTTGGCAGTTTAAACAAGCCTATTTGAGTGTGACTGTGACTAGAAAGGAAGCTGGCTCAGGAGCTGGACCGTTTGCAAAATAATTTTACTTAGCGAAAAACAGCAGCTAGTTTTTGGCTGATCCCTGGACCAATGCAATTTCCATGTATGTCAATGTCTCCAGGAAGAAGGTGCAGGAACATGCAGCCAGGAAAAAGAACACAGGACTGCAGCAGCTTAACCCTGGTAAGCCTTGACTGCCGCAAAACAGTTTGACTGCCACAAAACAGTTTGACTTTAAAGACAACTTAAGACAACTCAAGTCAGATGCTGCAATCCTACCCACAGCTTTGGATTGCTCTCATCCTGCCACACACAGCGTTCATATTCACCTTTTGATTTGCCAGTTTGGAAGGCTCTCTTCACAGAAAATTAAGTCAGTAAGAAAAGCATACAGTTCTGTGCTCCTTTTACTACCCCAACTGTCTCACAAAGAGGTGAGTAAAATTCCTATGCCAAGGGAAAGAAAGCGGAGAGAATGCAGCTGAGGGAAGGAAGGAGATGCCATGGGACTGTACCAGCACTAACCTAGCCTGACCTTGGTCACTAAGGAGTTGCACACCCAAGCTCTGGTAAAATGAACACCTTAAGCTAGCAGAGACTGGTAGTGCTACCAAGAGTAGCACTTCTGTCACCACCAAGCCCCCAACCTGGGGCTCTCACAGCCTTCTGTGCTGCTCTCCAGCAAGTCAGGGAACTGATCCAGGTTAGAAAAGACATATTTTCCAAGGTGACTTTTCAGTTCTGTCGGAGACTGTTATACTTTTTTCATTATGAAGTATGGCCTCCACAGCAAGAACTCTGTGGCTAGAGTCCATCAAAAAGCTACATATAGAAGTAGTACCCTACTGTCATGTGCAAGGAATAGATTCCGAATATTTTATAACATCCATTGCCTAAAATTTAACAGCATCAAAAAGTCCATTTTGGCTTCTACATTAAAATGCAGTTTTAGAAGATATGGCCACTTGGCATTTGTAAAATAAGGCAGCTATGCATTTGCTGTAACTGTAAGCATACTTGAGGCATTTTATACCGATTACTTAATCCTGTATACCTACACTAACTTCATTGTGTTAATGGCCCAGTGTATTTCTTGTTACTTAGCTGTATTACTCTCAATTTCATTCCTCAAGAATATATTTAAATAGCATTAACACAGCCTAAGTACCACATATTCATTTTGAGTTGGCTATACAGCACTCCTTAGGTAAAAAAGCAAGAGGTTAGGCAGTGAACTGTGAAACTAACTTGCACAAATAGGTGACCTATATTTGCCAGAAAATTTTCATTCCTTCTTCTCTTTCTGCATATAATTTTAACATATTCGGTACTTTCCACCTATGTGACTTCCATGAGCACTCCATAGGAGAAGTCCCACGTAGTATCACCAGATATTATACTTTCTGTGTCAGATACAAAAAGGATGTGTCTAATGTTACTTAATGAAATGTGCATAAATCAGAGGGTGTGTGATTATATGTACTGACAACAGGATGTTTTTTTTCTTGATATCTGTGTAAACATATCATATATCCTTCCACGTGAAGATGCAAAGGATTTTCTAGTGAAATCTTTTTTCCCTTGTTGTCAAAGGCAGCTCTGAAGAGGAGGTCTGTACACTTCAAACGTACACACATGAACTCAGGCTGGCTGGAGCTACCTGCTGCTTACAGGAATTGGAGTCACCCCAAAGCAGCTGACAAGTGAGCACAGTGTCAGGCACACCTCCTTATTCTGCCCAGGAGCAGCCCTCAAGCAAGGCACAAGCTGGTGGTCAGGCAGCTGTGTGGAGAGGTGGGAGACACAGCTCGCTTTATCCTCAGCCGTGTCAGCTGAATAATGAACACAGGAGAACTCCACGTTGATATAGGTAGCCATTAAAATATGTAATTCCATCATTCTAGAGCTTTGTTTTGAAGTTCTCTCTCTCCGTTCCTCAGATTTTTAATTTGCTTTGCAAAAGTCACTAAGTACTTCCCGAAGTTCCCAGAAAATTCTTCCAAGCCTCCTAACCCCTGTGATTTATAGCTCTGTTTCCCCATTCTTACTCCGAGCATCTGAATTACAAATGCTTGAACAAGTCTTTTTCTTGAAACTGTGTGCTTCATTAGTTTGATAAACAGATTAAACTGCACAAGTAACATATAAATTTTGAAGTCTTATAGTATTACCAAATGGAAACTAATGTTCCCTTTAACAAGAAAATACATTTGTTAAGGTTATTTCATGCCACATTTTATTTTGCAATTTCGGCTTCTTAACTGCATCTATACAGTCTGACATGCTTTTTAACTTTCAGTTTTAAAAAGTTGCAAGTTACTTACAGGCAAAATCATTATGCCTGTGATTGCATATCTACGTCCATTTGATGGCATTTCAGTCACTCATTAACTCAGAACATTACTGACACTGCTGAATAGTGCAATTGATGCTTTCCATTTGCTTTTTTATCATTCAGGCAAAATGTATGCACACATTAACTAAAGCCGTTGCCTCTTTTTTTCAGCAGTATGTCAGAAATCAAGTTGAAGCCCTTATCTATTATTGTCTTCTCTCCATGCATCAGATGTACAATTATAAGAAGATACAAATTATGTGCATCAGTGGGCAAGGATGCTATTTTCTATAAGAATAGCTGAAAGTGGGTGGATGGCTTTAGCGATGACTGAACAAACTAAATTGTAGTGTACTACAGCAATGAACAATCAAAGAAAAAATTTTGGAAGCCTTCAATTGTTTGTGCTAAAACTGTGTGGGATGCCTCAGCTCAGAGAGAGATACCGTCCTGAATTCATAAAAATTTCCTTTCTCTTCACTATCTGGCCACTTCTTTCTGATTTCAGATGCATCTGGTGGTTACTGTTTAGAAACAAGAGGAGCTGGAAAGGATTTGTGACAATCCCAGCTGAAGTAAGCAAGTCATAACCGGACAGGGGCTTCATTTCAGCCCTTATAGCCATCACATTTGAAAAGTGTTATCCACAGCACACAGGCATTTGCAGGATTCCCACTGTAGTGGGATGACCCTGGCTGGATGCCAGGCACCCACCAGAGCCACCCTATCACTCCCCTCCACAGCTGGACAGGGGAGAGAAAATATAACAAAGGGTTCTTGCATTGAGATAAGGATGGAGCAAGATCACTCACTGAATACTGTCATGGGCAAAACAGACTTGAATTAGAGATATGAATTCAATGTATTACTAAAAAAACCAGAGCAGGATAATGAGAAGTAAAATGAGACCTCAAAAACACCTGCCCCCCACTCCTCACTCCTTCCCAGTTCTACCGCCCCATCCCCCCTTGCGCCCCCCCCCCAACTCAGAGAGGGAGACAGGGAATGGGGGTTTTGGTCAACTCCTCACATGTTGTTACTCCCACTGCCCAGGTGAGGAGTCCTTCCCCTGCCCCTCCTCATGGGTCTCCTCCCACAGGAGACAGTTCTCCATGAACTACTCCAGTGTGAGTCCATCCCACAGGCACAGTCCTCCACAAACTGCTGTAACTGTGGGTCACTCTTCCATGGGGTGCAGTCCTTCAAGGATGGGCTGCTCCAGCGTGGGTCCCCCATTGGGTCACAAGGAATCCTAATCAGGAAACCAGCTTCAGCGTGGGCAGCTCTCTCCACAGGTCTGCAAGTCCCTGCCAGAAGCCTGCTCCATCATGGGCCTCCCATGGGAGGCTGGAGGTAGCACTAAGGTTTTGCCATGGCACAAAAAAAAGTCTTTCTTACAGTTTTATTTTAAGTTTGGCTGAGAACTTTCATATCCACAAGCATATCCTTTGAAAATAAGGACTGAAACCTTAATGTGGGGCTTCATGAAGGAAACCAGTGTCAAGAATAGCAAAAGGCTACTTTTGCTCATAGTAGCCACTGTCATTGATGTGTGTTACAGATTAGGCTGTTTCCTAAACTGCTGGCTTCAGGTATGATCCAATGCTGAAGTCCTGTGGGGACACAATATAATTGTTTTTTAGATGAAGACAGTTTTGTAACCCAGGGACACCTCATCAATTTTTCTATGCAGAATATAAAATATTATTCATGGGTGTCATGGGCAAAGAGCCCATTGTGGCTAAAAATTTATTCCATTTGCTTCCTCTTGCCTTCACAATGGCTGTCACATCACTGTTTGTTGTCAGGAGAGATGAACCCAAGTGTTATCTCCACCTCTGTGGTACCTGGGTTCAAGATCTGTCTACTTCAGCTCACATAAAAATAATACAAATGTAGAGCAAAGATGGACCTTTCTGGGGCTCTCCCATAGACTTTACTGAGCAATGGCCACTGTATTCTGCTCCAGTCTTCAAAGCCTTAGTGGTCTACATCTTAATATATAACCCGTCTAAAACGGGCATAAAATTTCCTAAAATAATTTCTTCTCTTGTCAGTCAAGGAAAGAAATAATTCATTCACCATGGACCAACAATGTTCACTGAGACAGAGCAAAGACAGCCCCAGGTTACTGAAGTGACCTAGTTTCATCCTATATATTCACCACAGAGCAGCAGCAAAAATTCTCTGACAAGTCATAAGAAAGACTGAAATTTGAAAGTGGTAAGTAAGAAGTTTCATAGCAGGAAGAGACAGCCAAATGACACAATTACTTTAAAAAAAAATTGTAATATTACCTTGAAAAAAACTTGAGGGGTTTTTATCACTGCAAATGTTTGCAGTGGACACTTTGTTAGTGAACAGTTCTTCACATCCCTAAATGAATTAGTTCTTGCTTCTGTGGGAATTAGGAACATGAAGCTGACAGGGTGTCTCAGACAAAGTTATCAGAAAGATCCCAGCTACTTTGTGGTGATATTTCTATTATGAATTTCCTCTGCCAAAACCTCCCAAAAATAAGGAAGAAAGTTTATATCAAGCTGTAACTGGTTTTGTAGAGTACCGATACAGTATTTAATACATTAGAAAACCACTATTAGTTTTGTCCTGCACTTTTCTGTTGCCAAGAGAGAGCAGAACAGGTGACTCTCCTGGTATCTCTGTTGTGAAGGATTGTTCATGACAGTACTTTCTTGATGAGAAAGATTTTATTTTGGTAATCTTATTTTAGAGGCCTAATTTAATCCTGTGGATTCTGGGCTGTCTAGCAAATATTATACAGGGTTATGATGCAACAGCTCAACAGAAAGTGGCATCTTGCACCTTATATGATGACTTTAAATGACAGCTTTTCTGCTGTCCTGATCGGGCTCCACTTTGGTATCATCCTGCACATCTGGGAAGGAAGCACTTCTTTTGGTTGTATAACATTCTTCTGTGTTATAAATACAGGATATCTGTCTGAGAAAGAACTCTTTCCATCATCTTTCCACCTCCCACACAGACTGAATTAAAGGAAAAAAGCTTTCCATAAGACTTGATACAATTGAAAACAGTCTATCTTTTGAGTTCTGCTCTCCTCCTCCTCTCGTTCCTCAAACCCTGGCAATGGAATTACCTCAGTTCTTAAATTAAGAGAAGCAAAGTCACAGACAATAGCTGTGTTTTGTTAAATTATTATTTTATAAATTTTATTATTTTAAGACTATCATCAGTTGTTTTGGATATTGTCCTTTGCTAGGAAGAGAAAATGTTTATCACTTAGGATGATGAGTCAGCTAGTACGAGATGTGCTAAAGGTTGCAGGATAAATGATGCAGCAGGATATAATGCTGGTTAACCCAATAGCCAAATGCCAAAAGTTGAGTTCAACCAGTCCTAGCAAAAGCAAGGAACCAGAGGGAGGGACATGTCTGATAGCCCTTAAACAAAACCAAAACCAAAACCATAAATAATGCAAGCTAGTGCCTGTTCCTAATGCTTTCTTTTGAAGCTAGTCAGAATGGATTTGCAAATGCATTGTTGGAGCGTGTTCAGCCTGGAGATGAGAGGGCTTAGGGGGGATCCAACAGCAATGTGCTAGTATCTACAAGGGTGTTATCAAGAAGATGGAGCCTTGTAGTGGTGCACGGCAGAAAGATTTCTGACAGTGGCATAGATGATAACAACAGAGGTTCAAATTGGATGTAAGGAAAAACATTCTCCATGAGGACAGTCAGGCAGCAGAGCAGCAGGCTGCCAGGGGAAGCTGTGCTGCCTCCATCACTGGAGGTTTTCCAGCCCGGACCAGACAAAGCCTGGCCTCACAGCTGAGCCTGTTTAAGGCAGAAGGTTGGTCCAGAGACCTGCTCTGGTCCCTCCTAACCTGAATCACTCTAGCAACGCTTAGAATTACAAACCTGTCTGGATGTGATTACTTTGTGTTGTAGCTACTTAGATAAAATATATTTGAAATAAATTGTCTTCTGGTTTAATAAAGAGATTTTTAGCTGATGTGGTCTATTGATTTCGTGCCTAATATTAAGATTCCACAAGACATTGTAAGAGCTACCAGAGAATGGAATTGTCATCAGTAAAAAATGGTTTGCTCCAATACCTGGCCTTCCCTGTGTAACTCTGTCTTTTCCTTGCAAGTAGCATGGAGAAGTAAAATGCATGAAATTAGTTTTGCATATAATAATGCATGAAATTCCTTTCCTTCTTAGACACTTCTATTGCCTTAGAACTACAGAGGAGTAAGTCATGCTAAAATGGATTAACATAGACATATATCAATTATTTCTATGATATGTAATCCTGCTTTTTAGCAGTCATTTTACCAGAAAACATTACAAGTATAATTTCTCAAATGATTTGAAATATAACCTTCTGTGCATTTCTTTAAAGCTGATCCATGAATTTTAAGTTTAAATTTGTAGGTTTTGTGTGAAAATATGATATTTTTCAAGTGGAGACAGAGGCACAAAAATAGAAATGCTGCAGAGGAGAAAAATAAAAGGAAATAACAATGAAATAAATATCTCAGAAGGAAATAATGGATGAGTGGTTCGTTTCCACTGTGGTTTGTTTTTGTTTTTGTAATATACATGTGCAAGACTGAAAAGTAACATTCTGCAGTCCAAAGGCACTGCTGTACAGAGTACAGAGGCACTGTTCCTACCTGAAGCATTTGGGATGTACAGAAAATATCGCAACGGATTTGAAAGGATCCAAGAAAAGAGAGAAATCTTTGCTTCATTATATAATAGTGAGGTAGCAGTACTTGCTGGACAAGTAATGTAAAATTATTAAGATGGATTTTTCACTTGTTAGGATGTCAAATCTTGATTACATTAGTATTACGTAATTACTCATAATTAGTATTATGTTCCTCTTCTGTACTCTTGTCTTGGGATCATAACATGAAACTGGTGTCAGCAAGAACTTCTAACAGCATTGTAAAAACAGTTTTATCCAGGTGATACAGGTTGAACTGGAGATCTGGAACTGCCTTTGAAACAGAAGGATGTTCAGTCTCACTAGATGCTCTGATATCCTGCCAAACCAAGAAACCATGTCGTCTATATTCTTAATTAGCTCTATACTGCTAGAATTACTGATTCTTTGAATTGCTGGGTGTCAGTTAAAGAGGTTTCTCAGCAGTATTCTGTATCATCTCTCTATCAGACACAATATGGGTAGTTTATTTTGGTCCTTTCCTAGGATGAAATTATGTTTGGCTTATTCCTCTAGTCCAGGATTAGGATCTGGTGAAGGCAACTTTAGAACTGTGCTCACTGAGGAGGAATAAAATGCAGAAGCTGAAGGAATTCAAATAGAGGTTAGTACTTTTCTCTTCAGCTATGTCAAACCCATTCTAATTTTCATACTTAGTTTCTCAAATATGGTAATACTTGGAGCTGCAGAACTAATCTCTCCTGAGTAATAATGCATCTTTTTTGCATAAGGCTTTCTCTTCTCTCTTTTATTTTTATAAAAATGCTGTGAGAGAAAAACATGTTTTCAATGGCACATTCTATAAAATATTTAAAGTAATTTATTATAAATTGATTTTAAAATTACTTGGTGTTTGGCATAGCATTTGTTCCTTTAGCCTCGGTACCTGATACTGAGGAAGACCAAAGTGGGCTACGTAGCACAGTATAGAAATTCTAAGATATATGCAAAGAAGTGAATTTTTATTTATACACAGGTACAGAGGTATAATCATCTGTAAACCTTATTAATAAAAAAGAAATGCATTTAATACAGCTTGTAATTGAAGGTATTGATAGCCTATGGATGGCATAATATTTTAAAAGTCATTCATATTTTCATAAGAAAAGCAATTAAAAATAAACATCTTAATACTGTTTTTAGTGTATGTTCATTGATTTTTTTTTCCTAAATACTACTATCTGACAAGGGTAAGCAAGTTCTCTCAGGTGCAATTCGGAATTATATTTTTCTTTCTCCAAGGGGAAGTCTAGCATGGAAGTAAATACCATGATGTATTCCCATTGAAACGAATTTTTCTTTTTCCACCGCGGAGGGCATGAACTTGCACACTAATTTGGACTCTCTCAGCTGTTGACACCAAAGTATATACAAAGCTTTTGTACCAAAGTACAAAAAAACCCAACAAAAATATCCAATCAATTTAACTAAATATTTATGGACTAGCTAAAGTAATTGAGTTTTAGAATCAAAAATAGGCAGTAGTGTAGTTTCCTTAATTCTTCATGACTGAAAAGGAAAATAAATGGAAGGCAATTTACAAACCAAACACAAAAAGAAGTGCATGATAATCCTGTAAGGCTGACTGATAATTCTGAAAGAACTGTTTTGTGATGAAAAACGAGTTTGAGTGGTGGGCAGTATTTCTGAATCAGACACTTTTATCCCTGAGTGATGTTAGATGTGAGCTGAGCAGCTGAATTATGTATTATTATCAAATAAATATTAATCTCTTGCATGAAGAATTAAAATACTCTTTTAATGAAAAAACAGTTGTATATAGATTTTCCAGTAGCCTTCATACTTTGCATATTTACTAGATGACAGCAAAGTCTCTATATTCTTTCCCTAAATATCACTTACATCTTTTACTAGACTTAGATGTTCTGTTTTCTCAAAAATAGAGTAAGAATTGTGCCACAGTCTTTTTACTCCGAGAATTTTATTTTAGAGCAGAAGTATCATATTCTTGTGCTTGTCAAGTAGGTTATAATTTAAACTGGAAGTCTGCATTTATCTGTGAATTTAAATAGCGTAGTTATGAGCAATAATAGAAATCACTGTTTCATTAGAGTGGCTTTCCACCCAGGCAAGCACAAGTCAGTATTCTTCCCCTTTACATTTATGTGTTACATGTGACCCTGGAGGTGTTCTTTAACACTAGTATATTATAGAGATTTATCTTTTAGCATCAAGGCTTTTCCCACTATATCTGCAGGACATTATCTGAGCCTATTTTTATTACAATTCCTGCTCTGGCAAATTTGACATCTCTCCAGAGAACACACTGTATGACAGCTACATGGGGTGGAATCAGTCGCTTACTTCTCAATATCTAGTTGGCCTTGCATTCTGTTTTGGGTGCGTGCCAGATTGAGAACTGCTTGCAACTATGATGGACCCATTTGTGCTGCAGCAGAAGCTCTGGCTTAGAAAAAATGGTTCTGAAAGGCAAATTATTTTACCCTGAAATAAACCAAGTGTTCGAGATTTAAGATATTTTTATGAGGGCTGATATGATTTAGAATATAAAAGTGTGGAACTAGCATATGACCTCTTTCCCCAGGAAATTTCCCAGGATAGTCTGTAGGTAGTCACTAAGTAGTTACACGTAGTCCAGCATCAAAAAGCTTCTGTGGCAAACAGTGCAGAAGCCAGCTGCACAGCCTATAGGAAGACAGAGATGGGGTTTATTAATTACAGGGGGTTTATTAATTACAGGAGATCTTTAAAACAGTGCTCTGGTTTTTAAAAATGAAAGGTTGTCCTCAAGTTACTATGCAGAAACCAGGCACTAGAAATCGCACAGATATAGTTTCTAAAGTACTTTGGAATAAATGAGGGTGTTTTAAAGATAAACTGGGCTTTCCATAAATATTAAAATTACTGTATTTGCTTCAAAGTTTGTTTTGAATACTGAGTTTCAAGGGCTCACATGTTTTTAGATTCCAAAAGATTAAGGTGTTATTATTCCTAGAAACTTTATTGTGGTTTTTGGATTTTCAGTCTCAAATAATTCAACTGGTTCTGATAAGCTTGGAAAAAAAACCAAACCAAACAAACCCCTAACAAATAACTTTAGATTAAGATTAAGCCTTAAGGATGTCATACCTGAATGATGTTAGAGAATAGGATTGATAACTTAACTGTGGAGAAATGATAATCCTGATTAAAACAAAATAAAAAAAAAATTATCCTCCTGTGAAATGCTGACAAAGTGTTTGACTAAAGATAGGCTGGGAAGTGGGCCTCTAAAAGATTTAATTCTTTTTTATTGCTCTGACTGATTTCCAGTCTAAAATTCTCTGAAAATTATGGTAGGCACAAAACACTAGATAGCAAAAATTCCTCATAGAAATTGTTTCTGTATTTGGCTGGTAGAGTGTGTGGCAAGACTCTGATCAAGTGAAAGCTGATCTCAAAGACAGGGCTTGAATATTCAAAGCCAAGAATGCACCTGCTGGACTGAGGCTCTAATCACCAAGCTCAGTCTGAGTGGATGAAGACTTGAAGTGAATTTCTTTTGCCCTTCAGGTTTTCTGTTTCAGAGACAGCACATTGCTTCATCACACTCTTTGACTCTAAAAAATTCTTTGTGGAGTAACTCTTAATATTCAAACGATTTGTTTTATTACTCTCCTTTCTAAGTGTCGTAAATATTTATTTAGCTTTATGTAGTTCTAGTCCTACAAATCGTGAAAATTTTAGTGTTCAAGACATGGATTTATGTGAAAGTGGATAAGCTGTTGTGAGTAACTAGCTCAGCATACAAAGAGTTCTAATCATTATTTCAGAATTATTTTCTTAATATCTAACAGGATATGTTTACAAGCAAGTAAACTAGATTTTATTATAGTAATTAGGGGCACTTGCAACTAAGATGTAAAGTAAAACCAAATAATGATGTGAAAAAATGCTATCAGTGATATATAATCTTTACAATTTTGCCCTAGTGTTTATAAATTTCAAAAGATGCTCATGAGCATTTTATATGCTTTGTGAGGAAAAACATAATTTTTATTTGTTTTTTCTAAAATGCCCGTTCTTAAACTTCATAAGCAATAGTTTGTAAATTTAAGTACTATTCTGTCATGGAAGTTATCTGTACCTTTTATTCTTAACAACATTTTTCAATAAATTAGCAACCTTTTCCCATAATAATCAAAAACACTGACATTTCTGTCTTTTTAAACTAACTTGATTATGTACCAAACAGGATACGATGCACTTTATGAAATGTACAGGCATGACATACTGAAACACATGTTTATGCTGATTCAGGGTAGAATGTATTTTAGCTTTCAAGGGAAGCCCTTTCTCAAAGTAAATCTCTTACAGAACCAAGCATGTGCAACACTAGTCCTGATCCCTTCCAAAATTTTAAATATTGTTGAGGGAGTTAGCTTCCTATCAATAACAGGGAACCCTACATCCTGCTGAATGAAAGCTGTGTTGCTGTTGATTTGAGTTAGAGCATAACATGGGACATTTTCAGGCCTGATGCACTTTAATCCAGACAGTTGATGATTCTTCACCCTTCAATTCAAATCTGGATGTCTGGAAAGCAGGTCTCAAACCACCACCACTGTGAATACTAATGGAACAGTCACCAGATAATAAGCATGGGCACTAGAACTTAGAGTAATTGCAGCTTCTCTGATTTGGGGGCAGATAACTTTGCTCTGTTTCCCCTACCCCTGATGGTTCTAGTTACTGTATCATTTTCATTAGACTACACTACAATCAAGAGCCATGCTTCTTGATTTTGACAGCTTAGCTGAAGATCAGTAATAATCTATAAGTACTCTTCTTTATCCTCCCGTAACCACAATTTCTATGGAACACTTCTATAAAATGGGACTTTCAGTCAGCAACCTGCATATGCAAATAGATCTTAAAATATTGCAGTTTTCAATACATTTAATTTCAAAAGAAGCCTTTACCTATTTGAGGGTAACAAAACCTTTACAAAAGCATTTTTACTTGAATATTGACACTTGTGCACAGATTTTGGGGCTTCAACACAGTTTTAGCACAACTGTCAATTTTCTGGAAATATGCCAATCTATCTTTCTTCCTTCTTGAAGCATAACCAAAATCCTCTCTAGTCTCCAAATATGTATGCTCAAATCCCCCAAAATACATTGGCAAGATACAGTAATTTGAATTCATTTGTGTCAAGGAATAGACCAGAGATAAGTATGTGGAACAGAAAATCCTGAACCAATGTTGGAGATTAATTAGCCACATTCAAAGGCAAACCCTTCAAGCAACCAATCTCCACTTCCAATAACAGCACAGTGAGAAATACAGATGACAAATGTTTTCTGTGTTGCTCTGCAGAATGACCCCGAGGGCAGGATCAGAGCTACACCAGCCATCTGTTTGAACTTTCCTACTGGAGCATTTCTGTGGCTGCTTCCAAGTGATCCCATTGGTACTAAGTGAGAAGGAAAACCTGAGCAGTCCTGGTGCTTTTGGTGCCTTTACATGCACTGCAGTTAAAGCCACACAGTGTGGCTTTCAGCTGTCCCATCCAACCTTCCACTGATGACCTCAAGAAGAAAAAAAATATACATTTCATCCATTATGCCTGTTGCAAAACCATGTGAATTTTATAGGCATCCTGAAGTCTGAATGAGTACATGTACGGGGCAATATGAATGCCAGCATAAAAAGTAGTGAACTAAATCCCTGCCCTGCTTAACTCTGTACCTGTGCCCCTATGAACACAGGATCATAGAACGGCCTCAGTTGAAAAAGACCTTAAAGATCATCTAGTTCCAATACTCCTGCTGTGGGCAGGAACACTATTCACTGAATCAGGCTACTCAGAGCCCCATCCAGCCTGGCCTTGAACACTGTCAGAGATGGGGCATCCACAGCTTCTCAGGACAACCAGTTTCAAATGCCTCACCACCCTCAAAGTAAAGAATTTCTTCCTGATATCTAATCTAAACGTACTCTCAGTTTGAAGCCATTCCCTCTAGTCCTGTCACTACAAGCCCTTGTAAAAAGTCCCTCTCAACTCTTCTGCAGGCTCCCTTCAGGTGTTGGAAGGCCACAATTAGGCCACCCCTATGCCATCTCTTCTCCAGGCTGATCAAACCCAATTGTCTCAGCCTTTCCTCACAGGAGAGGTGCTCCATCTCTCTAATCATCTTTGCTGGCCACACTGCTTTGGATGCAGCCCAGGATACAATTGGCTCTCTGGGCTGGGAATGCACATTGCTGGGTCCTGTCCAGCGCTTCATTCACACACAGACAGGTATGTGATGTCAGATCAAGCTGCTGAGAGCAGCAAAATTCAGCAACTGGGGACAGTCTCTCTAGCTGCTTTTTCTTACTGAGGATTTTTTGCTGAAAATGCACAATAGATGTGATAAACACCAACTGGCAATAATGATGCCAAAATCAAACAAACATCAACAGCCAGCCAGATTTTCCCAGGAAGGTCAGTGTCTTATTCTCAATCACAGTTGTTTAGGATTTTTTATCATGTATTTTTTAATCCATAGTATTTTTATTGGTCAGAATGATTTTTATATTTTAACCTATAAAGCTGCTTTTCCTCCAAAAAGAGAGTAAGTGCATTACATTCCTGTACAACAAATCCAGCATATTAAAGGAATGTCAGGATTGAGCTGAGCAAGTCACATTAATATACCAAAGTAATCTTTACCAGTTGTTACTAAAAGACCATGCGGATTTCCTTGTATTTGTCTCCTTTCTGAGCTCATTGCAGCACCTGCATTGGAAACAAGACAGCCCCACTCATGGCACTCCCTTCCATTTAATTAAGTCCTTATAGGAACAGTACAGAAGTTAGTAAGATTACTTAATGCATCCCTGGGAGAAACTCTAGTACTCTACCAAAGGTCACTGCTCCTTTCAATTGGAATGCTTTCATCGTAACTAAGTATCTCACATAGTGAGATAAGATTAATATGACTGTATTAATTGAATTAAGTGAAATGTATTCATTTTTTAATCTGAACAGTCTCCTTAATGAGTTATTATCAGAGGAGCATAAGAATGTAAAAGACTAACAGTCTATGATTAAGACTTTCTAATTCAACTTTACTTAATACATCAAATTTTGTTCTATCTGCTATTTTGGCAAAACCAAAAACACTTCCTAACAACTTGAATAAAAGTGTCTTAGGCAGACAATAAGATTTGTATTCCAATGTGGAATGCAAGACTGGACATCTCCTCTGCAGCAGATAATTCCATATAATAGAAAGTATACTAGATTTAACATATGTTGATAAATTTGCATTTTCATGTGCAGAAATGTGCCTATGACTTGAGTTTTAACAGAGAAATTAAATGAAGCTTTCTCTTCATCTCTAAATTTATTTGTAGTATTAATCTAGAAAGATTGATTTGAAACATTAAGGTCAGGATTTTGTCTGACATATTTCAGGGAGTCAAATCAACCAGGTTGATTTACACTAGTTGTGCAGGAAGGGGTGGTAGTTCTTTTAATGTCTGCTAAATCCACCATGAGAGTCCTGCTGAGCAGGCCTGATTTGAAAATCAAGTTCTTTGGCCTCTTATTCCTCATCATAAAGGCCAACCCTGCCCTAGAGGGCCCAAACTTAGACAATAGGACCCCTCTGTTCCTTTCCTCCTGTCCATTCACCATTCCTCTGATGTACTTGCCCTTGGCTGAGCTTCCAGCTTCCCTCTCTTAGGTCTAATTTTTAATACCTGAAAAACATCCATAAGTTAAAAAAGGAGAACAACAAAAAATGAGAAAACTTGTTAAGAAGACACTTGAAGCAGTAGCTTATGTGTTAAAACTTTGTAGGTGACATACAAGACTACAAGGATGGTCATATCCTACTGAAGGACTTTATTGACAACTTAAACTAAATGTGCACCATGTATTAAAAAAACAAACCCCAAAAAACCTTGAGAAAAGGCAAAATTAAACATTATTTAGAGTCAGAAAGCTTACTTCAAAAAGTTTATTTTGTCAGCCAAAATACTAAGCCGGAAATGAAGTGACTCATTACGAAAAGCCTGAGGTTACTGAGAGGTTCCGTAGGGTTACACGCTGCATCTTGGTGCAGATGGATGGCACAAAATACTCTGTACTGGTACTATTAGCATTTACATGAGTTTTCTGGCTTTGTAAGGAACAATTGTCTTACTAATCTTCTGTCCAGTGCTGAGCACTGGTAGGTATAGTTCTCTATTTTGATAGGAAAAGCAAGAGAGTTGGTTTTTTATGTGTGGCTGCTTTCTTGATGTTGGCAAATCCTTTCCTGCCCTGATAAACTAGAAAGGGACTAGACTGAAATAGTACTTGACGAAGAAAAATTATGAGAACTAAGAGAAACAGTAGGATTCATACTTAACTGAGGATTCATCCAGTCTTCCCCATCTGTGCAGAGAGCTGATGAGAACACAAATGTATGAGATCTTTCCCGAAACAAGAGAAAAAATATTTTACACTAGGTAGACTCTTGAAGTGTCTTTCACCCAGCTGTATCTCAGCAACTTCCAGAAAAGCATTGAGGGATTCAACCAACACTTCCTTTGTGTGACTTCTCTCTCTAAAGAACAGTCAGGTGCAAGCAGAGAGATATTCTTCCCAAAGCGTTAGTTTTGTTCCTGCTTCTTCTGCTGCTTTTAAACAGATCTGTGTTTTCTCTGTAATTTTTGTTTATTTTCTTTAAAATAAAAATTCTTTGCTGAAAAAAAATGTGGGTACAAGCTTAAAAAACAAAGTGAACTTATAAGATAAGTGAAGTATTAAAATAGAGAGCTATATCATAAGGAAGATAGAGCCTTATACTTTTGTTATTGGTCTTCTTCAACTTTTCCATCCTTAACTACTCTTTTGTGCTTGAAATTAAAATAATATAAATGTCTCTACTGATTAAAACCAGTTGATGGAAAAGAGTGGATTATTGTTAATTTTTCTAATAAAAAGCCATATGCCTCCAACTGCATGTGAGGATTTTTATCCTCCATGTGAGGATAAAAATATTGCGAAAGAAAAGATGTAAGTGGATTTAAAGAAAGAGAGAAATATCTGGAGATAGTTGCTCATGGGAACCTTTCTGTGTGCCAGTGCATATCTTTACAGTATTTGGAAATCTTTTTTCCAAAGAATCAGCAAAAAACCCCAATCTTTCAAATATGCTTGTTCTCAAGTTGCAGGCAAAATACTCTCTCCTTCATCATATCTTGACAGTAGTTCCAGTTTGGACACATGCATGAGACGGCATCATTCCTTTTAGGATTTGGTGACCTAAATTATTTTCCTCACACTAACAGTTTCCTAGATGGCCAAAAGAAATAATAAGGACAACAACTTTATCTGTATCAGCTATGTGTCCACCATTCTCTGCTTTCTTATTTGAAAAATTCAATTTATACCAGGTTTCATATAAATGTTTGTTCAAATTTGCAGGGCTCCAGTCTTCTAAGCTTTGAAGCCCAAGTTAGTGTAGAGGCATAAAAATATGAAACCAAAAAGATGTGAAAACCAAACATCTACCAGGTAGAGTCATAAACCTGTGTTTGTCACCCTGTATCACTGAGTCATACAGACTGAAAGCTTACTTGCATACATAGAGGCAAGAAGGCAATGGCTGAACTACTCAGATGGAGTATCCTGAAATGTTGATCTGATTTGCCTTCCATAAATCACAGTCTCGCTAGCCCACAAATTAAAAGGTCATAAGATTATTTCAACGCTATTAGGATATTTAGTTTTTATTTTTGTTTTGTTCTTCTCCTCCCCCCACACATCCTTCATGCTTGTATATGGGACCATAGTGAGACAATTTTGGGTACTCTGATCCTTTATAGCCATGGAAATATGCCCCTGTATATAATTATCTATAGCTAACAGAAGCAGCCTTTGTTACTTGTACACTTTCAAAACAAAATGGTTTTGCATGATTTCTTACACAGAAACCTCAGCATCCTAGATTAACCTCAGCCTTAGCAATGAGGTCTTTATGTTAAAGTAGGACATCATGGGCTTATTCACTTATTATATTCCACCAGGTTTGTTTGGATGAGAAAACTAAAGCAGAAATGACAGATATGTTTAAGCTGTGTTGTTATTTTGAATATTTTATATTATTCTTTTAAATGGGGAATTCTTACTTTATGAAAATAATTAAACCTGCATATAAACTTAAGGTATGTGTATAATAAATTATTAGTTACAATTCTGGTAGAAATAAAGAGGATTTTTAAAGAATCTCAGTATTTTAAGTAACTAGTTCCTATATTTCAGTATTTTAAAGTATTTAGTTACTTTGTTCATACACATGCGCAAAAAAAAATCTGAAAATTCTGTTTAGAGTTGTAGCTGCAGGCTTACAAATTAAATAGCACAAACCTGCACAGACCAGTAGGTCAAATTTCTTGTTAACTGCCCTTTCAGAAAAAGCTGCCTACTTCTTGACATCTTCAGAGTTGTCAAAAGATATTATCACAAAGCAAGCCTAGCCCTTGTAACACTTTCTGTCTATAAAGGATCAGAGAGGGAGTTTTGTGCCTATGGCTTGGAAATAAGGCATACAGTGATTGCACACATTTATCTTAGTCAGAGCTGTGATGAGGTAAATAAAGGAGGGTTTGTGCACATAGAAATCTGTAATCCGTAACATTTCCAACAGATTGAATGTAAATGAAATTTTTTTCCTCGTTTTGCAAACCTCAGTGATGGTATTTCATAATTTTAGAGAACATTACACACGTACCAGAACATTTGAACTGCAAATGTGCAGATAAATAGATAGGCAGTAGAACAAAAAAAGGCACAGGTAGATTTCCACACAGGCAGTGTTGTTGATTTTACATCAGAGACAGCAAAAGTATGAAGTCCTGCTCACATGCTGCTGTATATGAAGAGCAAATGTATAAAATATTGCAATCTTAAAGCATATATTCACTGACCATATTTTCAAATTCATAAAAAATGTTCCATATACATACACCAAGAGCACTCCTGCTTAGTGCTCATAATCCCAGGGACACACTGGATAGATACAAATTGTATCTCACTTATGTAACCCCCTGGTGACAGAGACACCACAGGTTTCACTGTGCAGCTTTCGGAGCAATGATCCGCATCAGGAGCCCTGCCTTGTTCCATCGCTTTTTGCACCCTTCAGCAAACCCTGAGTGCTGTCTCCTCATTTGCCTCTGGATGGCCTCAGCCCAAGCCCTGGCACACCTTCAGACCTACACATCCTACTGTATTGATGAGACGTGAGGTCCCAACAAGGAAAAACCCACTAGGATCCTGTCTGTGCTGCTGCATTAAGTTCCTTTTCAGCAGCAGCCTTAAAGAAAACAGGCTCTATCCTACACGTGCAGACCTGAAAGGAAAAGAGCTTAGCAGCCACCATTTGAGCTCTAAAAGCGTAAAATGTGTAAAGAGAAGCTTGAAAAAATCTGCATAAGTTAACTACTACTAAATGGCACATGAAATATTGACAACGAATATTTAATCACTTTTTTTTTTTTTTAAATTTAAAAGCACCTAGACAAAACTTAGTATTTCGCATATCGGTAGGAGACAAAAAATGAATGCATTTGACTGTTCTCTCAAACATATATAAGCATGGCATAGATAGGTCACTCCAAAATGCTTCAAAACAATGATTTGGGGCCAATATGAACCACAGCAAAAGTGGTTTCTTAGAAGAAAATGAAAAATATAACAGGAAGGCTTTTTGTCTCAGAGGAAATGTTAATAAATCCAAACTGCTCTAATTTATTTGAAAAAATAAATCTATTCCAAATATTTAAAATGTGTAGATTAAAATTAAAATATTCTGTAACTCTTGAGATTTCTAGGAGCACTAATAAATTGAGCCAGCCATTCCTTCATATTGTGGCGTTTTTAGGTACATTAAAGAATGTGTCTTTTTACACAAGGATTAAGAAGTTTGCTCAATGTCATCCACTCAGCCAGACACAACCATTACCTGTAACCAAGCCTCCACAATCAGTCTACTGCTTTAATTAGGAGTTTGACCTTCCTAGACATGAAAAATCACAGTCTCTTCTGCCACTGAATTATTTTTTGATAAAAGTGAATTAACAGTATGTGCTATTCATGGATGTAATCTATGGACACAGATTTGAAACAGATGCTCCTAATATTCTTTCTTTCCCTTGTATTTCATCTGTATGAATCACTGCCTGGGTAGGCACCATCTGTCCTTTGTTCTCTGTTGCCAGAATGGGCCACTTCAGAAGGAAAAAAAAAAAAAATCGGTGTCAGAATTTCCTGGACAATGCAAATTCCGAGTTTAAGGCAACACAGCTACTTAAGATTGGGATTAAATGATTTCTGGGATTAAATTATTTCTTAGTCTCCTTGTTATTCAAAATAGTTTGGGTTAATTATTTCTTTCATGATACGAGACTTTTCCCAGAACCTCTGACCATTTTGGACACCTTTCTAGTGTGCTGATGCAAGAAAATTGCAGAACTCAATGCAAGTATTTCTCTTGTACTCTCACAATCAATCTGTACAAAAGCAGCAACATTTAATTGTGCCTTCTAGACAGTGAGCAGTGTATGCATCAAAGAACCTCATTTGCCCAATGACCTCAGGTTTGCACCGGCACTTCAGGTTTAGTTGGTTATTTATCATACAGTATAAGCACGAATCTCTATTAGCAAGTGAGGCATGTTGCTCTGTACTTTGGATCTCTTCTTATACTTTACTATTCCACCTACTTCTATGATTTGTAAAGTTTAAGTGATGCTTTCCTCCATAACATTGCTGAGAACCACAGCCATGTATTTTTGTGGTTTACCTCTTTGATACCTCTGCCTGCCTACAAAGAATGCAGGAAAAGAAGAGATTTTTAGAGCAGGAATGAAAAAAAAGCAGTAAAAAGATAAACTACTCAACAGAGAGTACCAAGGACTCTGTAGAAGAGTGCAGAGGCTGTTAATCAGATGTGTCCAACCACATTAATACATATATTCTCACAAGGCCAGAGCCTAGCAAGGAGATGTTAAATTCTTAAAGAAGGTGGCAATTCTCAGGAGTTGCACAGGATGGGAACTGAAAAAGAGAGCAGTCAAACCCAACCTAAAGGTCGCACTTAATCCAGCTGTGAATCCCCTCTGGCGGGGACCTTTGTTCCGTGCCCATCAGTCCGCAGGCCCGTGGCTGTGTGCTGTAGAGGCAGTGTCTGTGGCACAGGAGTGACCAGCCAGCTCAACTGGATGCCTCCCAACTCCTTGGCCAGGTCACCCTAGCATTTGTGAGCGCTTCATCACAGAATCAACTTAGTTGGAAAAAACCTTTGAGATCATCGGGTCCAACCCAAGAGCGAACATCACCTTGTGAACCAGACCATGGCACTCAGTGCCACATCCAGTGTTAAACACCTCCAGGGATGGTGACTCCTCCACCTCCCTGGACAGTCCATTCGAACATCTATCACTCTTTCTGTGAAGAAATTCCTCCTAATGTCCACCCTAAACCTTCCCTGGAGCAGCTTAAGACTATATCCTCTCGTCCTGTCGCTAATTGCCTGGGAGAAGAGGCCAACCCCGAACTTCTCTCAAAACCCGAGCTAAGCGTGCAGTCCTGGGCTACCCAACTCCAATTTCCAGTCGCTCCTTGCCTGTGCCACCTCCTGCTGCGGGAGGCCGGCACGTCCTGCGCTCACACCGGTACAAACCCGGGGACCAGCAGCACCCCCACCTCCGCTCCATCCCCTCGCACACCCCGCACCGTAGGGCCCTGCCCTGGGCGTCCCCCGCCACACGCTCAGG
>VZRR01013115.1:2002619-2081906 GCA_013398015.1 Oreocharis arfaki | reverse complement strand
CCCATCGGCCTCCCCCGCCCGGCGCCGGGCAGCACGGGCGGGCAGCGCGGCCAGGAGAGGAAAGACTGGCGCGCCTTCTCGCAGCGTCCCCGAGAGCTTTGACGCCGCGGCCCGGCGGGGGCGGCGGCCGAAGGAAGCGCCCGGGGCGGGGGGAGCCGCCTCGGGCCGCGGATCGCGGCCGGGGGGCCANNCGGATCGCGGCCGGGGCGCTGGGCTCGATCCCCGGTAAGGCAGACGGCAGCGGAGCCCGAGCGGCAGCGAGAGCCGTGCGGTGAAGATGGCGACCCCGGGCATGGGCTGGCAGCAGCCGCAGCACAGCTACGGCGGCGGCTCCGCGCCCGGCGCGGGAAAACTCGGCTCGGGCTCGACACAGGCGGGGCTGGGCGCCGAGTACAGCCCGGACCTGCACTTCAAAATGAGCAAGAAGATCGCCCAGCTGACGAAGGTGAGGGAGGTGTGCCGGGTCCTCAGCCGCCTCGAGTGTCTTCCTCCTCCACTCTGTTTCCCTTCGCTGCTTGCCCTCATGCGGGCAGCGATGGGCCTGGAGAGGGGCAGACTGTCGGGGCTGATGGCAAATCCGGGTGGGATGCGGCCGGATTGGTACCCCGGAGGCCGAGCCTGGAGCGCCCTCGGTCCCCGGGAGCATCCCCCGGTCGCCGCGGGCAGGAGCGCGCCGTGGTCCCGCGGGGAGAGCTCCGGCGTTCCGGGAGCCGCGGGGCTGGAGAGGAGCCGCTCGCGGGAGCTGCCGCAGTACCGGCCCCCGTTAGCTGTGTCCGGGCACGGACAGGTATCCCGGTGTGCGGGAGCGGATCCCTGACTGCTGGGCTGGTACTCGTTATTTATTCTGTGGAAATGGTAGCTTCTCTTCTAGCTCTGTTATAAGCCCTTCTCCGAGTTTCTTTAAATGGAGAAATTGAAGTGATGCTTGCCTTCCCCTCGCTGAAGTGTTGTTATTTAAGGTGTCTGGTAATAGCTTAAATGCCTTAGATGGTGAGGGTGAAGTGTGAGAAAATTTCTGGTCTCCTATTGCTGATTGAACAGTTTTCATTATGTCATCCCTACCCCAGAGAATACATTGTGTCTTTGTGAGAGGCTGGAGTCAAGCTTTCTTTTAAAGCCTATTGCTATGGCAGGTAGGCCCAATGTTTCAGATGTGGCTGTAGCCGTGATTTACTTAAATAACTTAAAACAATGCTTTGGGGCTGTAATCTCTCTTGTATGATGCTCAAGCTGTAGGCAAGTAGCGTTATTTAGGAAGTGAGAGGCAGATTATCTTTATTAAAGAGAAAGCAGAAGAAGTAATTTTTGTCAGGAATTTAATAGCTAAAACGTTTAAAGGTATTTTTAAAGCACTGTGGGAACTGCCAGTATTCTTAACATGTATGCTAAAATGTGTGAAGGTGACATTTCCTTGGAATTAAGAGTGAAGAGAATGAAGACTGCTGGCAGTCTCACAGTGGAGACAGTTCATATTTATGTACAGTTGATGCACCATTGACCAGTTAAAAATAGTATTTATCGTGGCACACCATGCACCTTAATGTGTTGGAAAGCTGATGACTGGGGGGTATCTTGTCCTTGAATTCAAAGTCCAGTTTCTTTTGATGTTAACATCAGTGGAACTGTAATTGCATAAAGAGAAAAGTTGAACTATAATAAGATGGAAGAATCTCCTTGATTTTGCTCCATGTGCATACAAATAATGAATTAAAATATTAAAGATGTTACTGCAGATTTGTGCTCCCTTAAAGGTGTAAAAAGCACCTGGAGACCCTAAATGTGTTTTAGGTTTACCTTAAGGCCTAGGTGCATATGTAAAGTAATACTTTCAAAGAAGAATTTATATTTGTGTGTGTGCGCCTTTGATGTATTTCCCTTACTTTCTCCAGGAAATTATCCTGCAGTTTATAGTTTATTTCAGAGACAGCATTCCACTTCTGATGTGAAGTCATTTGTGTATTACCCATGAGTTCCACATCACTGGACATGTGCCCTGTGCACTCTCACTTATTATGCGTCACATATCTTGAGGTGGATGTGAGTTAATTACGGATTAAAATGCATGGTGCTGAAATATTTTTTACTCCTGTGCTGGAAAATGTAAAGAGAGTGAAAGCAAATACCTTTTTTTTCATATTTTTCTTGTGCTCCACAGTAGAGTTCATCTGAAATTCCGTATATTGTGTGCAAGTCTGTCACGACAAAGACAAATTCAGATTAGTGTAAATAAAACCTCTGTGTTGTTTTCTGCTGTGTATTTAAAATAATTGCAAACTATGTGCTTGTACAAGGAGTTTACAAGTGAATTAGACTTTTGCAAGACTGGAGTCTTGTATGTTTCCCAGTGACTTGCAGATTCGGGCAGTGTTTTAGTTTGTATATTGTGTTCTGCTTTCAAATTTTAGGGAGAAAGCTTGGGAAATCAGCTGATCTTTCTATTGAGTGAAGGTCTGGAGTGAATAATAGTATTTTTAAATGTAAACCAAGGTGTATATAAAAATACGTCTCTTGCACCTATTGCAACAATAAAATTAAGATTTTAAAGACTAGGATTAAGATTAAAGGTATTGTATAAAATGGATTTCATTAAGGTAGAGGTGCACATTTTGACAGTTTTGTAGCTAGAGGGCTCAGGTCTTACATTTCTGTTTATTGCTTGACCTTTCAGGAAGAGAGGCTTAAAAGATAGAAACTTCTGGGTAAAGTATGATCTAAACTTTCTAATCTGCTCTAGAATCTGAAGCCTGATTTGATAGCTGGCTGCAGAAATTAATCCTTGAGAAAGGAGTCAAGCTACAGGGGGAAAATATGAACATAATAAACTTTATTTCCCTGGGTGAGACTTAATTGTCAGAGGAGAATTAACTTCACTTTGCAGAAGATTCCTTGAAATAAATTGTTGCAAAAAGGTTTTTGAATATTTCTGTTAAGGTCTGTTGGCCAAATTCTGCTGTTCTAGCTTTGTCAAATGCTTGCCGGCATATGTGCATGAAATTCCTCTTCCTTCTTCTAGGACTTTATTGTTAGGAGTATCACTTCTTAATTGTGCTTCTCAAGTTGTTTAATGTCTTACATATAAGATACTTCTCACATGTCTTTCAACTGTTTTCTCCGTTTATTTTTGTTCCAGTTCTTCTCTAGGAGTGTCTTGAAGATGTATTAACTCTCCCTTCGGATTTAGAGCAGAAGGCACTTTACCAGGTCAAAACAAACCCACCAGAATAGTGTGGTAAAAGGAAATCTAAATATTCATTGTCAAAGTAATACACACGGTTGAGTTATCCAGACAGCTTCTGTCTTCTGACGAAAGAAATGTGACTCCATAGTTTATTTTTGCCTGTCCTTTTGCAGTTGGTATTATGAGCTGTGAGTAGGAGCAGAAGAAAATGCTTTCCCCACCGAAGATGAGGGTCACTCATGAATTAAGTGCAAAATTCCAGAATCAGGATTCCTCAGTTATGTTTTCACATTACCTAAAGAGAATCTGATGTTTTAGTCAAAACAATAGAGGAACACAAAGTAAAAGGTGAAATTTGTTTAATAACCGGATTTAATCAGTAATTCAGAGTGAGGCAAAATAAGGTATGAATCCATTTCACTAAGCAAAACACTTCTGAAATGCTTAGCTGTATTTTTACTTTTGGGTGGGAGAGAAAGACTTACTTGATTTACCTTGAATATGCTTAATTCACAGGGCAAGGTAAAACAAGTGGTTAGAAATGCAGGTCTAAAAAAACCAAGCTGATACTTCATGTTATGTTCAAAGACTGCGGTAGATTGTAACTGAAGCAATTTTAGGTCTTTCTCTTCAGTATAAGCTCCTTATTTTCAGGCGTTTCGGAAGATCTGTGTAGCCATTTGGGATAAAGTAGCATCTGACACAAAGATTAAAGCCAACAAGAAATAAACTGCGATTATGAGATTGCATATATGTGTTTCTACTACTGCATGCAGGAGTGCTAATGCAGTGTTGAATTATGCCTGCCACAGATGAAAATATGCATATATATTTAATTAGTTTGCATAAGACAACTGGAATAGAAACAAACAGTAAGGTGCTGCTATGCTTACATCAGTAGGAGAGAATGGCATTCGTTTTCACGACTCCCACAAGAGTTCAAGTGGCTTGTTTCTCGTTTTGGATTTGTTGGGGTGTTGCTTTTTTGTTTTGTTTTGTTTCTTCTTTCTTTCTTTGTGATGTAGTTTGTAGCTTGAGCATTTTTGATTGAGAAATCCATATCCTAAGTGTGTCTGTGAAGTCTGTTGTGCAAGTTTCATGACATCAGCATAAATCTGTGACTTCTACAGAATAGCTTCATGGTTTGTGCTGGGATTATAAAATGAGAATCTTCAGTACTGGTTTGGTTGTATGATATTTGTTGCAGAAATTTTACATTAACCGGAGCAGCTCTGACGAGAAAGAAACACCTACTAGTGTTGATTGATGAGAAAATATAACCTTGTAATGTGCTCTTGAAGCCCAGAAAACCAACCCGATATCCAGGGCTGCATCAAGGGAATGTGACCAACAGGTCAAGGGAACTGATTCTTTCCCTCAACTTTACTCTCCTGAGACCCCACCTGGGTGCTGTGTCCAGCTCTGTGGTCCCCAGCACACAAAAGACCTGGACCTGCTGGAGCAAGTCCAGAGAAGGGCTCAGAAGATGATCAGAGGGCTGTAGAGCAAGTCCAGAGGCGGCCACAAAGATGGTCAGAGGGCTGGAGCACCTCTCCTGTAAAGACAGGCTGAGAGAGCTGGGCTCGTTCAGCCTGGAGCAGAGAAGGTACTGGGGAGACCTTAGAGCACCTTCCAGTACCTAAAGGGCGTCTGCAAGAGAGCTGGAGAGGGACTTTTGACAAGGTCGTGCAGTTATAAGACAAGGGGGATTGGCTTTAAACTGAAAGAGGATAGATTTAGATTAGATATTAAGAAGAAATTCTTTACTGAGAGGATGATGATGCACTAGAACAGGTTGCCTAGAGAAGCTGTGGATGCCCCATCCCTGGAAATGTTCAAGGCCAGGCTGGATGAGATTTTGAACAAACTGGTGTAGTGGAAGGTGTCTCTGCCCATGGCAGAGTGGTTGGAATGGGCTGGCCTTTACAGTTCTTTCTAACCCAAACCGTTGTATGATTCTAGAAGAAGAGTCTGTAAGTGCCATGAAGATGATCTCTATCCTACAGTTAGCATTTTTGTCTATTTAATAAAGAGAAACGGTATAAAACACTAATGTTTTTCCTTGGTACGTACTTAGAGCTTGATGGTTCAGTTCTGGAAAGGTTCCAGAAAACTCAGTTCGAAGACTGTGGTAACAAAGTTAACCAAGGCACATCATCGTTGAGTAAACAAGAAACTAGAATCCGAGGCTCCTGAGACCTGATACTGTTCTCAATTCTTGCAACAGCTTCTTGTTTGTATCTGGGAAACTGCTTTAAAAAAAAAATTCGTTGATTTTCCTTCTGTCTTCCTGTGTTAGGCGGAAGTACTTAGACAATAGACATTAGTGGTGTTGTTAATCCAGTCAGTTTCTAGGGGATGTAGATAGTAAATTTATTTCAAAGACTGAAGAGTAAATTTGATGATCTGTAATTCAGATGCTTATGGGGTTTTTGTATGTATTCTTTTTTTTTTTTTATGGTTAAAGGTCTCCCTCAGCTATCATAGAATGCAGTTCAATGGAAGGAAGAGCTGTAAGGTTTAACTTATATTAATGATTCTTAACAAAATGTTTCTGGTGAAACTTTGTCAGTTTTTATTTGGAAGTATTCTGCCTCAGGAAACAAAACAACTAAACCGCTTGCAGAAGGTTCATTGTGCATAACATTAAAAGAAAACTTTTTAAAAAGAGCCCTTAAAGCCAGGGAAGACATGAGAATGTAAAACCCCCTGTAGAACTGTTTTGATGTTAGCTGTCATCATGTTGTAGTTGATGCCATTAACAGTTTTGTAAAAACTTGGGATTTAGCTTTTTAAGCAGCCTTATGTCATCTCTCCAATGTGTGTTAACACTGGCAGTAGGCCAGTATTTGTAACAGTTCTAGGATTGCATGAAAAGAACTGAAATTTTGAGGCGGGTGTGATTTAAGTACATATTTTAGAGATGAAAATGCAGTATTAGATATTCAATTAATTTACATTTCTCTGTAGATATTTAATTTTCTTTTGTGTTAATTATTCCAAAGATAGCTGAAGTAAGTCCTCTAAGAAGGGAGAGACTTCTTAGGTAGGAAATGAGAAACTTGCTCCGGAACTATTGTGTCTACCTATCTCAAGATTTTTCTTTTTTTAATCGTGCTAGTGTAGTCTCTTCATCTTCCCTGTCAGACTTTTTCCATGTGGTGTTCCTACTGTGTCCTTATTCTGCAGTAATTATGGTCTTAGGAAGGGATATTCACAGAAGAGAAGTTTTCTGTGCCCATAATGGCACAAGGAGAAAGATGGAACTGGATGAAAATGTCATGTCTTTAATACCATGGTATAGTTCAGAAGAAGCAAGTAGAGCTTTCAAGCTCTCAGTATCTTCTTCAGAACTTCAATAAAATCATCAGTTATTGTTTTTATCTGAATACTTCCTAGCTGATGCACTATGAATTGCTTTAAAGCAGCTGTGGCTTCTAGTTTAGACCTGAAGAGGTCTTTCGTACCTTCCATGTTTTGTAGAACAAAAATTACAGAATTTGGTGGTTTAGTTAATAAGGACCATGTATCTATCAAATGGTTTTCCCCTTCATTATCATTGCAAACCTACAAGGTGAGACTGCAGGGGTTCTATGTTGACCTGATATGTGTATATTTTAGAGCTCAGTGTTGTGATGTGTGAATTAGGTCAATGACTTTACAGTCTTTTATCACAAGACATCAAGAAGAAAGAAGGAGGACAAGAATGAAATATTTTTAATATAAACAAAATATATTCAAATGAATTCCTTTGCTCTCCACCCACATAGTTTGAATGGTTGACTGGTAACTTGGAGTTCTTCTCAGGCCACTGATAACTTAGTGTTCTAAAGATATTTCCTGTATGTGTGTGTAATTGAAAGTGCGATGTTGTTGAAAAACTGTCTGATCACACATTCACATATGTTACTAGTCTAAAATGTCTCTTTAGTACACTCTTGCATATATCAGCTTCTCTGAGATTATTTTGGTTTGGGGGGTTTTTTTCTCCTCATTTTACAAATATCCAAAAGAATAATAAAAACGAAGAAATAAATAAATTGAGGGAGAGGATAAATAACATGGCATGGCAGCTGGGGACCTAGTTTAGTGGTGGACTTGCAAGTGTTAGGTTTACAGTTGGACTTGGTGATCTGAAGGATCTTTTCCAACATAATGACCCTAAGATTCTATATGCATCCTCTTGTTTATTATTCACTGCTGTAATTAAATAATACAGAGTTACAAGGAGCTGGAAGACTGTGAGATATTATTGCTCTGGTCTTTACTTCAGCTGTTAAATCTGATACATCAACACATGGAGGATATTTAGAGAAAAACTTGGAAGACAGGGATTTTACTACAAATGTCAATGTTAACAACATGTCAAAATATAAAAACTAAAGAAGAAAGAACATTCAGGACATAAATGAAACCTGATATTGCAACATCCATGAAGCTTAAAATCTGCCAACCTTTAGCTGCTTTTTATATAGGACAATATAAACCTTACCAAAAAAAGAGAAATATTTTGAATATATATTGATTTTGGGTTTTGTTGTTGTTACTGTTTTCAGCTAAGTACTGCATTATGAAAGAAGACTTTTGCAATTTTCTTTTTAGATGGAATTGCCGGTTCGGAGTTAAGAACGCAATACTGAAATGTTTTCCTTCAGATGTAAAAGCTGTAAACTGGAGAGTCTTTTATGTATATTTGGAAAAGGAAATCGGTAGTTGAACTCTAACTCTACGAGGTATTTATAGATTAATTACTTCATACACTTGGAAATGAGTGTGGGCACAGCACTCTGAAGTGATCAATCCTGTAAGGCGTTTTGATTTGACAAGTCTTATAAAAATGGATCAGCAGAAGACAGTCTGGTGGATTTTTGGTGTGTTTTTTGGTGTTGTTTTTTTGTTGGTGGTGCTATTTGAAATATCACGAATGTGCAAAAAATTTGCTTCAAGTTGACAGACTCAGCACTTCTTTAGAAGAAGTCAGATTGCAATTTAATATTAAACATTGTGGTTTTGTGCTTTCTTCAAACACAGTAAAATTGTATTTGGCAATAGCATTGCTTTGCATATTTGGATATTTCTGTATTGTCATGCAACCTCTTGGTTACACATACTTTATTTTTTAATGTCTAGAAATACAATTAGAGGTGTACTGCATCTAATACATGCATAGAAGTGTTATTTGTAATAAGTCATTGTTTTGGTACAGCAACTTCTAGCCCTGAGTACCTTCTAAGCCCTTAAATTACTTCAATATCTCGTTCTCTGAAATCAGGCTTTGGCTTTAATAAAAACAGTAATTTTGTCAGTGATACTACTGTTTTCCACCCTTCCAATTCTCCACTGAAGCTTCATTCTCTTTTGAACTGTACTGAGGAGGAGGGCATTACCGTAAAAGAGTCACTAACTTTTTCTAACTGTTTGCAGGCTTGCTGCTAAATAAACCCAGCAAATCTCAACATAACATTATGAAATCAGATGTATATGTCTCTTGGCTGATACAAGTTTGGCAGTAGTAAGCCAGGCATCTGTGTATTCTTCTAATGACTGATGTCATACCAGTAACCAAAGGCATTGCGTTCCAAAAATAACCAGGAGAAACAAAACAGTCTGAAGCTATTCACCATCTTGTCCTACTTAATGCATATTACCTGGTTCTGTTTCCTAGGCCAGGCTCTTCTAACTGAATCTAGAAGGCTAGGAGGAGGAAGAAGAACCTTTTGCTGAGGTTGTCACTTGACTAGGATCAAAATGACAGCTTTTAAAAAGAGGTAATTTTAAAAAGTTCATGAAGTCCTTCTTCAAGATGCTGCTATTAGATTAAAGACAACCTTTTAGCTACAAGAAGTAGTATGAGGTGAATAAGAGAAGTACTAGTTTTCTATTTTAGTTTTTATGAGATTACTTTAATCTTTCCAGCCAGTTTCTTAAAATCCAATTTCTATGAACCTGAGTTGCAATGTGTTCAGAAAACGGGTGTGCTATAATCCAAAGATTTTTTTATTTGAACAGTATTTTTGCTCACAACATGACTGAAAGCTATAACTTTTAGTAAAGGGTGTCTGACACTGCCTTCTCAGATCAAGTATTTTGCGGTATGGATGCTGATGTGTTTGGATAGGTTGTACTAAAATGTATTTCAGTAATCTTCTATGACTGTCTGTGTCCTTTTAAAATTTGACAAATGAAGATAATGGGAAAGTATTTCTTGAATAAGGATTAAGGAAAAGGGCTTGATTTTTTTTTTTTTTAATTACCTGCTTTGTGTAATTGTAAGTGTAGGTTTCACACTTAAAATATAGTTTATTGTAGCTGGCTGTAATAAGTAATCAATTGTATGTTTATATCTAAAACAAAAAGCAAAACACCTTGAACATGTGTGTATGTCTTTCTTCTCAACGTTAACCTGTCTTGTCAACATAGCTCATTTATTAAACAAAATATGTGTATGTGTTGTGACACAGAATGGTAGAAATTTATTTTAAATTTCGGATCCATTATTTTGTCTGTATTGTTCACTAGCTTTCCATATATTGTCTAACGTTGTAGTGTTAACTTAGAGTTATATGCCATAAAATTCAGCCAGTCCTCTCCTCAGGCCCTCTTCTGTTTTTTTCTTTTAAAAACATATGTCTGTTTACTTTATGCTGAGATGGGACTTCAACACAGAGCTCAGTTTACATATTCTTTGAGTTGACCTCAAAGTGTTCTGTGGCCATTCTTTCTATTCCTGTGATTCTTGTCTTGTCTTCCTTTATTTCGGTGCTCTGTTTCACACCTTGTGAATGGTCCACACTGTGGATTGAAAAGGTATATATGGCAATTTGGTGTATTAGGTATGTTCTGTCTTGCCTCCTAATATCTAATGCATGAGATCGTAATTCTTATTGCTTTGGGCAGACACTGCTTTAGGAGGTACGTTCTGAGCAAGTGAAGAGCCTGAAGCAAGTTTAGCTTCTGTTGGTTTGCTTTCTTTTCCATAGCTGTGAGTTGATACTCTGGGATAAACTAGATTTCGAGTACTAGATTGTCTGGGGCAGGGTTTTTTTTTTGCTGGAGTTTTTTGGTTTGTTTTTTCTTTTCTTGACAAACCTGTTTGTGTAATAGACTCTTTAAGGGAAATTTTAAAATGTTTTGTATTGGGGTTTTGTTGTGGTTGGTTTTTTTGTCTGTTTTTTTTTGCCTCAGTGGGGTTTCGTTTTATTTTGTTTTTGTTTTTATTTTCTTAGAGGTGTATGCTCCCTGGTTCTGAGGGAAATTAAATTTCCTGATTTCAAAAAACTGTTAACTTGGTAAAGTTGTAGGCAGAAGTAACATGCCTTCTCACTCTAGGATATAAAAAAAAAAATTACATACTGATCATGAACTCTAGCTTCTGTATGGGCCTATGAAATTTTGAGAAAGTTGTTCCCTTAATCAAAGTCCTGACTCACAAGCTGTATTCAACTCTGCATTCACTACTAATCTTGAGCCTAATCTGTTCTCACGTATAGAAAAGGAATTCTTATAAGAAAAAGGAGAATTTGAGAGTAGTCTTAGGTTTACCTGCAAGAACTAATTTTATCAAAGAACAGGATCTTTATGTATTTAGTGCAGTGTGAGGCTGCCCTTCTTGGGAGACTTGTGAGGCTCTCCTCTTGGGAAGAGGAGCCTTGTCAGGCACTTTGCCTGTGGGCTGTGTTGGGTCTGTGTTCAATTGTTGTCTTGCCCCGTGTTACGCCTTGGCTGCGGGGGTGGGTGGCAGCCGCTGCTCTCCGTGGTACCGAGTGTGAGGCTGCCTCCACGTCTTATCCTCACTGGCACTGGTGTCGACAGCAACCAAGTTTGACTTGGTTTATGCAGACCAGTGCATTTCCCTACTGGCAAGATCTCGTTAGAGGCACAGCTTATATAACTACGATTTCCCAAATGTTTTACGTAGTCGGTGTGGCGAGATATAACATTGATTCTGCTGAACACTATGGAGGTAAATGCAGGAAATTATTTCTCTGGAAGTGTGTGCCACGCCGTTTTGTAGTGTCTTCCCAAAGCCCTGGCAGAATCAAAAAAAAAAAAGGACAAAGAAGTGAAGATTTAAACAGGTACTAGTATTTTTCAGAGTTCTGCCACTTAGTAAATCAAGGAATGAATGAACATCATTTGAATGAACAGCAGCATTTCCTTAATTTTGTCAGGACTCTGAAAGAGGGGTTTATGCTTGGTTTTCTAAAGCTGACTTAGGGAATATACAACAAAAAATGGATTAATTCCTACAGGATTTCTATTTGATTTTGTTCTGTTCTGAAATAACTGCATTTTTAGCTTTTAAGGGTCTTAAGAAGCTGGAAATGCAATTGTCTTGTCATAAAATTCACTAAAGATATGTCTTTTATTTCTGGATGTTGCCCAAAGTATCTTAGGTTTGCAAGTCCTCAAGAGGAAATTGCCTCTTGAAACAACACAGTAGTTAAAACCCCTTACTTTGGTGATTAATCAAAAACAGTGATGCAGGTTTGTAAGATGACTACCATTTTCACCCTTTTCTTCCACTTAGGTGTTACTACTTGTTTTGGGAAGTTCTGAACTTAATATTACTCTGCTGAGAGAAAAGTCATTTGTTTGTATGTGGAATAATTTTGTAGAATGAGGACCTCTAGGGATCTATATACCTAAAAGGCTAAAATAAGATATGCAGATATTCGAGAAATAAATCTGAAAGGAAAAGCAGCTCTGAGACAAACACAACTTGAGAATAGCCTCTTGGTCTATCCTGTTTTTCTTGCAGCAATTTAAGGTCTAGTCATATAGCAGATGTGTTAACTATAGTCTAGATAGAATCCCATTTACCCTCTGATCACCTTTCTCACAGGGAAGCAGATTGGGGAATTTGTACATCTGTCACTAAACCTTTTTTTTTTTTTTTTCTTCAGTGTGTTTCTCGAGATTTTAACTGTATTGGGAAATTGCCTGAAGCTACTGTGCTACGGATTTGTAATATTTGTTTCTGGCATACCTGATTGATAGAGGTTGCCTTAAACCTCTGAAGTTTAAGAAGTGAAAAGGAGTTTTGATTGGGTGTTGGTACTGCCACACCTATCCCAGCACAAGGGTATTGGTTTGTGCTTGCAAGTACATCCCACATGAGTCTGTAACAGGAGGAAATAGTTGTTTCCAGTTGAGTGAACAATGAATACCTATGTTTATTGGGATACACAATGAATTAGTTGGATACTCTGCATTGAGTTCTAGTGTATTTTATGTCTGGTTCTGTGGTTGAAGACTGCCCAAAATATAGGAGTTATACTGAGAACTTAATGAAAACTGTAAGAAACTGGCAAGTACAAGCACTTGTTTAACTTTTTATCTGTAAAATGAGACATTTCTGAAGTGTGCATAGCTCTGTTGTTATGCATCATGCTTGCTCATTTTTAATGAAGTTGTCATGAAAAACCTTACACTTGCATGGAAGAGATTTTGTTTTGGAAGCTGTATTTTACTCAGTCTCTTTAACCCTTAAACTGTAGGTAGAAAGCAATGGACATTCTGTTAAAGTATAGATTAAAATTAGGAAAGGATCTGCTGGAAACCGAACAGAGCTAAATATCAAAAACTTTCATTGTTTTAGAACCTTTCCTGACTGTGTAACGGGAGCAGTGGTGGATCAGTAGCTGGACATACTTGCGCTTAGTGTGTAAAAGTGATGTTAAAAACCTACCAACAACCCAAAGCTTAAATGGTATTTGGTAGCTAATTTGAAGTTCAACTTTGAAAAAGTATTGGAAAACTTAAGCAAATTTGCTGTTGGCTGTTAAATGTCTAAGTCTGAAAACCAGATTGTTCCATGCTGTCTCTTAACAAGTTAAGACGTGAGTTATAATTGTATTGAATTGCAGCTGGTGTATTGATAGCTGTGTTGTACATAGAATAGTCTTAAAATGGGCCTTGGAATGACACCTCATAATGTTTGTTGTATATATCATTCTTAAATTTTTCTCTTAGTAACTAGTTGTGTATTTTGCAATATGCCACCAACTTAGCTTATTTTTTGTTTCCCTTTTTGTGTAAAAAATTGAAGGTTTTTGCAGCAGTAGTCAGAACTAAGCATGTTTGTATGAGAGACTGAATATATGTAAACTGACAGGTGCGTGATACAGACCTGTACCCACCGGAGGCCTTGAGCTAATTATTTAATGTGAAGTTGCACACAAGTGCTCGCTGATTTTTTTTTTTTCTTTCTTGCAAATCTACTTGTTTGATTTATATGTAATCCTTGATTTAAGATTGCCACTGTTTCCTCATTTGTTGAATTTTTTAAAAAGGAAGTAATAAATGCTGAAGAAAGAAGACTTCTTGGTTTTCCTTTAATCATACATATCATATTAGCTATCATAGATTTTCTTCTTAGGCTAGCTAATCACAGCCAAAACTTGAGGTCTCAATGAAGATTCTTAATTGACTGACCCATCAGGTGTGGGGAATTTTTGTTGGAAGTGAAAAATTCTGAACAGTCTTACCTACAGAATTCTGTATGATGAATTGCGTGAAGAATAGGAGTTCATGTCTCCCATTTTATGTGGAATAAAGTAAGTATTGTAAAAGAGGCAAATCTGGCAAATCATTTACAAGATAAGTACTCTTAAAATAAGCTCCTTGTATTCCAGCTGCCAAACAGAAGCAATAGGAGAAGCCTTTATTGCAATTGCATGAGACAAGTTTTTAAGAACATTCACTAGGGTAGCTCTCCAGAAGATTATATCACTGATGAAGCTTGGATTCAAATGGATAGCCATAGTAAGAAAGTACAGCTGTTGGACTGAGTGCTCAGGATTCTACTTACTGTATTTAATGGGATGAATGGAAAAAAGAGATGCTTTAGGACAAAGCAGTATAATTGTATGCTTTTACCAGAGCATCAATTTTCTTGTGAGTCTCTGAGGGAGATACTCCAATTTTCCTACTTAGGTATACCCTTTTTTTTTTTTTTACTTCTTATTGAATGGTTTAGAAAACTTGTGGTGGAAGGAACTGCACAGACTTTAAGTAGATAGACTAGACACTACAATAAAATTTAGTCTTTTTTGGGGGGGGGGCACTGTTTTTTAAGGAAATTTAAAATTAGTTTCATCTCCGCTGTTCTTTGTCACGTTGGTTGTGAGTTTTCTCCAAGAGTATGCTAGACAAGTAGACATTAAAGTAGACTAAAAGCTGGCTGAACCTCTGAACTTTGCCTTGTGGTCAGCTGCGTGAAGGCCAGTTGAGATCTGGTCACTAGCAGTGGGCCCTAGGGGCCAATCTGTTTAACATCTTTGTTATCACCTGGGTGATGAGAGAGAACGCACACTCAGCAAGTTCGTAGCCAGTACAGAAGAGGGACAAGTGGTTGATAAAACAGATGGGTGTGCTGCTATTCAGAGCTGGACAGGCTGGAGGAATGCACGGACAGGAACCTCCTGCGAAGGCCTATCTGGGGCAGCACAGCAAGGACGTGGCTAGAATCGACTGGCTGGAAAGAGCTGAGCAGTAAAGGCCCCGGGGTCCTGACAGACCACGAGTTGAACGTGGGCCAGCAATGTGCCTTTGGCAAAGAAGGTCAATGGCACACTGGACTGTGCTGGAACGAGTGTCATAGCAGTTCAAGGGAGGTGATCCTTCTCTACTCCGTGCTGGTGAAACACACCTGGAGTGCTGGGTCTGCTTCTAAGGCTCCCCCATATGAGAGTCATGGACATACTGGATCAAGTCCAGCAAAAGGCCACTAAGATGAGGGGACTGGACCATCTGTCATACTAGGAGTGGCTGAGAGCTGTGACTGTTTAGCCTGCAGAAGGGAAGGCTCAGGGGGATCTTATGAATGTGTGTGTACACCAGATGGTGAAGAGTAAAGAGGAATGAGCAGGCATATTCTTAGTGTATCTCATGAAAACATAAGGCAATAGGCACAAACAAAACCATAAGAAAACACTTTTTTTTTTTTACTGTGAGGATGGTCAAATTCTGGCACAGGCTGCCCGGATATGTTGTCTTCCATGGAAACATTAAAAACCCACTTGAGCGAGGCCTGGCATAGTCTGTTCTAGCTGACATCTCTTTGCATAGGGTCTAGGTTAGACTAGATGACCTCCAGATGGGTTTTCCAAGGTCAGCCCTTTGTGATTCTGTATACATGGTGTTTCTGTAATAGCTACTGTGTCAAACCTGCAAGTTGTGAGTGTCAGATGTCAAAACTAATAGGCAATATTGTGTAAATACTGAGCTATAGCTAGCAATTACAATTTTTTTTCCATTGCATGATTGCAATACCTGATACCTGTAGGTTACTGGAAGGTATCCCAGTAGGCCACTACAAACTTGTCCTGGATTCATCTCGGGCTTGGCTTTGAAAATAAACTTAGACTCTCAACTGGTGACTGTGCCACCTTCTGCTTACTTTATGATTTTGCTTCTATAATCTAATTTTTTTTTTAAAAGAGTGGAATTAGTGATCAGTCTTTAATATGAACATGGATTTTATTTTTTTGGTTAAAATCTGGGTTTTTTTTATTCCAGAGGAAGGGAAGAGAAATTACTTCAAGGTAGTTTCTTTCTGATTTTTCTGGGAAAGTAGCACAAATTCTTCTGCAGTTATTAAAAATTCCATGATTCTGGTTGGAATTTACTTTATTTATTCTGGAAACTTAGCATTAAAACTTCCAGAGGTGATTTGTAATTAATGCTTTCTAGAAAGTGGAAAAATGCTGTAGATAAAAGTACTGTGTTGGGAGTCTTGCAGTGTATGTTTTTCACTAATATTTCTTTCCTGCATAGCTGCATACTTGCTTGGAAGGCTCCATGCCTTTCCTTGCTTAAACAAGTCTTGAAAGTAGAAAATCAATTACGAGCAAGAAATTGATTTGTTTCCAGTCTGCTTTTCAAAACACTAGGGAAGATTTCTTCTTTCCTCCATAGGGGCTGAGTGGTATGTTCTTATATGCATGGTCTGTTCTGCTGGGAGGAACCACTAGATACTGGAATTGCATAGGATCTACAGAAATTCTTGAGGAAATAAAACTCAAAATAGATCAGGCATTTAGAGGAAAAGACTTGCAGGCAGAGAGAGTGCAAAAATGAACTTTGTTTTAATGGGGAAGAGGAGACTGGGAAGACCTTTTCTCTGGCTTGCATACAGTACCGCTGGTTTTTTGGGAAAACTGGATACAAAAAATCCCTTTTGCTAATGCTTTCCTCAGCTCAACACTTGAGGACTCATCAGTGAGAATGAATAGCGTGTATGGGTGATAATAATGCTGACTATGCCTTGCTTTCAGGTTTACAAGCAAACTAAGAGGAAAAGAGATCATCTTTCTTTAGTGTCAACTTCATTTACAATTATCCAAAAGTACTTGTGACATTTTCAGGTGATGGCACTCAGAAATACTGCTTTGGATATCCTCTAGAGCAGATTTCGAAATGGAGATGCTTCATTTTACTTTACATTTCTGCAGTTGTTGTTCTGTCTCTATCATCCTTGCTTTCCTTTCTTCCCTCCTTGCCAAATAAAAGAAAAAATAAATCCCTTTCATTCTAGATATTTAAAGTCAGTTCCCAATATTAGTGGGTACTTCTACAAAAATTATGTTTTCCTAAAAAGCAGGACAACTCAGCTTGCATACCCTTAGTTATTAAAAAGCTATGTGTTTCTAAGCCATGTATGGAAAAATCTAAAACTAGGCAATGACCTGACAGGTTTTTATCATAAACATCTAGTGAAAAATAAATGTTTAAAAACATGACCCTTCAGATAGTGAAAGTAAATAGGGAGTTAGACTTGAAGGTGGAATAGATTAGGATTTAAGAGTAAGTTTTCAGTCTTGAACTATAATGAAAGTTAGCTTGAATGATAAAGCAAGGAAATAGATTTAGAAGGAAGTGGGACAATAATTTTTTGGAATTTGGATTATTTTGAGTGTTTTGACTTCTTTTTCTACGTAGTACAGATAACTACTTAAATGTTTCTTTCTGATGAAAATAAAGTAGGTGCAAGTACAGATGTGTTTGTATGAAGAATAATTTAGCGAAGTCTAGCAAAAAAGGGAGACTTAAATTATAATTCATGTCAATATAATTGCTTATGACTGGGTTAGACATTACTTATAGTGGCCTTTTTGAAAAAAAGGATTGATTTTAGAATAAAATGGAAAAACTTAAGCTTTGCCTTCAGACAATAAATGGAATCAACTGACTAATCTTACCCCTTTTATATGATTAGTTTTTTCACTCTAAATTGAGATTCTCTAAGTGTGATTGATTTGTTATTGGAATGTATTTTGCAGGAAATTTCAACTTGTGTTAATCCTTTTGGTCTCCCATCGCTTCCATGTCAGTGAATGTCATCCTTTAAGGCATTTAATCCTACTGAAGACAACGCACTTCTTCAGTGCCATCTCTCATATTGTGCACCAAAAGGCTGGTTTTCTTCTGTGGAAGCTTTTTCAAGGAGTAGTATGACTTTGCTTTTTGTTAAGAAAATGTATGATTGGTGAATTAAAAATAAAATGGAGTGAGATTTTTAAAAATGTATGGAGTGAGAGAAATTTCTGAATGAGATTGTCTGTGAAAAAAATCCAGCTTGGCTAACTGTGGCTTGACACACCAGTAGGATGTAATTTGATGATACTAAATACAGAAACTGGAAAAGGAAAGTATCGACTTACTATGGCAGGTGATTAAAGCAGACGGAAATACGGCATCTGTATTTTCTCTGTAATGTAGTTCTGAAACAATGCTGATGATTTGGGATGAACCAAATAATTTTTAAGTCATGCTGAAGTAGTCTTAGAAGCATTGTAAATAACTTGTATTTTGATAACATTTATATAGTAGAGCTCTCCTTATCAGTTAAGCAAGTTTTAGGTTTAGTTCCGCTTAACTTGATTGACAAATATTGGTCAAGTTTAAAAATAAGAGTTGATTTTCAAGGAGCCATCGCAAAACATTTGAACTGTTTTCTGCTAGAATTAGTTCCCATTCTGACTAACTTTTGAAGCTGTTTCTAAACAATTTTTTCTCTTTCATAACAGTGTCTTCAGCGTATTCTTGTGTTGTATTGAAACGTGTCATGAAAATATTTTTGGTATCATAATGAGATTGAAACTTATATTAAACTCTGTTTTGGCTTATTCTGCAAGTTGGTTTTACACTTTGGCACAGAAATGAGACTCATGTGCTGTTAACAGAACTAAATTTGGCACAGAAAGCCAACTTATGTGCTGCTAATAAAACTAAATGTCTCAGTCATGCAGGTAATAAATATATTGCTTTTGCTCTGTTTCAGAATGGCGCAAAATAAATGTACAGAACTGGATTGCTGAACCCTTTAAACTTATGTAACTCCATTAGAGACAGCAATGCCAGTGTAGAACAGCTGAGCATTTCTCTCAGAAATAGATGTCGTGTAGTAGCCAAGTGGGAGATTAAGTGCCAGGTTGTACAAAGCACTAATGGTGATCTCTCCCCTAATTTGTTTTATAGTAAAGAGTTGCACTTCTATCCAGCTGCTTCTTGTCTTTCTGTCAAGGTCTTCAAGTCTACTTTTTTCCTACTGAAAAAATCATTTGAGTTCTAGCTTGTACAGATAATTCTAAGGTGTTCTACTCCTGAAAATTAGTTGAATTCAATCTGGCCAGTTGTCTGTCCATCTGCAGCATTTTTTAATGGGTATCTTGGCCACTGACCAGAGATAACGTCTGGTGTTACTCAACTGAATACCCAGCCCAATCTCTCATAGTCCTGTGATGTTATCTTGATATAGCTCTTCCCATTGAATCTGTATTTCTTGTTTGTTTGACATCGCATCTGCTTGTTTTGCACCTGAGTTTTTGCCTCAGCTAAAGATATTCTGAAGGTTATATCATATTTCATAGAGGCCTGAAATCATTAATGTGGGGAAAGGCGTCCAAGATTGCGTCCAGCTTATGACCGAACACCATCATATCAATTAGACCATAGCACTAAGTGCCATGTTCAGTTGTTTCTTGAACACCTCCGAGGATGATGACTCCACCACTGAGCATCCCATTCCCATTCTTGACACCCCTCTCCATGAGAAATTCTTCCTGATTTGGGTGGTATAGCATTGTATCTGTCAGTCATGCCTTAGGTCATGATTCTTTTAAAAGCCTTTTTAAAGCTAACTTCTATTTCATCAGTGTTTAAATTATTTACTTGTTCTGTAAGTAACTTTGCTATGAAAATCCTGAAAAGAGCTTTCTTAAGGTCTGTATATTGTATCTAATGCAGGTTGTATCTACCATTGATTTTCACTTTTTTCTGCTCCTCAGTCTTCTCTTAGTCTTAGCAGGAACAACAACTTCAACTGTGCTCCAAAATCTAAATTGCATATTGTTGAGTGTTTTTTCCTCCTTTTCCCTCCTAGTTTTGTTTTTTTTTTTTTTGATACATATTTGTAAGAGATATCTGCTCTTTTTCTTCCTCAGAAAATGAGATAAGTTACTAAATTCCTTTGTTCCATTATAATTTGTTGTGATGAAGAAAAATACCCCACTTTTCCATTTTCTGCAGCACATCCAAAATAACCATATAAGAAAAAAAATGGAGTTTTCTGCTAACCATATCAGGATGCCATCTGTCCCTATATCCAGTCAAAGACTTTGCTGAATGGAATGGGGCTGCCCCCAAGTATCTCTTTCTGTCAGCCTCACATATGTGCAGATGCCTCTGTCAAGTCCCCTTTCATCCCCCTAAGGTCGTATTTCACTGATGAGACCCAGTCTTGGAAGCACTCAGCTGCTAGAGCAGAAGGAGCAACAGGGCCTGATTGCCCGCCTGACCTCTTGTCGTGGGTGAGCTCCTTCTTGGTTCAGTACTGCTTGCTAAAATGACTTGTAGGGTCACATATTGTTGTGTCCTGGCCCCGAGGCCTGAGGTTTAAAGCACTCTTGGCTGCCTGGCTTCTGAGCTTGTGAATTCAATTCTCATCTTTCTGCTCAGTGTTTTGGGCTATCAAAAGAGGTGCAGGTGATACGCTCCTCTTGTTGAATCTGATTACAGAGTGTTCTGTAGCTGTAGCTTTACCTGCTGCCATGATTTTGATTTGTGTTACCTGATTGATGAAGGCTGTCCCTGTTCCTGGGCTTGGACAAAGCTCATGTTTCCAAGATAGGCTGTGGTAGCATAAGCTCTTGATTAGCTCCTAGAAAGCCTCTCATTTGCTGTTTGGTGCAACTCTAGGAGAAAGGAAAAAGGCCACAGTGCATGAATCACCTTTTTGGCCACACTGACCACTCTGTCCCTGTGCCAGGGCATGCTCTGCACCTCTTCTTTGGGTGAGGACATCCCGTGCCCCACGATTAATTGGAATGTGGCATGCCTTTTTCTGATAATTAAATTTTAAGGTACAGTCACTGTAATAATTTATAGTCGCGCTGAGCGGTAAATGCAAGCACATCTTTTAAACCAGTAGGATTCTGAGACAATTTAGAAGAGTTAATATTTCAGTGTGGGCCATACACAAATAAGCAAAGCACAGGAAGGGTTGTAAGTTAAGTAGTTAAATGTGATACTGATCTGTACTTGGCAGTTCTGAAAGTGGAAATGGATTATCAGCACATCAGATTACAGATACTTGAGGAGCAGGTATTTAGGAGCATGAAGAAAGCTCCTCTAGATGTGTGGGCCCCTGTGAGGTGTTACACCTACTGTATACGGTATGAAACATCAGGAAACCTGAAAATAAAAAATGAAATTTTTGCCTGTGTTTTATTCTCCGTGTAGCTGTTGGTGAGCAGTGCATGGCCTCGGACTTATCCTCTTTTTCAGAAAATTCAGTGTAAGTGTTTAGCAATTAGTGTGAAAATGAAAAATTTCTTATCCAAAGGTAGAGGGCTAGGTAGAAGTGGATGTCTGCTAATGCTCAATACTTAGAAATTATGTAGAGCTTCATAGTGTCATTCTCTAAATAATTAATTGTAAACAAAAGTCAGTAGAGATTGCTTTGGAAAGCTAGTTGCTGTAGTAAAAATCCAGTATTTGTTTTCAGGGTTTCTAAAGGAATAAAATACTGAATTTTACTTAGGCATGAATTGAGCTAACACATGAAGACTGTTGAATAGCATAAAGGCTATTTTAATAATAAATTTCATGTGAAAGTCTGTTTTTTAGGAAAAAAAATTCAAATTCTTGCCCTCTGTGGATTTTATCTCAAAGGAAGACTGGTATAGGTAGACCAGCTTTTTGGAGGGAGATGCTATTGGCAGGGGATACTCCTTTTACAGCTGCAGACCGTGTTTGTCCCTTACCTTCTCGTCGTGCTGTGCCCCTAATGCACTGGCCCAGGTATTTAGATGGACTTGCAGTGAACCAGATAGCTGAAGAACAAGTGTCTTCCTTCCACCTTTTCTGTGATGTCTATGAAATCATGGCCTAAAGCTCTAGGCTTCTTTCTGTTTTTGTTATCAGCAACACAAAGATCTTGGTTAACAGAGCATCTTCTGTTTATGAGATTTTCCATAAGGAAGATAAAGATCTTTCTAGACAAATGGATGGTTTTTTAAATTGGACTTTTTTTAAAAAAAGAAGAAAGAAAGGTGGACTTACATAGGTTTTGAGGTTTGGACTTTTTTTGGTATACATCTTATAACTGTCTGTCTACTTTTGTATGTAGTAACGCATTTGTAAGACTGTACTCTGTGATTGTGGTCAGCTTTTATGAAAGGCTGTTTTAAGTAGCTTTGAAGTACTTTCCTGTATCATTGTATTCTTATAATGTGCTAAGGAGAAGAAATTCATCCTGTAAAACGAATGTTTTCTGGGTATTAACTTGGTTATTTTATTTGTTTTGAATTGATCATAATGTGTAAATTTTAAATGCTTAAATATAACATACATCTCATTTTTTTGACATTATTTGGTCAACAGGAAGAAAAGGGGAAAAATTAATGCAGTATTCACTGTAACAATAAAAATATGGTTGCTCTGGACTATCATAGAGGAGACGTTTCTATATAAAATTAATTCATGATAATGCTTGCAAATTTTTTTACATTTCTTGTTGATTTTGTAAACTGAACATTTTGTTTGCAGCCTGCTGCACTTTTTACTGTTTCTCGGTATATCTTACTACTTCCAGCAGGTACCAAGTCTTATCTACCCACAGAGAGCAAGGCTAGGTCAGGCTCATTGGTCCATATCTTCCAAATCATTTGCTGGTTACGCACAAGCATTTCCTTGTTGGCGCTGTGCCTGTGTGGTTCATTCAAGAGACAGGCAGCACTGACAAAATGTGGGGATGCCTCCTGAGGCTCTGGTGTTTCAGACTGGTATTCAGGCAGCAGCACCCTGGGAGCCCTGGCAACACAACAGTTCACCTGAACAAGGCTGAACACGGTGCTCTGACCCAGGGATCCACACATCAAGTCTGAAATGGAGATTTACTAAAGTCATGAGGTTGATGTTTGTGTAAGATGTGTAGTGGTGTTTTTTTCTCATAGGTATCGATTCTTGTTTTGATGTAAAATTAGAGAAAATGAGCCCTGCACATTTTTTGAGATATTTTCATAGAATCATAGACTATGGTTTTCTGTGCTGCAAAATAATTTGCACTCAATTCTAGTATTAAGGTGAATTACACATTTCTAATTAGAAGAGTATTCCATCGTGACTAAATTGCTGGCAGGAGCAGATGACCAAAGTACAGATGACCATGCAGGAGTTAGTCAGCTTTCCAAACCATAACATCTGGTTTAGGGTAAAAAAATATTTCTCAGCCAAACTTTCAGCCACAAACAGTGTGGAACAGGAATTGCTGTTCGTATTCCATGTAGTTAAAAACACCAAAGCAAGTGCAGGGACTGACTTGCTTCGCCTTACCACATAGAATATAACTAAACAATCCAATAATTACTGGCATAAACAAAATTATTGCTGTTATTGTTACTAACTTAGTCTGTAGTAGTTCTTCAGACCAATGCACACAGTATTTCAGTAGATTCTTACTAATAATTGTGTTACTGTTTTGTGTAAAAAGTATTAGCTGCCAATCTCAGTATCTTTATAGAGAGTATGGTTCTGTCTGTCTGTACCTTTGAAATGATATGCTGATTGAAAATACAGTAAAGCATGGTTTAAGGTTTTTTTCTGTCATATGATAAGAATTGCTATGTGCAGTTAGAGTAGAGCTGGAAAAATATGAATTACTCGGATAAGCAGTTTATGCTTCTTAGTATTATGCAGTTGTACTAAAAAAGCTGCTGGTGTTTTTTTAAAGCATTTTTAAAAGCATTTACAAGCATGCTTAGCAGGGATTCATGCTCTGATTTAAAAATAGAGAGTGCAAAACTTGTTTTATCTACATGCCTCCAATGTTTGCAACCTTACTGCTTTTCAATTTTCAGAAACTTACTTGAGAAGGAGCTATTTATTTTAGCTAGAACTTTAAATGTATTCATTTGCTCCAAGGTGCTTTAGTTTCAGCTTGCATTTCGTTGAAGTGCTGTTAAGTTGCTTTTGCTTCATTTAGTACAGACTTTTTTCCCTGTGTTCCTATATTAATACAGTGCATCAAATTCTCAAAGATAAAATCTGATACAGCTATTCCATTTCTTTAAAAATACTGAGGTTTATAGTAATTTGATGGACCTGTAATTCAGGCTGCTAAAAGACATATGTTATGACACAACATTCAGTTGCATGCATTTTATTTTTACATTTCCTATAAGATACCAATGCCCTTCATTTAGGGAACGAGTCATGCTTGCATTTGAATTGAATTTTTTGCTGTTCAGTGCTTTTAGTAAGGAGCAAGTCAATGATGAGAATTTAAAGATATCTTCTGAATGTGGCGTTGTACATAGATTTTTCACTTGGAGTTTTCAGTGAGGTTTCCACTGCTAAATCTTAATACCCTTGAAAATGCTTTATGATTTATACTTTCTGCAGATCATAGTGCTGCATAACTTGAGACTGGAACACTGCCTGAAGTGAAGAACATTATGGCACTTCTATGCACAAGGACAAGAGTCAAGGGCTGGTTTGAGTGTGGGATTTGACCTAGTGTTCTGCAAGTGCTTATTTTAATGACCTGATCCTAAAAGTGATATATTATTTTTTTACTATAGTGCCTTTTAAACTGCATTATCCAACTTCTCTAACCAAAATAAAGGCCTATTCGTGCAAGACAGTCCACATAACATTTACAAAAACGCTAAACTCTCTGTTTTCAGGTTATTTTTTATATGAACAAAGAAGTTGAACACTGGACACCATTAAAACAACAGGGGAACAAACCTTTGGGATCCAATAGCTGAGACTGTTTGTTGCTAATAGGAGGGAGTTGAAAGCCTTGTGATCAGAAGTTACTGTTGGCATCACCAAAGACAATAAGAATATAAAAGGTTGAAACCTTGGGTGAAGGGCATTTCAGTGATAGTTGTGATTTTGCTAATGGAAGTGCATGTGGTTTAGTTGTCTTTTTTTGCGATGTTTTGGTAGAGTTTTGTGAGTCTCTGTACCATGAAACTCCACCAAAAGAGGAAAAAAAAAAATATCTGGGGAGGAAGAAAGCCAGAAGTGTCCTTGATACCTGCAGATATGTAAGTAGTACTAAAAACAAGTTGCCAAACCTGTGGAAAACATGTTTTTTCCTCTTTCATTAAATAGCATGTACATATGTTTTTTAAAAAAATGAATTGTAATAAGTTAAAGTGGTTTTTTGTGATATTTTTACATTAATTCCTTGCTATATAAAGATAAGCGAGGCTGGGGGTTTTGGGTGTTTACATCTAATGCTGTTTCAGAACACTTTTCTTTTTCTTTTTCTTTTTTCTTTTCTCTTTTCTATTGTAATCTGGAGCCTGTCCTTTTGAGGTTTTGTGGCCCAGGTAACAGAATGGGCATTTATTTCAGGCATAAAATTTAGAATAAAGTGTCTGGACCTTTGTTCAAACAAACAAACAAAAGAACACCATGGCCAAAGTCTTGAATCTGCTCTTCCACTTACGAGAACTCTTTTGAGCTTTGTAGCTCATCTGAACGCTTGACTGTAGACACTTTCTCTAGTCTGGAGCATAGAGGCTTTTGCTTGGTATCAGGAGAGCAGTTCTGTGCCTTCTTCGTATTTCCCAGCCTTGAGGGCAAGTCAGTGCAACCTTCCTCTGTTGCCTGGTTGAATGCTGGTGGAGGACTGGTCTAGGTTCTGTCATCAGTGAAAAAAGAAAATGCCCCGCTGCTTCTTTATTGTTCATTTTTGTTGTTTCTTGTTAATTTTTAAGATACACAAGTTATACTAATCAGAAGACTTTTTTTGTTCAGATGTGTTTTATAGCTCTGCTGCCTGTATATCTAGGAAGTGTGGGGAGAACTGCTGGAGTTCTAAAGCAGAAGATTGCATTAACCCCACCTATTGCATGAATAGCTTATTCACTGATATATACATACACAGATGCAGACACACATACTTGTCTGTGCATCCTAGTTTAAAGCCAAGACAATGATCTACTATGTTATGGTGCAAATGAAGCATCCCTTAGGATATATCTGGTTGTCTTAAAGCTTTCTTTGAATGCTGGTGGTTTGGCTGCTTTCACAGCCTTCTTGAACTGCTTAGCTCCCTGGGCTCCCCAGATTGCTGGCTGCCCTGCCCTGAACTTTTTTGTTCAGCTGACTTACTAGCTGGGAAGTTGGTGAATTTGTGTCGTGAGGGACCTCAGGCCTTAGGATACACAGAATGCTTACTAGATAAGTTGTCAAAAGTGAAATTGTATCTGGGCAATCATCAAGCTTACAATCCGAAATAACTAGTGTTTGCATTTTAGATGTTTCTGAAATGAAATATTTAAGAATAGGTGGTGTTTGGAAAGGAAAGATTTGAGATATGGTTTTTGTTCCAGTTTAATTTCTTCTTGTGATATATACTCTGTGTATTATTCTCCAACGGAAGACCTCTGTTCAATTTTGTTTTAGTCTGTGCTTTGAACTATTTTAGATAAATTCGAGAGTTTTTTAAAATGCATTTTTAAATGTGCTTTTTCTGCCAGTGTATTTACAGCAAGAACATGGATATAAAGAAAAAACTTTCATTAGGAAAATTAGGTGTTTAAGGAGAACATAAAAACTACTCTACTCTACAAAATGTATAAGAATATCATGACTAATATCGCATTTATGCAGTTACATCCTTAATAAAATTTGGTGTTTTATTTGTATGATGAAAACATGCCAGATTGGTTAATAGCTTTCAGAGTACCTGGGTATGTTTTTCTTAGGATTTGGTAGATAACCAGAATGCGTTTTCTCTTAATATAATATTATTTCATGTTTGCAGGTAATATATGCTTTGAACACTAAAAATGATGAACATGAAGCAGCTATCCAAGCCCTTAAGGAAGCTCATGAAGAAGAAATCCAACAAATTCTTGCAGAGACCAGAGAGAAGATCTTGCAGTATAAAAATAAGGTGGCAGAAGAAATGGATCTCAAGAGAAAGATTCAGGTTTTGGAGGAGTCACTGGAAGATCACAAGAAGATGAAACATCAGGCCTTGACAGAATTTGAAGCATATAAGGATAGAGTTGAAGATATGCAGCTTTGTGCAGAAGCTCAGCATGTCCAACGTGTAGTGACCATGTCGAGGGAAGTAGAAGAGATCAGAAAGAAATTTGAGGAAAAGCTACGAAGTTTCATACAGTTGCAAGTACAGTATGAGAAGGACAAGCGTACAGCTCTGGAAGACTTGAAAGCTGCCCACAGGCTTGAAATTCAAGAACTTTTGAAGACTCATCAGAGTCAGAATGCTACTTTAAGTAAGGGGCAAGAGAAACTAGAGGAATTGCATAGACTGGAGCTGGAAGACTTGAACAATAAAGTTGAAGAGTTAAGGCTGGAAAGAAAAAAGCTCATTGAGGACTACGAAGGCAAACTCAGCAAAGCACAGTCCTTCTATGAACATGAACTTGACTCTTTGAAAAGATCTCAGCTTTTTACAGCAGAAAGTCTACATGCTTGCAAAGAGAAAGAAGTGGAGCTAAGAAAAGAATTTCAGAACCAGGAAAGTATGTTACGGAAGAATCTGGGAAAGCTTAAAACTGAATTGCAAATGGTCCAGGATGAAGCTGCCAGTCTACGGGAAAAATGCCAAAAACTTCAGGTGGCTCTTGGTACCGCAGAAAACAATGTTCAGGTGAGACTGATGATGTGTTGTTCCCAAGGCTGTGAATTTTCTTTTCCTATAGATGCGATCTTTCTGTGTGGCTGGTAGGTTGAGGTTGTTGGAGTGTGTAAGCCTAATTTTCCATCACTCATACTTGCTTGTCATCTTCTTCGATTTTTTTTTTTCATTTATATATTTTAAACTTATTTGTTAAATTAACAATGTTTTCAAAAGCTGCAACTGAAATACTGCATGTTTTCAGTATGTTACTGGTTTTGGCTCCGGTAGAGTTAATTTTCTCCATAGCAGCTTGAAGGGTGTCATGCTTTGGATTTGGGCTGGAAACAGTGTTGATAATACAGGAATGGTTTAGTTATTGCTGAGCAGTGCTTACACAGAGTCAAGGTCTTTTTGGCTTTTCACCCCACTCCACCAGCGTGGAGGCTGGGAGTGTACAAGGAGTTGGGATGGAGCACAGTCAGGACAGCTGACTCCAACTGACCACAGGGATATTCCACATCATGTGGCATAATGCTCAGCATATAAACCTGGGAGAAGGAGGAAGGGGGGAATATTCGGAGTGATGGTGTTTGCCTTCCTAAGTCACTGTTATGCCTGATGGAGCCCTGCTTTCCTGGGGGCAGCTGAATGCCTCCCTGCCCCTGGGAAGCGGTGAATGAATTCCTTGTTTTACTTTGCTTATGTGTGTGCGGCTTTTGTTTTACTTGTTAAACTGTCTTCATTTCAACCCACGAGTTTTCTCGCTTTTACCTTTCCAATTCCCTTCCCTGTCCCAGTTTCGCAGTAGTGAGCAAGTGGCACTGTCACACTTAGCTGCTTACCAGGCAACATGATTCTATTTAATTGGGTTGACCCTGGCTGGATGCCAAGTGCTCACCAAAGCTGCTCTATCACTATCCTTGTCAGCTGAACAGGGGAGAGAGACTATAATGAAAGGCTTCTGACTTGAGATAAGAAGAGGGACAGATCACTCAACATTTACCATCATGGGCTAAACAGGCTCGACTTGGGGAAAAGGAGTTTAATTTATTACCGAACAAATTAGAGTAGGGTAATGAAAAGTAAAACCAAATCTGGAAAGAGCACTTTCTCCCCACCCTTTCATCTTTCCTGGGCTTAACTTTATTCCCAATTCTCTAACCTCTTCCCCCACATTGATGCAGGGGGATAGTGAAGGGGGCTTTCAGTCAGTTCATCACACATCTCTGCCTCTTCTGCGAGGGGCTTCAAGAGGTGGGTTTATGGAAAGCTGCAGTGAAGGTGAAACCTGTTGTATGTTGATCATTCCTGCAGTAAAGGAATTTTGTTCCCAAAGAAGAGGAAGAGTCTAGTACAGTATCTGCAGCAGATTTTAAAGTCAGGTCCTACTCTGATAACTGTGGATGAGGTGATCAAATGCATAATCTCACCACATCTGGTGTCTGTGTTTCATTACACATCCTGTACAGTGTTTTCCCCAGTTCTCTCTTCTGCTTTAATTTCTGAAATGACTCTTTACTATTTCAGTAACTTGAATTATAAGAAGTCTGTATTTCCTTTTGAACCAGAACAGTATTTTCTTTTCCTTCCTGCGTGGCTGTAACACATTATGCTATTCAAGATATGCTGTTGTAAGTCACTACATCTGATTTAAAGCATAATAAAAGTTTAGGATCATAGAACTATAGAATAGTTAGGGTTGGAAGGGACAGTAAAGATCATCTAGCTCCAAATCCTCTGCCATGGGCTGGGATACCTTGCACTAGACGATCTTGCTTAGAGTCCCATCCAGCCTTGAACACCTCCAAGGATGGGAAGTCCTCTGTGGGCAACCTGTTCCAGTGCCTTACCACCCTCACAGGAAAGAATTTCTTCAAAGTATCTAATTTAAACCTATGCTCCTTCAATTTAAGGCAACTCCTCCCTGTCTTATCACTACATGTCTTTGTCAAAAGTCCTTCTCCGACTCTCTTTTAGGCCTTCTTTAGATACTGGAAGGCTGCTCGAAAGTCTCCCCAAAAACCTTCTCTTCTCCAGGCTGAGCATTCTTTCAGCCTATCTTGATAGGAGAAGTGATCCAGCCCCGTGATTGACTTAGTGGCCTCCTCTGGACTTTTTCCAATGGGTCCTTGCCTTTCTTGTGTTGGGGCCCACACATCTGGACATACAGTAGTGCAGGTGGGGTCTAAAAAGAGCAGAGTGGAGGGACAGAGTCACCTCCTGTGACCTGCTGGTCCTGCTGCTTTTGATGTATCCCAAGACATGATTGGCTTTCTGGGCTGTGAGTGCAATGACATTGCTAAGTCATACTGAGCTTTTCGTTCCAGAGTCCTTCTCCTCAGGGCTAGTCTCCACCCAGCCTGTACTTGTGCTTGGGATTGTCCTGACCCTTGCAAGACCTTGCTTTTGGCCTTGTTGAACTCCATGAGGTTGGCACAGTCCCACCTCTCAAGCCTGCCAAGGTCCCTCTGGATGACATCCCTTTCCTCCAGCGTGTTGACTGCACCACACAGTTCAGCACTCGATACCACTGCCCATGTTGCTGAGAAAGATGCTAAAAAGTGCTGGCCCCAGTAGTGACCCCTGGGGAACATTTAATTTAAGTAATTGCCCAGCTCTCATTTTATGTATCCCCATGTGTAGCTTAATTTGAGTCTGTAGTAAACACTCAGAGTTGCAATGAAGGACAATAAACTGCTGTGAACACATAATGTATTCTTTAATATGAAAAACTGTCAGATATCAGAAACCAGGTTTCTAAAGTTGACCCCCAAACTCTGTGGACCATTTTATAGTTTTTATTTTTTCATATGCCTTTTTGAATATTGTCACATTTCTCTTATGCATTACTGTCATGCCATGTACCCACTGTCTTGTTCTTCAAAAAGTATTTTTGAAGCATTACATATAATACACAATGAATATGGCAATAGTACTACACTACTTCAGCTTCTGTGTGAATAAAACTTGTTTGCTGAAAGGTCTCTTCTGTACCTTTTAACCTAATTCTCATTTATGTTTATGTGATTGTATATGACGGTAAGAGGTATTATGTGTTTCCTCTAGGTTCTTCAAAAACAGCTAGATGATGTGAAGGAGGAGGAGATGTCATTGTTGAGCAAACACAAAGAAGTGGAAAGCGAGCTCGCAGCTGCTAGAGAGCGCTTACAGCAGCAGGCCACTGATCTTGTTCTCAAAGCCAGTATGTATGTCAGTAACTTAATCTGGAAATGAACTTCATCCTTTTATTCTAGCCTTCCCTTTTTCTGTCAGCCTCATGCAGGTTTAGAGTGCCTAAAGACTGTTTAATGCTTTCCATAGAAATTTCCAACAAGATTTGGGGTTTTTTTAAACTTTTTTGCTATCGCATGCATTGTGCTTATTTGTCTGAATGTACGGCATGTACGTATCTTCCTTGGATAGGAACTTATCCAAGGCCTTGGAACTGCACTTATACAGAACAATTCTGCTTTGTATCTGTTCTCCACATAGTCACTGAGACATGCTTCCTGTTCTTCCACCTTTTTTCAGTTGTCCTTTATTTTTGCTGATGCTATGGTACTTTGCTTTGTATCTACTGTTAGAAGATTTGCAGCTTATTGAATAATAAGTCCTTTGACGGTTTCTCTATAGCTGTTTTCTTTTCTCCTTCGTAGTTGCTGGCATGTAGAAAGGCACAAAAAATAGTTTAAGACCTAACTGTACACATGCAGGTTTCTTTTCCTTCTTTGGCATTGTCTCCCTAGTGAACTGCTCAGTGGTACAGCATGGGCCCCAGTACTTGAGCTTGGGCAGCTATACAGTAGGTAGGGTCTTGGGCTTAAAAAGGGGCCCTGGCTTTTCTTTAGCCATGTTGAACTAGACCAGTTATAGCAATTCCTGATTGTTTTCCACACAAATTAGCACAAGCCCAGGAATCATCTAGGCCGTATGTTGGAACAATATAGCGACCAGCAGGAGCCCAAGACTGCAAGGTCCTGTTAGATCAAACAGCTAAAAGGAGTAGGCTTGCTGCTGAGAATATGTAAAATGGGAGTCTGACCAAGAGGTGTTTTGTGAGGCGGTCATAGAAAAATTCATGACCGTATGAGAGCCCTGTTCTCATTCATTCTAAAGCTGTTGCTGTTCCATTCCGTAGGCGGAAGCATGGGAGGGTTTCACCAGGGCACAACAAATGTAGTGGCATTAAATAGCCAGGCTGTTTTTCTGTATTACTGATGGCATGGAGTCAGCTAGCCTGTGATTGAGGCCAGCCATGGTCTCCTCTGGCACCGAGGTTTTCAGCTTTACCAGAAATCCCAGTGTGTCTGTGCTGTTGCCAAGTTCAATGGCGCTGTCAGCAGTACCTCTTTGTTTTCCGGCACATCACTGTGCAACAAGAACCAGGATCCCTGTTTGCAGTGGTGCCAACAAGCCATTGCCATGTGGTGTAATTGGTTACCAGCCTGTTTGGTAATGGTTTCTGGCACTGGCCCACTGCCATCTCCTTGATTTTCAGCTCACACTGTCAAAAATCTTGCCTCAAAGAAACTGAATTCTCATACTTAATTACCATAAAGAATGTTTACTCATCATATTGCAATTTTAGAACATTCTGTTGAGTCTCTTTTGGGCATTTAATATATTCTTCTTCCATTTATCCTGAGATTCCAAACTTGTAAGGAAACTGCTGCATTTCATACCTTTTATGTAGAGCATGAGCAATGGGAAACCTGACTTGTGTGTTGGTATTGCTAGGACAAAAGCTCTTATCGGTGTGTGTGTCTGCTTACAATAAAATATGTATGACACACTTCTTGACAAGCTGAAAATTCTTGTATTATTATTCTCCTTGTTAGATTATAAAAATCTGGGTTTGAAAATACCTTTCTTAAATGGCTGAACTTTTGAAATAAGGATTTTTAAAAAATGTTACAGAACCTAAGCATACCCGTTATCCTAAGTTTTCCTCTTCGGTTTTCAGTTTTACAAACAAAAATGTTGAAATAATTTTTAGAATTCTTCAGGGCTTAGTATAATTAGAGGTGTGCATTTTTAATGAAATTACTATTAATTTTGAGGCATTTTTAATTTCCAAATTTCATTATATGTCTCATGGCTCTTTTCACATCTGTGAAAAGAAGGCAACAAAGGCTAAAACAGTTTCCTTTCTGTGACATCTTGCTTTTAACAACAAATGGAAATGAATCACGAAGCTCAGTGATTTTGTCATGTGATAAACAGGATGTAGTCCACTTTCTTATCTATTTCTTAGTAACTTAAATTTGAAAGCAATACACTGTTATTAAAACTGAACTATCATTAAATCTGTCATTTTCGAAGGTTATTATAAAATGTGAAGGGAAACAACAAAGTCTTTCCTAGAAATTGAGATTACAAAAACCAGTAAAAAGTTATTCTGAGTAAACAATATCTCTCATTTTTTAGTTGAACCAAACAAGAAGCATCCTCTTTTTCAAAACAGTCTTCTATTCACTCCAAAGCCTCTCTCAGAATAACAGAAATTTCACTGCTTTAGTCAGTTACCTACAATAATTCAGACATACTTCAGGAAGAACAGACAGAAATTTCTAAAGTCATAAACCTTGGTTGACTGGTTATGTGAAGGACAGATGATTATATTGCGTAGTTTGAAGTTTTACTTCTTTTTCTGGTTTTTTGTTGTTTTTTTTTTTTCCAAAAATATATAAAGAAATTAAAAGGAAGCCTCCAACCTGCAAGGATTTATATCATACTTAACTACTGAGGGGTTTTGTTACATCTTTTAGTCATATCCTTTTAGCAAAATAAAGTGTAATTCCATAAGTTTTACAGCAGATAAAGCTATGTATCTAGTATGCCAGCTAAATCATGAGTTTAACGAAACAATGACATTTATCTTTAGACATCGGTGTTCTGCCTTCTATTATGTATCTTATTGTAGGATAGAAATGTGCAGGTTTAGGAGGGATAAGTTTTTCAGTGTTCTTAGAATTGCCTACTTCTGCTTTCTTTTGGGAGTCAGTATGCAACTTTGAAGCAGGACAATTGAAACGACACGAGCCCCAGCACCAAATGCTCTACTGATGTTGGGCATTTTACAGTAAAACTAAACAAGTGAGAAATGGAGAGGAAGATAAGTATTGCAGAGAAGATAAGGGAGATCCATATGCAAGCTTCCACTAGATTTTACTATCACTGGAATATGAATGTGCACTGCAATTGCATGAATCCAATGCTATGGGGTTTTAAAGAGCTGCTTTGTTTTTAGGTCACATTGGAATGCTTCAAGCTACTCAAATGACTCAAGAAGTTACAATCAGAGACTTGGAATCAGAAAAGTCTAGATTAAAGGAAAAATTGTCCCAGCTGGAAGAGGAAAGAAATTTGTTACAAAGCAAAACACAGAGTCTGGATGAGCGACAAAGGCAGCAAATTCTGGCATTGGAGAAGGTTAAACAGCTTATTTGCTTTAGTTGAATAAAATAAAAAAACCTAGGATTCTCAGAAAAAAAATGTTACGCTTTAATTTTTGTTTGGTATGACTGGACTAGGACCAGTATATTTCAAGTATATCTCATGTAACAACAAAGAATGGCTAATGTAGAGTGTAAAGTGAGATTAGAGGCAAGTCAGATTAGATGTTCAGACTGCTTTGAACAATCTTTTAACAATTTCATTTGATTTATGACCTTGTGTGTATATGCCTAATATCTAAATTGTCTGAGGAAGGACAAATGCAAAATGATTAAAGAACAGTTTAAAAAGCCGTTTGCTGAAAATGCACTGAACATGTTTGAAAATGCTAAACAGAAATTCTCCATAGGCTTGATACCCGATTTTTTTTTTCCCAGATTAAATAGAGGAAAAATTAGGGTTTTAGTAAGTGTGTTTGTTTTGCATGGATCTTTTAAAATTACCTTTTTGGTTACTGAATCATGTAGTCAGTACTTAGTGTTTCCTCAATTTGTTTTATATGGAAGTTAATTTTTTGCAGTTTTATGTCATCAGTAATGTTTTTGTATTGTTTTTATTCCTATTGTTCAGATTTTTTCACCATTGAATACATTTCTTTTCCTGTGCTTTATAGAAAGTAAATGAAGCAAGAGAAACACAACGTGAATATTATGAGAAGGAGCTAGTAAAATTACAAGCAAGATTGGAAGGAGAGGCTGCGCAGTTAAAGGAGGCTCATTCCAAGACCTTAGAAGAACTGGCATGGAAACACCATACTGCAATTGAGGCTGCACACAGTAATGCTAATAAGGATAAGAAGAAACTGCAGATGGTATGTTCTTATTTTCTTAGTAATCAAACAAAAAGCAACTGTTACAGTTTGCATCTTGAACTGCATGGTTTTGTTTTATGGCGAATTTAATTTGGAATTACCTGCAGGCCTCTGAAGAAACTGCTTAGCCTTTAGAAAAATAACAAATACCATGAAAAAAAAAAGGCACTTTTACTGTCATTTGTCTGCATACAGAAGAGAAATTCTCTCGATTTATACAAATGTATTTTCAAGTATAGTAGTTCTGTTTTCCCAGGATTTCTGACCCATATGCAGAAGGGTTGGTATATCAAGATCGGTTCTTCTGAAGGAGATGAAAAATTATATTATTACAGCATTTATTTAAAATTTTCATTGACAGTCCAGAAGTACAGAAAGATATTTTGTTAGGGCTTGGCTATATGGGTACTCAGAAGATGACAACTGCTGTTCCTAGCTTGCATCATAAAATTATGTACTGTACAGCAGCTCACTCTCCAGCAGCTATACATTTGCCTTTGACTGGAATCTGAAACTGAAAGGCTTTTTTCTTGTTTCATAAAATTGACCTTTTCTTTCTCAGGATGAGAGGCCCATTTTTGAATTATTATTTCCTAAGCTGATTGTATGTGCATTATATACAAATTTTGCCTTACACAGGAAATACAGATAAAGATTAATTGGTTAATTCAGGGCTTTGTTATACTCCTCTTGATGTATTCACAGGAAACATACCAAATAACGTGGTTGTAGTTAGTGATATGCATCTCAGACAGGCTGGGTTTGTTTTTGTAAATTATTCTACTAGTATGTTGCTTCTTAGTTCAATTTTTAATAAATCTAAAATACTGGTTTTTGTCACCCAGTAATTGAAGTAGTTCTCAGAGACATACGTGCATCTGATCTTTCAGGTTTACTTTTCTTTGCAACTTTAAACATGCGTGTTATTAAGACAATGCCTCTTAGGGTTTCTGGGTATATTTTTATTTTATTTTAATAAGGTGCGGGGTTGTTTTTCTTTTTTGTTTGTTATTAAAATAATGTGGAGAATAAAACAAAGGGAGATCACAAGCATTTTTTTCTTAAATCATTAAATTAGTTTAAATAGGGAACACCTCTATGAGTGTGAGAAATGTGAAATGATTTTAACAAGGAAAAACTAACTATGAAAAGATGTTAGGATCAAGATCTCAGTCAATCTTAATCAGATTTCACTGATCTTAAATCTTAATCAGATTTTACTGTCTCCTCTGTCAAACTTGTCTCACTAAGCACATGTTGTGGTGATCAAGTAATCCAAGGAAGAAAACAGTCAGGCTTAAATGCAGAGCAGGGTTGAATATTGTATGAGGAAGAAGCATGGTACCAGGAGCCTTGGGATTGATGACATGAGGATTCATTGGGACTGGAAGCCTGGGAAATGCATCTGGGGAGCAGAAGAGAATTCAGCAGAATTAGAGTAGGACTCAAAAAATAGCTCAAATATTTCTTTTTGCTTCAATATTTCCATCTATAAAATGAGCTGTAAAAATGGCATCTATGAAAATAGAGTTGCTAATAATTTTGCAGTACTGCACAGCTGTACTGACAAGTATCATCAGAGAAATAATTACTCTGTTATCAGAATAGGGTCTAAATAGCACCAGTGGAATTTTGCAGACAGCAGATTTCAGCATGAACAAGACAAATTGGTCAAGTTTCACTGAGCAAGGAGCATTTATCCCATATGTTGACCCATGTGGACCCAGTGAAGAAGGCAGGCACTTGTTGAGTTAGGTTGTTTAGTAATGTGTTAGTGACAGTGTAGCCCTCTGCTTTGTCACTCTGTCCAACTTCTACCATGAATGAAGAGATTGTGCAAGCAGTGTGTGCAGAAATTGTTTATTGCCTGCCTCATACCCTAAAGCAGGGCTAGAACTAACAAGCTGCTTTATGTGCCTGATGTGCTTCCCACCCCCCGCAAAACACCTGAGGCGTCTCTGGCTTTGGATGAGGAACGCTTGGCCTCTGTTGCTTCTTGGAGTTGGCTGGATGACACTACATTGCTGTCTTGCAGCAGGAAACCTTGGGTTTCCTGAGACTTTTATACCTTTTTGTGACTGTTTTTCCTCTTTAATACTTTAGTTCTTTCTCCCTGTTTCCCCAGTCTTACCAAGATATAATTTTTGTTTCAGGCTGGCTCTGGTCTATGCATTTTCATGGCTATATCTGAGATATTACTGCTTTTTCAGAAAGCTGAGCCCAGGTCTACACAGAGGCACTGAATCAGTGCTGAGCCTTGCATTTCAGCTGCGCCCCTAGGAAGGAGTTAAGAGCCTCTAGTACCATAGAAAACCTTGAAGCCTTATATGGCATGACTCTGGAGCACCTTGCTTGGCAACCTTAATTTTATTCACTAAAACTTTGTGGTATTGTAAGTTATATAGTATAGTCCACTGAAATATGTAACAAAGTTCTCAATTTTAACATGTTTCCTTTAAAGTATTTTGTGAAAGAAATTGTTCTTCTGAAAATGTATTCTGAATATTAATAAAGCTGAAGTATAAATTTATAATTTTCCTTAAAAATATAAAAGTTTCTAACATTTATATGTATATGCACACACACACATACACACAATATAGGCTCGTGTAAGAGAAATACAATTCATCCAGCAGTTATTTTGAGAATTGGTCTATCACACCATAAAGGTTGAATGAAAACAGGGGTGTTACTTGACTCTTTCCATATAGTTAAACTTGAAAACTAATTGTTGATCTCTTTTGGTTCTACATTAATTTTGTACATACATGGTGTGGGGCTTTTTTTTTTTTTTTTTTCATTTATTGTAACATTCTGAAAAACTTCACAGAGCTGAATCTGGATTTTAAGATTTTCTATTTCCTGTGGGGATTATTTGTAGGAAATAGATAGGTAAAGGCTGAATGACATGCAGATTTATCAGTGTATTTTTTTTTAAAAAATGAAAAATTCTTTTCAACTCAGATTGAAAAACTGTGAAAGTAAAGCTTTTGATAATTGAGAAGTAACTGAGAGGAAAGCCGTGTTTTTTTTATTTTGTGATTAATCAAGGATGTTAAATTGTAAAATAAACTGAAAAATTAAGACATCTGTTGTAAAAAGAAATAAATATTCATGCTTTAACAGTTCAAGGAAAGGGTTGAGATCACAAGTATTTATGCCAGTTAGAATCATTTCTATGTGGTAGACCTGTACTTTGCAGTGACTGTGTGGCAAGTATTTAATATTTCTTCCATCCTTCCTGTTTCTGAAGGAGTTGGAGCAGCAGTTTGAGAAGGAGAAACTGCATTTGGAAGATGATAAGAATCAGCTCCGACAGCAGCTGGAAAACATGAAGGAAGATCTGACAACGAAACTGACTTCTGCCAATCAGGAGGCAAGGGTCAACTTACTTGTTTCAGCTACTACATTTCATCAATAGTGATCTTAGACTCCAGGACAGGTCTAGGACTATGCTGTCGAGAGTTTAGTGCCTTACTTCTGTTTTGAGTGGAGTATTCTTCGGACACGGCAAGTTAGTTGGCTGCTTCTGAGCAATGATTTTATTGTCTTTTACAAAATTAACAAAGCAAGAGAGATGGTGGTAGTAAACAGCTGATGTAAACAGCTCTTTATTTCTAATTCTTTTTTGTCTTCTCATTAGATACACAGACCTCTACACAAAATATATCAGGAGAGAGGGAAAATTAACTGTGTTTAAACCCGTATTTGGTTATGGTTAATATGTCATAAATTCTGGTCAGTTGCCTGACTTGCAAATCGTCTTCGTGTATTTTCATCAAAAGATGATATGAAATATTTATAGTAAGACCCAAATTATTTGCTATGTCTTGATATATGCAATCAGTTTTAAATGTATCGTATCTCAAGACAGTTTTAACTTTTTTAGTTGGAAATCACCATCTTTTCATAATACAGTGTTTTTAAACTTGAAGTACATTCTACTGATATCAAAAACATCAACCCATTTTTCTCTGGAACTTTTTCCTTGTCTCAAGAAAATATTTCATCAGCTTTAATGTTCAGCAAGCCCTATGTATGATTTCAGTGTGTGCTTTAAGAGAGACTTAAACATGAATTTAAGTATTATTTTGCCGCAGCATTTTTCATTACTGTTTTCTATGCTGTGCAGCATCTCGAGAGAGCAGGTGTCTCATTCTGGTGACTTGCAAATTGCACAAATGCTAAACTAGCTTAAGAAAAAACCTGCCTGTTTTTAATATACTAAATGGGGAAGGCTGCCCTTCTGAAAGTATAGATTAACTTATTAGAGATTGTAATTATTATAGAGTATAATTATTTGTTAATATATTATATATTACTCTATCAATAATATATTGACACATTACTATATTAATATATATTATAATGTATTTGATTATTATATATTAAGGTATATATTCTGAAAATGTGTATTAACATATACTTTCAGAATAGGACCTACCAGATAGGTGAATATGCCAGAGATTATACACTACCAGAGTAGCTGGACCTTCCACCTTGAGCGTTCAGCAGCTCTGCCAATCAGTCAGTTGTGAGTACCTGTTTAAATAGGAGACTGTTCTTCCTCCTGAGGGTTGCCACTATCTTTGCTTCAGAGCTTAGAAAAGCTGCAAGTTTAAGATGGAACTGCTCTTGCTCTTTTAACAGTATGCTTACCTGCATTCAAATTGAAGAAAATATGATGTATTGGTTATGTACATTAACAAAATCATACACAGCTTTATTTTTCAGTTCAAAATTACAGGAAGTTTAGTTATTTCTTTTTACCTTTAACTTCTCTGTTGTATGTTAACTTTCATTGTTGCTGGATTAGGTCTGAGTAGAGCACTGTTGTCATTCTATTGTCATCTAGCCACTATAGGCTTAAATTTAGTTATTCTTTATCAATTTCTCTTGCATTCACGAGCAATAAACTTTCTCTTTCCTTGAAGGAAATAACTTCAAATGTTTTAAGAATGAGTTCTTGTTACCCACGTTGTGTCAAATTCAGGCTTGGAAAATTCATCAGAACACTGAATTAACCAATAAGAGGCATAGCTAAGGAATAGGAGACTAAAATAGGGAGCTAGGTCCAGCTGCTGCCCAATATTTGAGTTTATATACAATCCTATGCCAGGATAAATATAATACAGTATATTTTGCATAGTGAAAGAATGAGAGAAAACATACAGGCAATAAATTTGGGTTGGTCTGTAAATCCACTCCATGTAGTACAGAGGAGATATGTTTTATTTCATTACTATGTTTATCTTGAGCACATGAAGGAAGTGCTTCACTGGCAACCACAGCTTACCCTTAGATCTCTATTGACAACTAACAACAGTTTCTCAATGGCTTCACTGACCTAGAAAAAGCTTCCCTGTGATGTGTCTGACGCATCATTAGCTTAGCTCTTGCATTGCTACTGTTGCTTTCTTTATTTGGTTTGCTTTAAGTTACAGAAGTCATTTAACAGTCAGTTTGTATTTATTACTTTCTGTGGATGCTAGCTTAGTTCTATCTTCCCTGCTGAGAAAGCTGCTTTTGAACCCATGCCATCCTCTTTTCTTTTTGACAGACTTTCTGGTGGCAATTATCTTAGCTAAAGGATGAGGGAAGATTGAAGCCTCATTAGGCTTGCTTCTAGTACTAAGCTATTTAAGAGCAGTGTAATCTTAAATATTTGCCAGAGATTTTTTTAAGAGTTCGGGTTAAGTCAAGATAGTGGCTTTCTCACATGTGTCTCAGGATGAGGCTGGCTGTTCACTCTGTAGATTTGTTTCCTTTCACTATAGACCAGCCAAGGCCTTTTGGAATGATGATATATTTGTGTCACTTGGCACAGTCATCTAAGGACTTGCTGTCTCCATGCAGAGGATTTCTGATGATGTTACTAAAGGTCATTATAAACAGCCTCCATCATTGTTTTGTCAACAGCAGAATATATTTTGAGCCCTATGAGTGGCATTCCTGCCTGCTCCTATATCCTTTACGTCTATGGGACTGCTATTCATATTGATGCGAGTGGTTTGCTGCTATCAGATACACAGACAGCAGTGCACTGCCAGGATACCAGTGCAGTTTGGGGGCAGTTTTTCTTGTAGGGATTCTCCTTCAGGTAGCAGTGCTTTGTAGGGAATTACTGGCTGTTTGAATATAACTCAAAGGAGCACAGACACAAGCACTCAAGTTTACAGGAGTTTTTCCTTGAGATCTCTCATGCCAAAGAAATTTTGTATTCCTTTCTGAGAGGAAGAGAGGAGTTCCTCTTTTTAAACACTTCATAGGTTGTCTACAGCAGGAGAGAGTTCTGGGAGAGAGAGGTGGTGTCTCTGTGTGTATTATAAATAGTATTTGTATGTAATTATTCTAGCAAACAGGAAGAGTGGTTATATTTACCTGTCTAAGCCTGTAAACCAAAGGCTAGTCTTTTCTTGGGACACTTGTCCCACTGTGAATGAATTTATCTCAACATACAAAGACAATAGCATAGATATTGCTTCTGCAAACAACGCATTTCTGATTAGCTGCTGTTCTTTGTTCCTCCCTGCCTCCCATTTTTCTGTTTTTCCAACCTACATACTTAAAAAGCTTTTTCTTTCTTGTGAGCTATGTTCAGTCTCTCATACTTTTATTTGAAGCAAAGTATAGTATCATCATTTTACAGATGAGAAGCTGAAGCATGAACAGGCAAAAAGAAAGAGCATTGATACATAGCAGTTAAGGAAATTATTACATTATACTCTACAGGTGTTAGATTGAGTTTTAAACAGGCTGGACAGGTAGCATTCTGAAAAGAGAGAAATTTATACCCTAGCGCAAGTTAATTTATGTTTTAGATTAGAGTTTATGTATTTTGAAATATTTCTCATTAATTTCCTTAAAACATGCTTTCTCACTGTAAAGTTACAGGCAATTTCAGATCTTTTATGTAGCCCCTTTCCTTGCAATGTGCATCAAACACACATTGGATGTATTTTTTTTTAACTTGTAAAAATCCTTTAATTGAGTCTTTGCTTTTATAATATTACAGGAATCTGTTTTGAAATACAGAAGCATTAAGTGATATTAAAGAACAACAGGCAGTGCAGCTAAAAATTTGCCTAGGTCAGAATTAGGAGACGCTGGAAAAGACCAGGATGTCTTGGCTGCCATTAGCACTAATCATGGAAATTACAGCTATTTTTTTACTGTTGCAGGTGTGTCGTCTGCAAGACCTAGTACGAAAAAGTGAGCAAGGCCTCGGGACTGCGGAAGGGCACATCTCCAGTCTTCAAGAAGCTCAGGAAATACTCCAGAAAGAGCTAGAATTAACTAGAGCAAGACTGCGAGAGACCACAGATTCACTGTATAGTGTTGAGGTAACCGTGCTGTTGGAGAATAAATTGTGTGAAGCAATTTGGTCTTGTTTTTAAAATGGCTAGAAGTTTTCTGGTGTATACCTGATAGAAGGAGCTTAATATGACTTCATCAAAGAAGAGATTTCTATTTCAATGAGAGAATTTAAGAAATAGAAAATAGGATACGTTGGTTTGGGATTTGGTTTTTTAAATTTTTATTTTATTGGTTGGTTGGTTTGGGGTGGGTGTTTTTTGTTTTCAGGACATTTTTGGTATTTAACAAGTAGTGCTGCAAGCATTTCTTTGTGTGATTAATGTAAATTGTAGCTGCCAAAACATGTCCATACAAAATATGTTCAGAGCTTTAATAGAATTTCATGAAAGGATATGAGTTAACACTTGCAATTCCAGACAATTCCTGTCGTGATGCAAAACAAGGTCCAGAGCTTACTAGCTCTGGAATTCACAGAAACCTTTTTGATGAGTTTTTTTAACACATATATGCCATGTTTTCCTTGGGTAATGGACACAGTCTTCATTTCAGGTTCAAATTAAGAATTTCAGTAAAGACTTGAGAATAATTTTTAGATATATGCTATGATATCTTGAAAGGTAGCAGACTGTCACCTAGAAAATGCGACCACTTTATACCATTAAGCAATTAATTTGCCTAGGCACAAATATATCGTCATTTTAATTGGGTTAGATGGAAATAGAACTGTCAGTTAGTCTGTCAATAGCTCATTGACTGCAGTACTGGATGAACATTTCGTTTTTGTATCTGCAGTAAATAATGTACATTTACAAGATCACACAAGTGTTTGAAGTAGAGCAGCAAATACTGTAAAAATTTTTTTCACTGATCCTGTTTTCATATTTTCTTAAAAAAACCAGCCTGAAACAGGATATTGGTATATTTTTTATATTTCTTTCAGCTACAGTCATTAGAGGTGCACAATATTACAGTTTATGACTTCCTCTGTATTTTTTATAATGTCTCTAAATGTTCTTATGAACTAGTATTGCTCTCTTCACCTATTAAAACATTTAAATATTCATATATAGTAGGTTGCTGGCAATAACATTTATCTTAACAGATTTAAAAATATATCAAAATGTGGCAGAAAAGATCTCTTTTTAAAAAGTATCAATTCAGTTTAGAGGGTTATGTTTGATTCTCATGAGGGAAGCAAGCATGCTGAGCAACATTCATGTAAGTAGGATTTCTAGGTAGTACCTGATACTATTGTAGTATGGTAAAATTTCAGCAGAAATTGGTGGGAATTTTCAAGGTGATGTTCTCTGTGCTCAGACTGTGAAACCTTGTTTCTAGCAGGCTTGTCCCATCACGAAACAGAAAGAAGGTATATATGAACTTTGTATCACCTACAGATAGCTCAGGCTTTGAAATTCAGATACTGCATATTTGATGCTTAAAAAAATTTTAAAAATAAAATTCAAAGCATTCTTGACAAGGACCTAAGCCCCTGCTCAAATTCTGAAGTGGGTCCTTCAGTGAATGGGACTTGTTGACCTTTTGAGGTTCTTTGCAACATAAATTATTCCATGATTCAATGTAATGGTATTTGAAAAGATTGCAGAATGACTTATTGGAAAACTGCTTTTTATAGGAATACAGACTTCTGTTCCGCAAGTAAGAAATATCAGGAGATGTACAGGCATTAATTGTGCATAACTAGGAATTTCACACTGGAGAAGTTGTAGTTCAAATTTATGAGCCAATTATAATTGATATTTTTATTATAAATACACTCATTTAATGTGTGAAATGCACGTTTGCTGCTGATCAGTCTCTATTGTAAAGTTTGTATTTGCAGGGAGAACTAGATCAGGAGAGACAACAGCATGAGGCAATGATTGCTGCCATGAGAGAGGAGGAGAAGTTCAAAGTTGACAAAATGGCACGTGACTTGGAAATAAAATGGACAGAAAATCTTCGGCAAGTGTTATCTCTTTTCTTTTATTCTTTAATAAGAAATGAACTATGGATTATATGCAAATGTACTATTAAATGAAATGTAAAGCAAAGATTTCTGTTATTTAAGATTTTGCAATTATTACTGAGGTCTTAATTCTTTCTCACTTCTCACGAGGTCCCACTGCATGTTAGTTATTTGACCTTTGTTTTCAGACAGGAATGTAATAAGCTTCGTGAAGAGCTGAGGCTGCAGCATGAAGAGGACAAGAAGGCAGCCATGACTCAGCTGTTGCAGCTGAAAGAACGGGAAAAAAATGCAGCAAGGGATGGTTGGCAAAAAAAGGTTGAAGATCTTTTAGACCAGGTAACTATGGTGTCTTTGAGAACTGGAAAGCCGTTACAATTTAATTGCTGGTGGCTTATTACCAACTAAGTAAATTAGATCAATTGTGATATCTGGCTTTGAAATGAAATTTATTAACATAGGGCCTTTTAACCTAATCACAATCAAGTATTTTAAGTAATATGTGGAGATAACTTTAATTATATGAATGTTGTTCTTTACATTAAATGTAAATAAAACTTTTTAATTTATGTTTTGAGGGGAGGAGGGAGAGGATGTTGACAGTCTCACTTCTTCACTACGAGATTGTTTTGATTTTGTCTGCTCACCTGTTGTGCTGTTAAATTTCTACCAATGCTAATTGTTTGGACTTAGAGGTATCCCCTGTACTTACAAAAATAATAATCTCCTAGGTGTACAAGAATAACACTGTACAGGTCTCTGAGAAGTCAAAATGTCCCTCAGTTTCTATGACACATTTATTACAGCCATGTCTTAAGTGATTTTGAACATTATTTTGGGGTAATTTTGTGTAAATACTGAGGTTTCTTAATGGTAATTCAAATTTATAATCTCAGTTACATTAGATAATTCAAAGAAAATACTTGCTTTGTACTTTTTCCAAACCATAAATGCTGTTGAACTGCTTTTATTGACTCCAGTTTGAAGAAATAGCTGATAATGAACAAACCCATTTTAAAGTAAGAGTAACAGATTTTGAAATTCATTAAATGGCTGTGATTCCTGGGTGTTATTGTGGGATAGCTTTTAATTTGCTGTCTAATTTGAGAAGTCTAATAACTGAAGATGCATTTGATTATACAGCCTCTTACAGGAGCATGTCACAATATGTTTTGCTGACAGGGGAATTTAAGCTTTTGAGATCTTGTGGTTTAGGCTCATAAAAGCTGGAGGGTTTCAAAGTTCTTGGTCTGTTACTTTTTACAACATGAACATAATAAGAATTGGACTAATTTGATTTTAAGTTTCACATTACCCAAACTTCATTTTCTTTCTTTACTTCTACCTGTAAATAGCATTTTGTCTTGAAAGGGATATATTAAACTTCCCATAGTTTTAACACACTTTTATCTTTACCTTTCAGAAGTACCGTGTTAAACCTAGCGTACAGTTTCAGAATGGAAAATTAGTATGTTGCAAATTAACTTTTTTTTTCTGCCTATGCAAGAAATTTTGGAATCAGAAAGCTAACTGTAGTAAGGAGAATTTGATAGAGAATTTTCAGACGTAGGAAAAGGTCTCCATATGCAAAATGATTGTGTTTTTCTTTTTTCTTCATATCTTTTACTGTATCAGAATTGTATGCAAAGAGATTAATAGCATGTGAGGACTGGTTTTTTTTTTTCAATACAGCTGTAGCTTTTCCATATCACTGTTTGAATTGGATAGGTATTTAGTAAAGATTGAAAAGTTAGTGTTAGTAGTAGGGAATTAAGCTTTCCCTCTGTAAGAGTCTGTGTTTTATCCATTACAGCTGGAGGAGAGAAAATTCCAGACCATAGCATAAAAGATGGGTAACTTAACTCTTGGAGAAATGGATTTGTAGTAAGTTCCTCCTGGCTGCAGTACGCAAAAAGTAGTCTCTGAGAGTTGTGGTGACCTGAATCACAGACTTGCTTAGGCTGTAAGAGGCCTCAGAAGGCTGCTCAAATCAGTCAGCACTGAATTAGAACCAGGTTGCTTAGGGCTCTGTCCAGTCAGCTCTTGAATAACCTCTCAGGATGAAGATTCCACGGCATCTCCGAATAATCTCTTTTATTGCTTAATTATCCTCATAGTGAGTTTTTTCTTTATATTTAGACAGAGCCTTCTCTGTTTCAGTTTGATTGTTGCCTCTCATTGTTCTGCTGTACACCATTGTAACAATGCTGGGTCTGCTTTCTCTGTAACCACCTCATAGGTACTGGAAAGGTATTAAGTTCCACAAAGCCATTTCTTCTTTAGCCTGAGAAAACAGAGTTACCTCAGAAGGGTATCTGTTCCAGTCCCAGCCTTCTTGGTGGTAGCTCTCCACTGAATATGATCAAATTTATCAACCTGTGTCTTGAACCAAAGCTGAATGAGCTGGAGGAGACAGAATATGCCCTCCATGTGATGTGCAGTAAGTGCCAAGTCGAAGTTACTGATCCCTTCCCTCAAACTACTGGTTGCTGCTACAGCCCACTCTGCTGCTGGCACTCAGTGCTGCCACACCACTCTGCTGGTTCGTGTCTAGCCTACCATCCACAAGGCTGTGCGAAGCAGATCTGTGATCCAGTGTGGACCAGTGCACGGGTTTGGCCCTTCCTGTGTCGAGGACTTTGCATTTGTCTTTGCTGAATTTTGTGAGGTTCCTGCCGGCCCATACCTATAATCTAGATAGGTTCATCTGGATGGCAGCCCTGTCTTTCAATGAATGGTGTCCATTCCACTGTGTTGTCCTCCACCTTCTAGCCTTCCCAGCTTGGTGTCACCCACAAACTCTGTAAGGATACTCCTCTGTCTCCTCCTCCGGAACTGATAAGGTGCTGAAATGAGCAGGTCCTGGAATGCCTTAGAAATTCAACCGGACTGGAGAACTGCCTGAGATATTGCAGTAGGGCTGTGAAATTGTGCATTTGTTACACCCTGGTTTTAATTTGTGGGAAGATGTATTTAAAACCCATTTGAAAGGCATGAAGCCTGTGTAAAATTAGGAGGAGAGGGAATCCAGCTTCTCTTTCTGCAATTCAGATTTTTACACCTGAAATAGTGGTCCGCTCTATACCAGTAGTATTATACAATAATTTATCAAAACAATACAAAACCAGGGTCTCTGCTAAATAATTTGTAAATCCTGATTTGACAGCAAATGTGGCCGATGTGTGTTCTTTATGCTGAGAAAATGTCTAGAGGTTTGTCGCTTAATAGTATAATTTCTGGACATAAAGGTTGAATTCAGAAATTAAATGTTCATCAATACAGGTGCAATTTTCTAATATGTATTGATGCATCTCTGATTTGATTTAAAAACAATCTACAAAGAAGTGTGTCACCTAACATGGAATATAGGAATGGTTATGTAATCATACAGAGCTGAAAAAACAGGTTTAAATATAGTTACCTAAACTGTAGAAAAATACAACGTGGAGTATGCCCACCTGGGAGTGCTGCTGACTGGTGCTGGAAAACTGAATGAAGAGACACAGATATAAATGTTAGTTGAACCCCAAACCAAACAGTTTCAGTCAAAAGAATTATGCCCATAAAGTGTACTAAGCTGATTTGAGTTTTTAAAATTATGTTATTCTGATCTACAAATTTCTGCCGCTTCTATTTGTTGCACGTTTGATAGGTGGAATCTAGCTCTTGCATAAAGCTAGGTAAAAGTTTTGCTTTCGTACCAGGAATGCTAAGTGGTCCCTCACAGAATGTATGTTGGATTATTGTTATTCTAACAGTATAGCTTTGTTATGAATAAAATAATTTTCTTGAGATAAAATGCTACTCAGCCGATTAGGTGCTTAAACACATTCTTGCCAGTTGCAAAGCACCATCTACTCTTAAATGTTGTTGGCAGTTTAACTATATCAGTGTCTAGAGACCAAGTGTGTAGTTTTTATCTCTGATATGAGAAATTATTCTAGAAGACAAAAAAGAAAATGCTTTTCCTTTTTTTTCCCCTGTAAATTGCACCAAGTACTTCTACGTCAATCCATTTGAGAGTTTCATAATGAAATATGCAGTGAATTCAGATACGCTAGCTCCTTTCCATTCCTCTTAGCTCTATAATGGGGTTTTAACACTTTTCCTAAAAACATTTTACTGCTGAGAAAGCTTCAGCCAGGGCCAAAATAGCTGGAATTTTCTTTTTTTTTTTTTTCTGAAAGCATGAGCATGTTCTCTCTTTTGCCTATCTGTCTTGTGCAGCCTTCAGTTCTGGGCACTGAAACATACAGGTTAAGGTTTGTATTCTTCTTATCTGTTTCTTCTTGTGATACGTTTCTTTCAGTAAACTGAATCAAGGGTTCTCATTGTAGATGGGCTTTTCTGTATTTGAGCAAATATTGGTTTTCCTATCTTCCTTACTTTTCAGTAACATGTTTCAGTAAAGTAAATGTTTTTGTCATTATTTTTTCCCATATGTAGCTTTCCCATTCTTAAGTAGCTTCATACATAGCCAAGCATTAGTGTGACATTATTCTTTCTTAGCTTTGTCAACTTTTCACACCGAAGATATGTCTTCTATTAAGGGAAATATCACAAGCAGTACAGCGAGAATGGACAAAAGTATACTATATACATTTTGGTAGCTGTTGTTTGTTTTTCCTGCTGCAAAGAGTCCTTTTTTGAAAAATATGTTGAGGTTTCCTCTTGGGAGTTTGTTTCTGTGATGGTGTGCTCCTTTTTAAACTGTCAAAGTAAATAAGAGAAACTTTGACTTACACAAAAATATAAATATTTCCTTTTGATGTAGTTATTATTCAAACTGTAGTTTTCAGGAAATGACAAACTCAGTCTTAACATACTGGTCTAAAAATCCTGAGTATACTGCTGTTGATGGAGTGCTGAGAAAAGTCCCTGAGCTCCTGTGCACATCTATAAATGGCTTTTGATCAGGCTTCATCCAGAGGCAGTTACTGCTCCATCTTTACTTGCCTGTATAGAGGTGCTCATTGCAGAGCTGATGTGCATCCACATTAGCAAAATCAGGAAACGCTGCTTTCTTTCCCCAGCACAAGGATTACTGGCTTGTTCCACAGCCTGGGTAATCCTTGCATTAGAAGATTTGCTGTCAAATGGATGCTGGAAATTTCTACAAGAAATAACCTGCATGTACCTTGTATCAGTTTCCGGAAAGAAGGGAGATAAACTTTCAGCACAGAATCATTTTACTCAGCTCCTTGTCACTTGATATTGTCCTGAATACCCTGTTTAAAGGCTTGTCTGTCAGAAACAGAGTGGGCGTAAATTTCGAATGACTCCCTCCTAATTTGCTTTGGCAATTCTTGTATTCAATAATACTAGTAAGGCTACCATGACATCTAGTGGATGGTAAGGGATGTTGGGCAAGATTTAAAAAGCACTTAAAAATCTAAAATGTGGAAATCCAAAAGAATAAAAATAAAAATCATACCAAAGAGGGAGAAAAGAGCAGAGGGCACCCCAGAATGCAGTTCAGAGTAATGTTTTATGCCTCTTCTTCAATCTGTAGATACCTGTTTTTCCAAAGGAGCATGCTTTCTTTGACTCTTGAGAACTTTGGCAGGTTAAGACAGCTCTCAAAACTGTGGTCTTAATGGGAATGTGCTGTAACTCATGCTGGCCTCACAGAGAATCAGGGACGATTTGGGAGTTTCTGTCCAGATCCATTGTCTGTGTGCATCCTGCCACTCACCACTGGTCTAGAAGAATTGGTACTCCTGTATTCCAAGTGGGAAACCTGTGCTTTAAACAAGTCAGAAATTTCTCCATACGAGCATGTGGATAATCTCATAGTCCAGACTCACTGCAGCCCTCAGAGGGCCAACTACTGAGGGTGCTTCCCCTGGTTTCATTACTGTCTACTTCTCAGTAAGGAATCCCTCTTGTTCTGGGCTTCCTATTCTCTGCAGAGATGTGATCTTGATGGTGAGTTGGTGCATTTGTTCTGTCCACATTGGTCATTGTAGTGTTTTCTGAAGCCTGGACATGAAAACAAATGCCTAACATTCAGCTGTTCATTCCAAGCCTTTGATTTTGGTGATCTCGTTCAGCCCAGACCGCGCCTTCGTCATTGTTTTAGTCTTTGTTTAAAAGATTCTGAATATAATGGAGCAAATTCATTAAAGACTGTTTACAATTAAGAGCTACTCAGCAAAACAGGCAAATAAAAGCAACGGAACAAATCAGTGTTTTCAAAGTATTTTCAGTAGGACACAGTAGGAATACTAACAAGTGTGAGTTTCTGTTTTATAATAGATGTCTTACTGGACTTTTTCATCTCTCTTTTGGTTCCTTCTTAATTTTTTTTCTCCCATGGTGTTGTGTTTAACTGAGTTAAAAAATATATATCTACTTATATATCTAGGCTAATGTTTGAAATTGATATTTTCATATCCAAACAAACCTGTCTATCTGCTCCTAAACTTCTAATTAAAATTTATTGTCACAAGTTTTTGTTTGGCAGTAAATCTGGAGTAGATGGAAAGACTTTTAATTCTATTTGTCAATGGATGAAAAGAACATGAAATACTTAGTGCTGTGCATGAGTAAGTTTAATTTGAGATTTGGAAGTTCACACTTCCAAAACTGGTAAATAGAAATCTAAGCCAAATCCAACAGTAATACCATCCCAAAACCAAAATGTTAATCTTATATTTATATATGTTTTTCCCGTAAATGTAAGATAAAGGCTCTGGCAAGCATCTAGTTTTAAAACACTTCCCTTAGCATCTTTGCTCTGTACTTGCTCAAGTAGCTTTTGCTTTTGGTTCAAAACCAATGAAAACAGAGGACCCTGGAAGGAACAGGAGAGAACTCATCAAGTGCGGCAAAATTTGTTAGAGATTCAGCAGATAATTAAAATTCTAGATTAAGGGCAATGACACTTCTGTGCTCCAGGAAAAATTAGTGAAGGTGTGTATATAATCTTTAAAATCCTGACAGCGTTATGACAAACAAGTGAAGCTCTAGTCCCATTTCAAAACCTTTAAAAATTATCAGGACATTCAAATGCACTTGTTTTTCCCCTGACCATTGAACCTGCAGTTTGTTGGATTAAAAGCGTGTATTCCAAAATCCAAACAGATACAAATATGCAAAATACCCAGGCCAATGCATGCCAGTCTATAATTTTGCCTAGAAGCGTGACAGATTCCTGGAACTGGTAAAGAGAAAAACTCCATCTTTTTAAAGCAACAGGGTAAGTTTCCCACCCTCTGATATCCTGGAGATAGCACCTTCCTTCAGGGTTGCTCCAAAACCAGGAGGAAATCAGGACCAGTTAGATCCCAGAGACTCTTAAAGTTTCCAGAATGCCTTATATATACTTCATTTTCCTCATCGGAAAACTGATGACTTTTGAAATAGGGAAAGGTTTCTAGATGCTGCTTTTTCTTACCAGACAGAGAGGGCAAACTTTGATGTAGCTCTCCAATTCCTAGCATGTCACAAGCCTCGAGCCAAGTACAAAACATTGTAGTAGCAAACAGCTGCTTCCCAAATCTCTGCGGAATCATCTGCTGCGTAAGCACTGCACAGCCAGAGACTGTACATCTGCTGACAAATCAGTCCTTCTCTTCAAAGACTTATCTCAAGGGAGAGTTTTAGGGTTGTTGTTGCCATTATTAGCTGGATAAAATGGACTTATGCTGAAGGTCCCTCCAGCTTCTGTGCTAGGCACTTCAGAAGCTTGTTTCCTTTACTAATGTCTGATGGGTGCACGTAAGGTTTGTTCTTCAGAAAGGTAAGCAGCATCTCTGGGAGGTCGTTCTCAAAATGAAGCAAAGACTGTGTAGCAATCTAGATCTGCTTTGATAAAATAGATAAAGTAGGAGCTTTCCCAGTTAGGGTCTCAGGTTTTACACAAGAGTTCCCGTTTGCCAGCAGTGTTTTGAAGATTCAGTAACCTGTATAGAAAAGTCAGATTGTGACACAATTTGACATTGAAATGTCAGTGCGGGAAAAGTGTTACATAACTGATCTTTGGGTGATATGAAGCCTGATGCTGAAATTAGGTGTCCAGCCTCTAATCTGGTTGAAAGTAATGTTTAGTTCAGAGAAGCCATAAATTGAGAGAACTTCCATGCATTCACTAAGTTAATGTCCTGCAGGAAACAAGGTAACTGAATGAAAATACAAAAATATCACAGGTGTTGTAAATGTTCTTCTTGAGGAAAATGACACCATTTCATCACCAACCATGGCCTCTGTGACGGCTGTGATGGGAACACAAACAACTGTTCATTACAATAAGCAAACATAAAGCTGGAATGGTTTCAGATTACTAAATCTATTCTTTAATGCAGCACACATTTCCCAACTAAACAGAAAACTCAGCTCTTCTAGGAGAGGTGTTGAAAGAGAGCTGGGAATTCCAATGTTGTCCCATGTATTTCTTGCAAAGTCTTTCAGTCCTGCTGAGTAGCCTGCAATGACCAGTGGGTTCTAAAGATCCTGCATATGAAGATGCAGATCCTCTTCTCTGCTGCATCTCTTCTGTTCCTCTTGGTCATGATGAAGCTCTCTTGGTTACATCTGAGGCTTAGCTTTGCATATGCTGAGGGTGGAAAAGATAATACTTCTACTGAAAAATGAGACAGCAAAATCAAGTGAAATCAGGTTAGCTAATACATATAAACCAAGCAGAGATGTGTTTTCAGGAGTTTCTGTACTTTCAAGAAGTAAATTAATTGACTTGTACACCGTGTATCTACAAAGCCTGATTTCAAAGAGAATTGAGCAAGGGTTTCTTGTAGCACCCACCTTCTTCCTTGTTTTTTTTAATCATCACTTTTCCTCATCATAGACATACAGACAGTAATAATTATGCCTGCATTCTTTTTGCTTCTTAACATTTCTCCAGAACATTGGAGAAAAAGGGGCCTTGCGGTGGAAGTACTCATAAGGATGTGTGGAATTTTTATGAAATTTCTTAATAACGCTTAAACCAGTGTTATTTTGGAGTTCTGCATTCTGAATGTGTTCTGCATAGTTTTGAATATGGAGCTGCATCTTATTAAATTGCTGCATATTTTGCTGTAATCAGCCCCCATACCAATTGACTAGCCTATATAATTCTATTTTTCCTTGGAACTTCTCTTCAGTGTAGTACAATGCGAACTTTTCTGCTTCAGGTGTAAAATCTGAGTATTTCTTAGTTGTACCACAGTTCTGCATAGATACGTCCAGCAATATAAAGTCCCAAATGTTCTAGAATGTGAACATTTATTTAGCAGGAGATCATTCCTGCTCATAACACCTTCCCCTCTAAACAAATCAAACAGATGGGAAAGGAAGCACAGCAAAATTGGGTGGATTTGTTCAGACTGGCAGTGTCAAAGTCCGGTGTTGGAGTCGGAGCTGTTAGATGCTGGTCTCTTGCCTTGTCTGCTGGAGTATGCCGCCTCCTAGTGTTCCACTCTTGCATCGAAAATTAAGCTTATAACTCTCTTACAATTTTAATAAGCTCATTTTGGATGTTTCACAAAAATGTATTTTTATGTTGTGCCTTTTTTTAAATTTTTGAGATTGAAAAAAAATTTCTTTTTGTATTTTGGCAAATTGTTATCTGATAGTTCCCATCTATAGGCTTTCAGGCTGGTGTCAAATACCTACTGTCTCCTGGAGAAAGCCGTCTTCTTGACCGACCTGGGACAAAAGGGGAAAGTGGTCATGCTGGATTTGAAATTGCTCTCACTTAATTTCTGTCTGTGCATGTGTGTGTGCTTATCTACATGATTCATATATATAAACACACAGGCATTTTTATATACATATGTGTATTATTTGTATGATCAATAATATTTCATAGAGCATTTACTTGGCAATATGTTGGGATTTTTTGCTTTTCATTAGTAATCACCACTACTATGAGTGGTGCTTTAAGTCATTTTATTGCTGGAGAATTTGAGGAATAGTCTTTTATGTACCCATTTGGTTCTGAATTTTAAGAAGGATAAAAGAAGTATTTTAATAGAAATGTCTTAATTAAAGATTAAAATCATTTTCTGCCTTTTAGCAGTGAAATTTGATCTTTAATGTGATGTATTTAATATACTTGTGATATTTAAGAGACACAGCTGATTGTTGATTGTGTCCTTAAATAGTGTCTGTTCACATACTTAATGATTTCTTCCCAAAATTATTTTGCCATAAAGGAGAAGAGAAAACAAGTGGATAACTTCAAAAGTCTTTATCTGTGTAATATATGTCTATATAGTAACATTATGTTAAAGAGATGATGCTATACTGTATGTCAGAAACATAACATGGTAAACCACATCATTCTGTTCTGTGTTCAGTAGCTTATAGACTAAGTCAAAGCAACATATTCATATTTTTTCCAGATGGCTTTCAACTTATTTTCCTCTGATCAAATTATAATTAATGTTCTATGTTTACCCTTCTTTCCTTATCCTTTTTCTTTTACTTAGTTGATTTCTGAATGTTTCCCTTTATTCCTGTGATCTTTCCTTCATAGCGGCACTGTCTCGGTGAAGCTTTGCATAAATCTATCAGCAATGTAAGTGATTTGCACTTACAGCTTGTGAACAGGGCATGCTTGCACTAATCAGCCTGCATATCCTGCAGTACTGCTTTACAGCTTCAGCCCATGAAATGGGAGATGTGGTGATATTTGAGACGAGAACATGTGCTGCTATCAAAAGCTTGTGTACTGCATCCCCTCATCTGTGTGACTGTGTGTGTCTCATTGGCATCGAACACTGTGTACGTGGTCATAACATGAGCAGCGTTTTTGTGTCATTGTTAATGCAAGCAAGCTTGTGGGCAGTGCAGATGTGTATTGCAGAGCTTTCTATGAAGCATGGGATCTATGCTCTATTATAATTTGCAGTTTTGCAGTGTAAATCATAATTGTAGCCAAACTATTCTTTCTATTTTTTTTTTTTAATTCTCGCTGATGTTTTTAATGTGCTGAAAACCTGGGATAAAAGTGTTGGAAGTTCAGAGAATAGTGTTTAGAGCTGTTTTCTTTTAAATCCTCAGTACAGAGGTGTACAGAAAGGGTGGTCCAAAGACATACAAAAAGAGGCACTGATGTTCTCAAAAACATGCTCTTAAGGATATCAATATATGCACTGAATAATCAGAATAATATTTTAAAGCACACGCTATTCTGAAAAGACTCATATTTCTAACTTTTTTTGTACTTTTCAATATCAAAAACTATTAGAAGGGGAGACTAATCTGACTTGCTTGCTAGAATCATTTAATCCTCATTGTCCTTTATTTTCTGTATAGTCTATTGATGCAAATAGACATCTCCAGACATTGACTCATTTCAGGCTGTGGTTTTGCCGTCACTTTAATCTGGTGGAAGGATGAACTGCTCTTGCTTATTCCTGATCTCTTTGAAGACAGCTTCTTGGCCAGATGTCAGACTTCTCTTGGTCATCTCAGTTAAAATGTTTTCTGCATTTCCAAGACAGAAATGAAAACAAAATCGTTTTGCCCTTCGCCCATGCTCAACTTGTTTATAAATTATATACTGATAATTGTCAGAATTTGGAGCAGGAACTTAAGTGAGAGACAGATTTAACTTTAAGCCAAAAATACATTTTTTTCTTGTCATCTTAATAAAAATTTGGCTAAGTTACTGTGGTTGACTCCATTTGACTGTTACCATGAAAGGCTTGTTAGAGTGTGATCATTAAATTACCTGAGATTCTGCAGGACTGAGCAGGACTTCCCCTAGAATTGTACCTCCTGGTGGCCAGGGTGAACGGGACAGGACAATGGTGAGAAACCTGAGGGGCAGAAACATGGTGAAAGGGACAAGTAAGAATGGGCTTACAAATGAAGAGAAGGACCAGGTAAGTATGAGGTTACAGAAAGATGGGAAGGAGAGAAGGGCCCAGCAGTGAGCGTGGGTAGAATTAGAGTAGATGGGGATGTGAGTAGACCAAAGGGAATTTTAAGTAAAATAGCTTTTTTTTTTTCCCTGGAGAGGGAAGACAATAGCTCATTGCAGTACTAGAAGATGATGCAGATATGAAAATTCAGAGCTGGCCATGCTGGCAGGTGCATGGTACAAACTCACCAATTCAGTGGGGTGAGTTTCTAGGGGTGAAGAGAAAAAATACAGTATATATTATTTTCTTTTACAGCTTGTTGATAAATGACTAAGGTAGGAAACTTTGCAGCTTATAAAAGTTCATTCAGCATAGAATAGGTGTAAAAGGCCAAGGGATTTGGCAATAAAATGGCAGATGAAATTCAGTCTAGTTAAGTGTAAAGTGATACACAAGAGAAAAATTGCCACTTTTTCTGTAAAATGATGAGCCTTACCTTGACCTGTTACCACTAGAAAGTAGGTTTTGGGACTATGATATTCCATGAAAACATCACCTCAGAGCTCAGTAGGAGTCACAAAAGCAAATAAAACTTCAGGAATATAGGAGAGAAACAGAGAATGTAGCATGTAAATATAATACATAAATCACTATATAAAAACAGAGTTTACTCTCATTTCAAATACCTTGTGCTGTTTTGGACTCTTAATCTTAAAAAGGAAATAGTCGAAAAGGTGAAAGGAAAGTAGGGGAAATGTGATCATAGATAAGAAGTAACTCTCATACAAGGAGCAACTCACTAAGCCAAAGCAGTTCAGTATGGCAAAGGGTGCAAGGAGGGGAATGATGGAGAGCTATAGAAACATGAGTAGGATACAGCATGTGGAAAGGGAACCTTTTTTGACTACTTTCCATTACAAGTACTAGAGATCATCCTGTCAAATTGTCATGTCTGCATGGAACCTGACACAGGATATTGTGGTTACTAAAAGCTTTTGTGGGTTCAGATAATCGCTGTTAAGATTTCTTCTATAAATCTGCTCCAAAATGCCTCTTCTGGTTTAAGAAAGATTGCCAATTCCAGGTAGACTATGCAGTCAAGCTCCCTACACTTATGTCTTGGCTTTTTTTCCCAGGGTAACCCTGGTTGGCCCATTCCGGAGGCAGAGCCAGAGATCAGACAAAACTTTGGTCTGACACTGTACAATTTTTATGTGAAATTTATATTTAATGTACTTAGTAAAAGGGTTTGTAGAATGTAGTGTAGGCCTTCACTACACTCCTTTGATTGTAGCTAATCTCTTTCAAAGGTATCTGAAGTACAATGGTGTTTATACAGCGTTTGTTAAAGGTAGAGTGTATCTTCCCAGACACAAAGACCTGGTGAATCTGAAATACAACAAGCTATGCTTATTTCATTTAAATTAGTTTGATTTTTGTTTTCTTTTGTTTGTTCTACTGCTAATTTTTGTTTCTGTAGCTTTTTTCTTTCGAATCTGCTTAAGCTGTGTCTTTCTGAAAAAAAAAACTTAACCCACATGTTCAGTAACAGTGTTCGTGCTACAAGTTGTACTTAGTATGCTGCTGTTAATTTTTTGCTAATTGGTGGGTTTGAGTGTTCTCTAGCTCAATAAGTTGATGTGCAATGTCGTTACGAATTTGACATAATTAATTTTAAGATATGCTGAATCAAATGACACTATCAGACTTTCATTTATAATTCCATATTATGTAATGCTCTGAGGCTTGAAACGTATCCTTACTGATTCAAAATCTTTGTCACTTGGCAATTTTATTTTCCTTCCTTTGAGTCACTGTAGCAAAATTGTCTTTTGGTTAAATCTTGTTTCTAGAGTTGGAGGGTATCTTTCACATTTGGCTTTAAAGGGATATAGGTTTAGTACTTTCAGTCTGAAAAGATGCTATCTGATGTGAAGAAAAAAGTATAATAGTATTATAAAAAGAAAATGGGGCAAAAAAAGGAATATAGTGTACTATAATACTTGCTGGATGAAAAGCATAGTTTGTAAAATCAGGTATTTCTAAGAAAATGAGTTATTCATGACTCAGGTTGTGTAGATCTTGGAAACAAGCATAAAAATCACTCTCATAGTCTTACTGAACTAACAAAAAAGTGCGTGATGGGAAATCCATCAAGTGTTACTTTTTATTTGTGATGTTGTGTGGTACCATTTCTTTCTAAATGAGAAAACCACTAGTAAGGTAGGACCATAACATATGAAAAGATATAAAAGTCAATGGAGATGTCACAGGCTGTCCTCTCCTATTCCAAGTGTGAGATTATCCTTGTAGGATGGATGTTCCCCTGAAGAATAGTTGAACAATCAAGTGTTTTATTTCAGACCTTGATAGTGTCATTTTTATTGATCTTTTATATAAAACCTAAATAATTTTTCATAATTTGGCCATTAAAAATTGTGTTACAGGTAGTGCTGCAGAGTGAACTGATCAGTATGATAACCCTTGAAAAACCACTAAAATGTAATTATTATATCTCTGATTATATATCATATAACATTAACAACAAGTTCAGTAGATTGGTGACATTGCTTGTCTGTCTTTTAGCTAACGCTTTGGCTCTAAAATTTCAAATGTTTTCTTCTTCTGAATGCCTTCTTTACAGCTGATGTTAGTATTAATGACTAATGAATACTTGCTGTTCTGTTGTGGGTTAGATCTCCTTACTGAAGCAGAATCTGGAGATGCAGCTTTCACAGTCTCAGAGCTCTTTGCAACAGCTACAAGCCCAGTTCAGTCAGGAACGACAGAGACTGACTCAGGAGATCCAGGAATTGGAAGAAGAGCATCAGCAAAGGCATAAGTCACTTCAGGAAGCCCATATCCTTGCCTTTCAAAACATGGAAGAAACAAAAGAGCAAGAACAAAAGGCATGTTCATATGGTTATTCCAAATTCTGCCATTTTAGCATTTTTCGTACACAATTGGAATTAGTAAAGCGCGCATCTCCGTAACTACTGAATTTCCGTTTCAGCTGATGTGTTACAGTAATACTGTGTCCCAGTTAAACCTGAACAGGACATACTGAAAATCTTTTCTAATACTGGCATTGTTTCATGTCTTGCACTATATGCATGTATATAGGGGGGGTGTATGTATATATATGCGAAATTATTATCAACACATGCATTTCTTTATGGTAGATTGACATTGTTACCCTTAATATTATATTCTTGTTTTGATTTTGAGTAGGAATTTTCCATTATAGTTGATTTTGTGTATATTTTCTGTCAGTAGACTCCTTTGCAATGTATTTTATATTTTCATTATGTTAAAAATTGTATAAGCTGTGTTCTGTGACTTGCAAGATAGTTTTCATGCCCCACCCAAGATACTTTTTTAAAACCTTGATGAAACCAGCTTTAAAATTTGAATTTTGGTAGTGTGTGGTATGTAATGAGGGGGTATCTTATGGTTTTTTAAGTTCAGCTCCAGAGTGTGCCTTAGCAATCAGTTTTCCCACTATGTGCCCTCACTGTACTTTGGTTCACGTCACAGACTGGTCTTGGAGCACACAAAGAGGACTCCTTTTGTTCTAAATGAAATCAGAAGATGAGTGCCAGGAGTGTTATGCTTCGTGCAATTCCATAGGGAGTAAACATGGGTGTCCTTAGGGAGCAGAAGTCCCCAGATGTGTGTTGTGTGCGCACTAAACCTATCTATGAATCTGCACCTTACTGCATTGCTTGCTATTGCAGATATCTCCATAGATTGATTTTTTTCCCTTTTCCAGCTGTGAGCCAAACAGGTTTTGTGCACAGGTAATCTTGGTAACCATCAACCACTGAAAAGAAAAAATAGAGTAAGACGATAAGAAAATATGAGTAATACTAGTGCATTTTTTTTCTAGAGTATGTCAATGCCCGCTTTTTGTTTCCAGTTGTTTATTGTGTAATGTTTTATAAATTCTAAAAGTGGGTATAGAAAAAATTTTGTCAATTTCAATTTTGTAGGAATTAGAGGAACGTTTACAACAGAAGCACTCAGAAGAACTTCATGCGCTGAAAGAAACACATAAACAAGCCATGGAAGGCTTTAAGTTGGAGATGGAGCAGGAACTTCAGACTCTACGATTTGAGCTGGAGGATGAAGGAAAAGCTATGTTAGGTATACTATTTTCAAATTTGAAAATGGATCCAAAACCATTGTTTCTACTCATGCAAATACACATGCATGTTTGTGCATGTATTATAACACTGTAGTGTCTCTCAGAGTCATTCAGTGTTGACCTAAGTGTTCCTCTTAAAATCACTGTAAGCTTTAACAGGTAAGCCCAAACTCTTCTCTTTTGAAATATCTCACCCTTAAGGCTCTTTTAGAAGGAGTAAGCAACCACAGTTCCTGATGGAGAGAACTGATGTTTTCAGAAAGCAACAGGAATAGAATACAGGACAGTTACTTAGCTGATATAAAGTGTGTTTTAAGTCAGCAGCAATACTAGACTGAGCTGGACTGTAACTGTTAATTAATGTAAACATGTCCAAAATAAACTTTTCTCTTTGTTTATGGTAACCAGCTTCCTTGCGCTCAGAGCTCAATCACCAACATGCAGCAGCCATTGACCAGCTGAGGCACAACCATCAGCAAGAACTGGTAGCTGCCAAAATGGAGCTTGAAAGAAGCATAGAACTCGGGAGGCGACAGGTAGGAGGCATGGCTGGCAGCTGGCTGTAAAATAGCATGATCAATATTCATTTTTCCCTTTGCTGGAGGCAAGAACTGTTGTGAACAAACAACAAACATGTATCCTTCCAAATCATCTGGCACCAGCAGATAATGTGTTCCTACCAGTTTCCTAACCTTCCTTGCTTGGCTTTTTCTGCCTTCTGCAAACCTCGTTTAAAGCCTAGAAAAGGTTCCCATATCAAGGTAGTTCCAGAACTATGCAGCCTTGGCTTGCCATGGGACGCAAGTGCCCATTCTTGCAAAATTGTACTCATCCTCAGCTGCCAGCAGGAAGGAAAAAGCTGTTTCTCTTTGAAGCCCAAGAGATACAGCAAAAGAAGTGGTTGCTTGTAATCAAATGGTTGCTTCAAACTGAAGAAAAACTGCACAAAAAAACCCCACCAAAAACAAACCCCCAAAGCCAGAATTAACTACCTTTACTTGCAGTAGCAAACTGATTCACTCACTTTTTACCTTTCATTTTTCATTTTATATATGATCAGTTTTTCTGCTAGTAGCTAAAGATTCAAAGTTTAAGCTCTATTGAAAGCCAGGCTCCTGGACATAAGAGGACCAGAAAATTACTTCTTTATTTGCTTATATAATAGGCTTTTCAAGACTGATTTACTGATACTCCAGCACCAAGGAGGAAGAATAGGTTTAGAAATATGTTAACAGAGGAAACGGGGTTTGTTGGACATAGCCTTTACCCGAAAACAGAGACAGTCAAAGATGAGCCTTTTTTTAGCTATTCCTTGCTGGTTTAACAGTGTGAGCGCCAGAGGCAAAAACACAGTGCAGTCTTGCAGGATTTAGGAGGCTATAGTTTCAGTCATGTGTTGTTTAAGCCCAGAGTCGGACATCTAAATGAGATGTCAGAAAAAAAAAAAGTTTAAATTACAAGAACTGGTCTTTGATCCGACCAAATAGTGTGTACTTTTTGCCTCGGTATAATGGTCTGCTAAACATGAGCTTTGGTTGTACTAAGGGCAAAGCAGTTACTGAGGTTTCCTATGTTAGAATGCTCATCAGTTCACAGGATCAGAGTTGAACAAGATGCAGAGTGGTCTGATCAGGATGATTAAATTTGCTACTTTTTGAAATATTTAAATGTGTGGATGTAAATTTTTCCTCTGCTTTTTCTTATAGCTTTAACACAGTCTTTATATAGGGAGATACATAGTTATTTTTAATGGTCTGCTCTTAAAGATACTCTATGAAATTTGTGCACTATGATATATTTGTATTTCCTGGAGGCAGGAAGACACAAAACAGAATTATACGTAAAACTACTTCAGAATATATGCTGATTTTCTCTGTTGAAAATATATGGTCATTAATTATTGTGAAACTGTAAGAAGTGGAATAGATGGAAATAGAAAACTCTGAGAAAGTAGTTTTCATTACGGACATTTCTAAACCAAGGAGACTCATAATCAAAGCCACTGGAATGGGCTCCAGCTGAGTTTCCCAGAAATTACCCTCATTGGAATTTCTTATGCAAAAAAAAAAAGACTTTTCTTGATTTATTGGACACAGGATAAATATAACATAAACTGTATAACACATATTCTGCTGCAAGATATTTTTGGCCCTTGTATATATTTGTAAGATAGGAGACTTCTGAACTAGTTTTTGTTTGTGCAGGGCATACACCTTGAGCAATTTTCTCCCATTGACTGGGGCTGTAAGGGAAAAAAATTTCTCTGGATTGTATGCTGACAAGGCAGAGAAAATTAAATGCCCAGGCCCTGGATCTTAGTGATACCTAGGTTTTTTTCTTGTATATGTGGGCAAAAGGAAAATGTGATGAGCTGCACCAATTTTAACAGGCAATGACAATCATGGGTTTTAACTTTTCTTGCAAGTGGAAATCATTTATTACATAACTTTGATTTCTTCTTTCTTTATACTTGTACACAATAAAAAAGCCCTTTGCTTTAATTATAATTACCTATTGGATGGAAAATTCTGCTCAGCTGTTGTCTTCCAAAAGCAAGTATTGTAGGCATCACTTCTGAGAAACAAGTACATCTAAAATATTTTTTGCTGCTGCTACTTATATCATAGGAAAAAGAATTTTTATGCCGAATATCCGATCTACAAGATGAACTTAGACACCGAGACCATCATATAGCTGAACTAGACAAGGAGATTCTGCATCTTCATGAAAATATAAGTGCATTGACAAAGGAATTAGAGTTTAAAGGGAAAGAAATTCTTAGAATACACAGTGAATCCAACCAACAGATCAGGTATGAGTTTTTCCACTCTAAATTCAAACCTGTATTGTTTCACTTACTGTTTTACTTTTAAAAAATTACCATTTGCAGTTTTAAATTTATCCTCTAAATCAGGTCATGTTACATACCACTTAGTCTTCTTAAATAAAGCTATGCCCTTTGCTAGTAAAGTTAGTGACTATGCTGTGCAGTTAAGTGGCATTTCAGTGACACATTTTGGCATATTTTAGTAGCAGTTCACTTAAATGTTGGTTTTTGGTGGTTTTTTTTTCAAATTCATTATGTTTGTTTATTTTAAAAAGCATTAAAGGAGATGCATTTTCCATGAAATAAGCTAGAAGATTGGAGAACAGTAAGTAGTGGGTTCTGATGAATCAATAATTCCTTCTGTGTTGTCTGATATTATGTAAAAGCCATTAGAAGCATGGCAGAAAATCATAATGAACAAAAAAGTCTGATTTTAGAATAACTCTTTTTTTAACAAAAACTAAATTAAACAGGATGCATGAGCAAGATTTAAGCAAGAAACATGAGAAAGAGCTGGATGTCTTGACAGCAGATCACATCAGAGAGAAACAAAGCATGCTGGCAGATTTTAATAAGACCCAAGAGCTGCTCAAGGAAATTAATACAGCTTTACAAATTTCGTAAGTTTTGTTACATTAAAAAAATGTGTATGTAGCTGCATTTGAGTGAATAGTTTATTCTGGTGTCCGTAAGTTCCTGAAGATACTGCTGAGATGCAGATGTACAAATACCTCAAGAAAGCATGGGGCCTAATCTTGCATTCTTTAGGCAACACAATTCTATAATTTTTAGGGGAATTTAGTAAGGTAAATTGTTAAGAGTTTGAGACCAAAAAATTTCAGATAGGAAATATATTAAATCTGTGTAGTTCCTAGAAAATTGGAGAAAACATGATTTCAAATGGTTTCTTTCTCAAACTTTAATACACCTTTTTTGAGAACACAAAAATTTCTTCAGCAAGTTTATAAACAGTACAGTTTTTTACTGTACTGTTAACTACTACTGAGAAGTGAGATTGTAGCATGAGTGATGCAAACATTTTCAGATTTGGTAGCATAAGGAAAATTAGTGTCTGGATTGAGCATAATAATAACAGAAGACTTAAGAGTTTCTCTTGAGTCAAAATGCCACCAGGGATTAGACCACCTAATGCTGGCAGAAGTGATGTAATAGTGTGTCACCAACCAGTGTTTTCCACATCCTTCATTCTCTGTCTCGGTGATGTTACCCATTTGGTCACAGTTTCTGCCTCAGGTTTCATAGCACATTGAGGCCTTTCTGCCACAAAATTGTCACTGAGGGATTTGTATTTGCAACACAGAAGATTTATGGCAGAGAGAAGAATTGGTTCTAAGTTTTTGATAGAAAGCTTTTCTAAGTATCAGTTACAAATGGACAGGAAGGCCAAAATGGATCTAGCTTTTTCTGGATAATAAGCCCTCAGAAACTGTCTTCAAATAAAATGGTTATAAAATTCTAGTTCTCACTCCCTTGTGATTGTCCACATGCACACTCTTATGCCCTGATAAATATGGTATCTTGCCGTTCAGTAAATTAGGTGTAAGCTACCACTTGTTTGCTGCATTTATCTTGTATGGGAAACAAGCCTATGAGCAGCCACCAGAACTGTTTTGGAACTGTGTACCCTAAATGTTTTTTACATTAAGTTGTTTGCTTCTCAGTGTCCAGGAATTTTCTGAATTTAGCTGGTATTCCACTCCTTGCTCTTGCTCAATTTAGAGCTTTGAGGAAGCAGCCACTGGCCTAAAATCAGCAAGCATCATCCAGGGTGCCCTGAGCTGGCTTTCAGTGTGTTATTTCTCTATATACACTGAAGCAAGAAGCTGTCCGAAGAGGAAATTATGCAGAAAAGCAAACAAATTAAAAAAAAAACCCAAACCAAAACAAATCAACCAGTCAAAACCAAACCAAAAACGAAAAACAAACCCCCCCAAAAAACCCCAAACAAACAAAAAATCTGCAAAAAACCAACACACACCCACCCCACCAACCCAGAGAAGTTTTATGCAGCTGTTTCTCAAGTAACTGTTCCTAGGTTCAGCCTGACCTAGGTGGCCTCATGAATGTTTGTGAAATGGAGACTCTGTCTTGGAATAATTGAGAGTGGGTGTCATTAATTAGGCTCTACAACTAAAGTCCTTACATTACAAATTATCTATTTGAAACAGAAAAAACCCCAGTTCTCTGAAGTATCTGAAAATAAAATGACAGCTGTGTGTAACTATGTACTATACTCTGGGGATCTATATACAGTAGCTTAACCCATCATAAATTGTATACACAAAAATTAAGCCAGCTGAGGCTATTTCTGTTCTGCTGAGTCAAATGCCTTCTCTGCAAGTAAAAACAATCATGTTGTTCTCATTCATATTGTTTTATGTAAATACATTATATAATCTCCTCAGAATATATACAGGTTATTTGAAGGTTATTAAATTATCAGTATAACTTAATATTAACTGCTTTTTCAGCTGCAAATCAAAGTGAAAATCACATAGTTGTTTTTGAAGAGAAAATATATATCTGAAGTGAAAAATTATGTCTACTTCCAGGTGTCTACGCTTTGTTTAATTCTTGTGGAATTAAGCTTGACCCGATTAGATTCAATTTAATTCATAGATTTTTCTCAGCGTTTGATTGGGATTTTTTTTCTTTTTTCACTAAGTTTGTTAAATTTCCTGAATCTGTTCCGATACTTGGTTCACTAATCTACATGAGGGCTGAATATGTGAGACACATATTTTAGTACTTTCTTTTGAAATTATATTCAGCATCATGAGCATGTTATTAGTTTAAAAGAGACAATCATTTGAAGTTGTCATGTCTTTGAAACTTCTTCTTTAAGAAAAAAAGGATATTTATGCAGTTATTTGTACAATTCCTCTCTCAGTTGGCTTATTTCATTTCTCTCCTTTAATGCTTTCCCACCAGGCATTTCAAATTTCCTCTTAGGTTTTTTTTTTCAAATGTTTATCAGTTACTACATTAGATATCCTGATATCCAAGTGTTATTCCTTTTGTTTTGCAGCTCATTCCTTTATTTCATCTCTAATGGTACTAAGCAGCTTTTGTAGAGAGGAGTTAGTTACCTATTAGTCTTCAATGTTCTTGGGTATTTTTTGTTCCAGTATGTTCCACATGAACTGAGGAAGACGCTGCCAGCTTTTTCTGTCTATCCAGTTTCTCCAGTGTCACCAAAATGTATCTTTATTCAGAGTAGTCTTCTATTAAAATAAATTTTGTAACAAGATACTGTCGGTTTTCCTCATCAGGAAAGTGAATTGCCAGCTTTTAAAATTTACATTAATATTAAATATAATGCTATGTAGTCCCTATATTTTATGTAAGAACCAGTTTTAGCTATGTCTTCTGTAATTCTCCTCTTCATATTGTGGTTTTGCATGCTTTATTTTCAGCCTGACTTCCAAGGGGCCTTTTTCAAAAATATAGTAGTGCATGCACAGGAAGGATGTTAAGTGTTTAGAATGTTCCCTAGATTATTAGTTGATGGAGCAAAAGTTATGGTTATAGGGTTTTTTTGTTTATTTTGTTTCTTAACTGTCTAAAGCGGAAGGAGAACATAGAAATTAATTTCCTTCAAGGTGATAAGAAAGTCATCTGTTTTTACTCCCTGAACTCTGTTTTGTACTTATTAAAAATGTGACTATTCGCTCATCATTTAACACTGGATCAGGCTAAAGGGGGTATTCTTCTTTTCTATAAAGTTTAGAAGAAATGGAAGAAAAATACAGAAACAGAGAGTCAAGACCAGAAGACTTGCAACTTATCTCAGAACTGAAAGACCTAATTGCAGAACGGGACCAACTCATAAAGAAATTGATTGTAAGACTTCTATGCTCTCTTGGTGTAATATCTTGACAAATACAAAAGTTAATCTGATTCAAAGTGTTTGAAATGTATTTAAAGAACCAATCCTGCTAGCACATTACTCATATTCTTTAATACGTTATTCCTCTGGTTTCAATGACTCATCATAGTAAAACTAATTAGATACAGAGAGTTTTCCAAAATCAAGCATAATACATTATTACAAGAAGCATTTTGGTATGTCCTTTATCAGATGTCTCCTGCCTCCAATCCTGGGACAAGCCAGCCATGTAAGCCATGTAAGAAATAGTCTCTTCTGTGAGGTTTCTAAGACCAAGATCCTGATCCACTGAGCTTCCCAAATTCAGAGCACAACACCCTGACTTGGATTAGTTTGATTAGATCCCAATTAATAAGCAAGAAGGAATGAGGAAATCAAAATTGATTAAAGATCAGAATTTAACTATACTGAGTCTTTCACAGTACATAATCTGGCTGTCCTTACTCTCAGGACCATAGAACTGCATAAATAGTAATGATTTAGATTATTCCATATAATAATATATAAACATGAAAGACAATTTTTAGAATTACCTGTTTATTTTTAAATGTAAACATACATTTATTTGAGAGCATTTTACAGGCAGATTTGGCCACTAACTGATTAAAAATGCATAAAAAGAAGTTTCTATTTGTTGTTCTTTTTAGGAGGACAAAAAGTTCTATCAGCTGGAACTAGTAAACAGGGAGACTAACTACAACAAAATGTTTAATGCAAGCCCTAATGTTGGTGTAATTAATCCATTGGTGAAGGTATGTTCCATGGACTTCATTGCTAAAGTAAAGAAAAAGAAATCTAAACTTAAGATATAGTAAAAAGAAAAGATACATGTGTATGTGTGTGTGCCTGCATCTGTACATAAATCACTCTTAACAGACATGTTCAAAACAAGGAACATAGTTTTCCATTTGTCTACTTACCTTTTGTGTAGGTTTGTTTCTTTTGTGTTGTTGAGAGATCCACCGATGCTGTTGCCCTGGTTTGCTTGACATAAAACACAGTTCCTTATCACAAAACTGCAAGTTTAAAATGGAAGAGTAACAGAAAGGCAATAGAGAGCAGTGACACCCCTAACTGGTTTTAGTTTTGTAATTTTTCTTGGTTATTATGGAAAGTGCAAAGGCACTCTGCGCTTTTTGAGAAGTGCTCAGGGTGGAAGAGCATTAGAAAGACAGAGGGAGAGAGGACACTAAAAGGAAAGGAATAAGGGTACAAAGGGGAAGGGTAAGCGTGTGAGAAGGGCAGGGAATGAGTCTGAAGGGCGAAAGACAGAGTAAGGTTGGAGAAGTGGAGTGACAAACCAGTATGGACAGTGGAGGCTGCAAGAGACTGAAGTCAGTCTCTTAGCCTTCTGAGTTACTGTCACCACCTACACAAGTGAAAGCACTTCAGTAGCAACCTTTGCCAGTTCTCTCCCTCCTGCTGAAGAGGAGCCAGGGAAGGCTGCTGAACACACAGGCATAGCAGCCTTCCTGTGACTTCAAAAGCCAGCAGCATTCCTTCATGAGGAATGTGAATAGACTGTGGTAGGGTACCTAAATACTATTTCTTTTCACCACTTCAGGGGTGAGTCCTCTGACATTTCCTTCCTCCTTGTGATAACCCATAGGTTATTTCACTTGCATGGAAGGTGAAGAGATTTTTCCCAGCTGTAGAGACAGAAGAAGTCGAGAAGGTTCTGGAACAGAGGCTAAAACCCAAGGGGCACAGCCTGAGCAGCTCAGATGCTCAAGAGCTTCAGTGATCAAGGTTCAGGTTCATGTTATTTAAAAGGAGGTCTGGCTCCATTGTTTGAGATCAGGCTGTGTTATTTAGCCAGCTTTACTGCAGTTCACATCAGATCAGCATATTTCACACTTCTGCACAAACTGCTGCAAAATGTCAGTATTCTCCTATGATTTTTACAAGCACAGCAGCTCTCACAAGCTTATCTGGATGCCTAATTTTTATGCTAACTGCATAAAAGAAATTAGTTTGGGCCCATTAGAGACAATACCAGGACTTCCAGATACAATTTCAATGGTTGTTTGAAAATACTGGAAGTCTGTCTGAACCATCCATTTATAAAGATGTGAAATGTAACCATCTAGCAAATAACCTTGTGTTTTGTGTGAAATCTGAAGTGTTTGGGAAAAGTACTTCAGCATCAGATTTCCATAGTGATAATTCATATATTTTTATAATATGCTTCTATCACTTGAAATGTTTAGACTTTGAAAGTGTCTCGTATGCCAGAACATTCTGATCTTTCATTTCATGAGTTGTGGACTATGTCACTTTATTTTGTCAAAGCACATACTGTGTTATTGGAGAATGAATTACAAAGAAACTGAAAATCTCATTCTCTTTTTCTTTTTTTGTAAAAAAAAAAGGACGGAAGTTATGAGTTACTACAGGCTTTGCATACTAATGCAAAATTACAGCCATTGCAGTATATGTTGGAGCTTCTCTAATTTCTGCAATGGATCTGTTTAGTATAGTATCACATTATTACATCTAAAGTTTCTTAATACTTTGCATGAATTTCATGGAAACAATACACAGTTTTCTCTCTCCAGATTTGACTGCTTCAGAAGCACAGATTGTTTTATAGAGAATATTATATAAATAGTAGTATTTTTCTAAGCACTTATGTGGATACCATACATTTTCCAGAAACGAGCCACCTATGGAGCACACAGATTTAACTACTGTTTGTTTAACATGCTGTTTTCATTACAGCGTATATTGACTTGAAGGTGTATTTTACATACAGTTGGTTACTTTTACCAAACTATTTCTTATTTCTTGCTTCTTCAGCTACTACAGCAGACATATATGGGACAATCCTTGTTTAATCCTATGTAGCTGATGATTGTTCACTGTGATGCTTAAAACCCGCTTTTTTCTGTTACAGCTTTCTGTTAAATTGTTGGGGTATTTTAATTCTGTATTGACAAACACACCCACGAGTATGTGTCTGCAATTAGTATCATTTGCATCTGCCAACTTTGGAGAGCTCAGGCACTGAAATCAAAGCTAGAAAAGAGCCTAAGAGAAGAAAGTGCAGACAAACAATAGGGCTCTGTCTGTCTCCACCTGAACACGTGCCCACCCTCAAATAGAGCAGCTCTCCTGTTTCAGATGGAATTCTGCTGGAAAATATTATATACAAACAACATGGTTCCACTTGTCTTTCACTTTATTTAGTTCAAATTTATGTAGTTTATAAGCCCTTAAGGGGGTTTTTCTCCTAGCTGCTTTTTAGGGTTGCATATAAGTAAGTGAAAGAAATTATTTATTATATTCAAGTTATACATAATTCATTGTATTTCTGAGCAAGGGATTTTGTTATTGCTCTGGGTATGTAAAAAATTCCTTCTTTTGGAAATAAGGCACTTTTACTTTTAGTATTTTATTGTGGACATGAAAAATGTGATAGAAGTCAGAAAATACACCCCATGTCCTGCCAGACAACCATTAAAAAAAAAAGTGATAGAATTATTTGAAACATCCTTCTGCATTAAAATATCTATAAAAACAGAGAGGATGAATACTGACTCCCTTGTATGATGTGTTCTGGAATGTAAAATAATGATATAAAAATAGATTTCCTCAATATTTTGAGTCCATTGAAATACTATCTAGAGAAGTAGAGGGAGTATTATAAAAAGAAACATGTTCAGTTGTGCCATCTGGTGTCTAGAAGTGGCAGCATCAAAGCCAGGCCTTTTTTTTGCGCAATAAACTGGACTCCTGTACAGTAATATTTTTGTCTTTAGCTGTATTGCTATAATGCTTTGCTGACTGTGAGGGTATAATTGCTGTGAAAGAAGTGTAGGTGCTTTTCTGGGTTTCATGGTCCAGTTACCAAAATGTGCCTTGGTGATGGGGTGAAATGTGTTGGAGAGACCCACTTTTTTTATCATTAAAATTTGCTGTAATTGCATTTGATAGCAGAGCTGTTTCACAGATATGAAGAAAAGATTGAAGTAAACATGAAAGGTTTAACAGACTGAAAGGAAATTTTCCACAAGATTGGCAATCTCCAATGTTTAAACAGAACCAATGTTTCAATATAACCAAAATGTTATATTGAAAGATCATATACTCATGTGATACACTCATTGATTATTACACTAAGTCATAATAACTTAATCATCTTGATTAGAAATCCAATTTTTCTGTGAAAATTTGTGGTGTTCAGGTCAAAACGAACAGAAAACAACAATTGGAAAAAGAGCCCAATCCATCCCAATTCCTCTCCTTCAAAAAAACCTCCAAACCAGCCATCAATAAAACTCCTAAATTAGCCAATGTCCTCGTCTGTCCTGGTGCAAGAAGCCTTCCTTACGTTTGTTATTTTTAATGCAGCAAAAGAAGAAGAACGATAAATCAACAAACAGGTTTGTGAGTGTCCCCAATCTAAGTGCTCTGGAATCTAGCGGAGTGGTGGGCAATGGACATCCAAACCGCCTGGACCCCATTCCTAACTCACCCATCCACGATATTGAGTTCAACAGCAGCAAACCACTACCACAGCCAATGCCACCCAAAGAGCCCAAGACGTTTTTGAGGTGAGCACTGCCTCACCAATCTTTTTTTTTTTCTTTTTTTCTTTTTTTTTGCTTAACTTAGGAAAATTTTGCATTCTTATTGAGCTGAATCCCACTTGCTTTATCAGCCTTTCAGAGATATAAGTACTCTTACGACATTTTTAATTTTTACATTATAATTATAACCTCTTTATAGTATTCCTTTTTTATTGTAGACCATGTTGAAATGTGAAGTATTCTCTCACTTTTTCCTAAGCCTTGAACTTTGAAAACCTTTATAAATACCTTAACAGAATTCATGTGCTTCCAATTGTTTACATATATGAACAATTGTTTTAGATGTTTGTGTTACTTACTGATTTTCATTTAGGAATTGATACTAGCACGGAGGTTTTTTTATTTAGTATTATGTGATAAAGATTTTTATATAAGAAAATTATTTTCCGTGCTAGGTGAATGTTTTGTGTTTCCTCTCTCCTCACCTGTATGGAATTGTTTCATAGGAGTAACCTTACTACAGCAACAGGAAATGTGCACGCTTGGGTGCTTAATGCTGAGCTTCCAGTAATCAAAGCCAGCATTAAAGTCTCAAGTAATTCTCTCATAAAATAATATACTGAATTGAATAACTTAAAAATGACATTTTAGAGACAGGATTTTAATCTTCTAGCTTGATATGCCCACATACCAAATGCACTGAAGTGCTGTACTTTGTATCTAGTAGGTGCTGATCTCTTACCTCTAAGCTGCCAGCTTAAAGCAACATATAATTACTGGTCTACCGCTGGTTGGTTGCTCTCTCCTTTGGTTTAGTGCAAAAGATCACACATCTAGCAACTGTTAATTATAAAGGGAAACAAATAATAGAATCTAAAACAGATAAGGAAAAACAATATTTTTCCAGAAAACCTTTATTAAAAAAAAAAGAAGGACTGTTGCTATTTTTTTTTCCTGTGCATGTTACGTGCATGAGTATGCTCAGTTATCTATAAACATGCATGTGCATGACCCCATGGACTGTGATGCTGGAGTTTTCACTCCAAATTGTTTTGTGCTCTGTATTATCCTGAAGTAGAGATTATTTTATTACCAATTTTTATTGATAAAGGAACTTGTGTAATTAAATTTGTCTTTCCTGCTCATTTTGTGAGAATATTAAGTGTTCAAAGAGGAGCTAAATGCTGTTTGCAGCGTAGCAGTTTGTTTTTTCCAGTATTTTGGCATATTTTAAGTGTGTGCATGAACAATTGCAAGTGATAGTTGTGATGGGTGTTAAGTATTACAACAGGGTGTATTTCTGTTCAGTTGCCAGGCAGTCTTTGTGAGCACATGTCTACAAATATGATGTTCGCATCATATTTTTCAAAATTACCTTTACCACAGGAAAAGGATGCTAAAAGAGGACCTTCTACAGTCATGCTTTTCCAAGAAAACTCTTTTTATTCTTCCTGAAAACTACAGCTATTTATGAGATTTAAAATTATATTTTCCAAAATATTATTTGCCCACCCTGTAATGTGGTTTCTGAAATGACTTGTCCGTGCTGCTGATGCTCTCCAATGGAGTGGATGATCAGATTCTATAGGGAGACATTAAATCATGTCCTAAGGCACACTGATAATTAATCCATGGAAAAACAGACTGTGTTCCTTACTGAATATTCTCTGTGGTTTTTTTTTTTCTTCTCCTAACAGTTGTACTTTTCATGTAGTTGTAGGATAATTGTTCTTTTTCTTTCTGTGAATTTAGCCCTCCTCAGACTGATGCCTCACCAGTGGCTTCACCGGACNCAGATTCTATAGGGAGACATTAAATCATGTCCTAAGGCACACTGATAATTAATCCATGGAAAAACAGACTGTGTTCCTTACTGAATATTCTCTGTGATTTTTTTTTTTTCTTCTCGTAACAGTTGTACTTTTCATGTAGTTGTAGGATAATTGTTCTTTTTCTTTCTGTGAATTTAGCCCTCCTCAGACTGATGCCTCACCAGTGGCTTCACCGGACCCGCAGCGCCAGGAGTGGTTTGCCCGATACTTCACGTTCTGAGAGATGATTTGTTTTTGTGGCACAGCGTGACGTGGACTGTTTATAAGAGCATGACCTTAAGTAAACCCTCATGTGAACAAGCTTTCCTGTAATTTGTCAAACACTGTGAATGAGAAAGTATTTGTCTTTCTGATTTGAAACTGCACTGTATTTCATGTTATATTTGTTGGAATCACCTGACATGGTACTATACAATATGTGTAATTATGACTATTATTTTTATTTAAAATGGAAGACTCTTTAAACTTTGTAATTACTACATAATAAATTTTGGTAGAACAACCATAATGCTTTCCCCCTTTTTCCTGTAAATGTGTTTTCTTTGATTTCAGGTAAGGCTTTTCCCCCCCAAATAACATAATTGCATGGTTACTATAAATACAACTTGAATTGTAAAAGGAAAAATATGTATCTCTCACTCTCTCCAATTTGGGCAGGATATGTTTAATGCATCCCAATTCTGTTACTTTGTAGCAGTTTAAAAACATTCTCTGGCTAGCATTTAAAACGAAGAATGCTAAATAAAACTAGTGTAGCTGCTGGCCTTCAGAGCAGATTGATTCTGATAGAAGATGAAAAAGCCACAAACAGGAGCTGTTTGTTGGGGAGGGGGGTTGACTCCTCACCTATTGCTTATGAGACGTCACCATCTAGTTACAGTCAAACATTTTATCATTGAATTTAAGCAGAAACTGTTCCCACAGGTTCTATATTTCTTTTATGAATATTTACAAAAACAAATGCTTGAAATATTTAGAAAACTGTTCTAGGTATCTCTGTATAAATCAAGAATCTACATTTTGAGCATATAGTCTTGCTTTGGATAAAATTCATGTCTGAAATGAAAAAAAACAGACGCCACAAACAAACAAAAACCAACTACACAACTTTTTCCCATTAAGACATACTACAGATACAGATCTTTCATTAAAACTTAGTTACCTTCCCTTGTCTGTATTAAATTTTTTTCTTCTTAAACTGATATATGAAACTGTTTTTCGGCTAGTGAGCATGATTCCCCAATCTATACCTTTTATGATGTCAGTGTTGCTCAAGAAATTTGTTGCAGCATAGAGAAAATCAGAGCTTATTGTCTTTTTTATATTTTTTCATTCAAAGATTACCACAAATTAACTCACACTGGTAGTCTCAGGGAGAATATTGTCTTTGTTTTATGAATGTATTTTTAAGCTGAATCTCTTATCTTTTAAAAGCAGGAAAAAATATGTTTGAGTTATTTGAATAAGGTTCTAGTTAGTGTATACAAAGGTTTTGAACTTTAATATTTCATCTAAAGCCCTAACTGCATCCTTTTTTGGCTATATGCACAAAGGTAAATACCCAGATGAAGATACTTGCTAATTACAATGAGTTTTATATGTACTATATGTATAAATGAAAAATTTGTATGTTTTCTTATAAACAATATAAAAATCTTCTAAATGCACATTTAAAAACTTCTATCATATAATTCACCTTGAAAACACCACTGAAAGCTGTATTCTGGTGATGCTGCCATGGATTAAAAATGTATACATCAGACTTTCTGTAGCTGGTGGACTCAACTGTAGGTACATGCAACTTTTTAATTTTAGAAGAAAGCCATATTGGGCAAAATGTCAGATTTCTTGGCTGTTACCCAAAATAAAATTCACTAGTTCATTTTGTTATAATGTTCTGAAGTGAGTGTTGCGTATTTTTTCTTGCATGCTTTGCAAGGGGTCAGCTGCCTTCTACCGTCCTCAACTTTATTTGTGCCCTTTTACATATGGAATGAATAACTGAAGGAATACGAAGACAATGATCCCTACATTTACCTATTCAATGAAAGGTGTGCCCATTGGTTTTTTACTAGTAGGCATCTGAATGTTAAGAAGCACTCAGTTACCATGTCTGCCACAGTCAGCAGCTGTACCACTGCCTTATCAGTCTCTTCAAACCAAAAACCAGCAAAAAAAAAAAAAAAAAGTCCCCAAACCAACCAAAAATAAAATGCCCAAAAAACAAGCAGAGGAAACTAGGAAAAATTTGATTTTCTACCAAATGGCATTGAGAACTCTCTAAAATGTATTCGTAAAAGAAGTTAGTATCTGGTTTTTGGGATTAAGGAACTTGCTTGATGACAGTGCCATTGTGTTCCTGATCTTTGCAGTATCTGGTATTCTGGAAAAGCTGAAAGTGCACGGATTCATGAGTTCATAGGCAGCCTCAGCCTCGGCTGCCAAGAGACACACTTTAGGCTATAGTCTGCAGCCCATAAATTTTACAGCCACATGAACATCCAACCATATTCATGCTGCCTGGTCTAAATCTTTCCCTAAGCTGTGGGATCCATGAGCCCTTCTCAGCCCTTGTGCAGCCTTGCTGGCAGTGTCCCAGTTGCACACTGTACCGCCACCTGACCACAGTATTAATGGGCAGTTCTGGTACTCTCCTGGAACAAACCCACTTTGAGGGCACACATTGAACTCTGTAAAACTGAAAAACCAAGCAGTTTTAAGTCTTTGTCTTCATTACTACTACACAGGACTATCAGGAGGGACCTGAAAGCAAAAAAACAAAACAAAACAAAACGAAAACAAAAACAAACAAAACCAAAAACTAGTTTATGTAAGAAAGCCGTTATTCCAAGTGGAAAGCTGAGACAAACCAGGCAAGTGGTCTGAGCCCAGGACAAGCGAGCTTTTCAGGCTGGTAACTGCCTGCACTGTCTCCATCCACTCGTTTGAAACAATTACTTTTTCCTGTCCTATTTTGCACCATGATTTCAAAAGAAGTTACCTAATGGATTTTCCAAAGGGCATAATACGTTTTTTGATAACTTCTTGTTGAGTAAACATTTCTTCATTACTCAGCTAAGCACATAACAGTTACCAGTTACTATTAGATAATAAGTTGACAAATAACTTGAGTTTTTTCTTGTAGGAACCCCTACCTGATCATAGCCTTTACATACCAACATCTGCTATGTGCTCTGTAGCTGAAAAATCAGCTGCTCCAGTTGCCGGCAGCTGCACTGTTTTTCATACTTGTGCATTGGTTGTTTAGGCTACAAACGTAGTCTGAGGAAGCACACATGGACACCTCCAGCAATTCACAGGGATGACAGCTCTGCCATACCAGAAACCAGGTAACTGTGCTAACAAATGTGTAGCAATAACTTTGTCTCATCATCAGAAAATAGCAGCCCGGTTTTGTACCTTCCAAGACGGCACTATAAACTGATTAAAGTTGACACTGAAAGCATATGCCAGAGAAAGGGCTTGAATTTTCACAGGGATCAATTTATATTTTAAGTGCAGATCTCAGCAGTGCCTTTGCAGCTGTATCTATTAAATCAGTTACTACAGGACCATTTTATAAAACAAAATGTATTTTTCTTCTAGAGACATATCTAGGGGTTAAAACACTTCCTCTTTACAATCCCCATGAAGCAGTCTTTTGCTGGAAACACTATTTCCTTCAGGTGGGGATTTAGGCAACATCTACAAGTACCCTGAAGAAGCTTGTGTTTGCAAACCATGCAGGAGAGGTAACTGAAGTTCCATCCACTGATTCACCAGACAGGAGTCCTTGCAGAAATCCTCTTCCAATAGCACGTGGAGTAGCAATTCCGAGAAATCTGATTTGTGATTTATAGCACCTGTGAAGTTCCACTCAGACTTTTCCCCCAAATATTCCAAGACCGTTCCCTTCTTTGCTGGCCAAACATTCTTCAGATGAACTCATGGATAGTAAGATAATATAGTCAAGAGGTGAAGTAACCACTGCAGCTTTCTTATTCATTAAGATCACATTTAAATAGGACTGGAAGGAGAAAACCCCAGCATGCTAGACATTCAAATTAATTATCTTAGTTTTATTAAGGCACTAAGGCAGTTACTTTACATATTGAAGCCATACATCATAACTTGATAATAAGGCATCTAAAGGATATTTTTTTTGTTTGAAAAGTGTTAATTTTCCCCTCCATCAACTGTAAAATTTTGTATTAAAATACAAACAGTGTACATTTCTTTTGATATGTTTTTATCATAGAACTATCGTTGTTACTGCAGTACACTTTTTGGTTAAGATCTTACATGGGCAGAGATTTTTGTTTCAATTGCCTATCAATAATTCATCATTAATACAAGCCAACAGTGGGAGGTCCTGGGAGTGAGAAGCTCAATGGAGAAAAGTTTAAAGATCGCTCAATATTTTGAAGTTCTGGGGACATGAAGCTATGCTCTTGTGATATTGCAAGACTTGAATGGATGTATGAAAAAGATATTCAAATACCTTTTCAGAGGTACCAAGAAAATACACAAGTAAATCAGAAGACAGTCTTCTTATACTGAATTCAGCGAGGGCAGAATTCAAACATGCAAGCACAGCACTTGTTACGAGTAAGCACACATGCTGCAAAGTGACTGGAGGAAACAGGCCAACTGCTCGAGAACCTCCTTATGCCTCTGTTGAAGACTGAAATACAGAGTTTATAACTTACACATTTTCACTAAGGACTTTCGCCTATTATAGCAAAAACTTTATTACAAAGGCTGCAGAGAAGATTACCACACCCTGAATGGGGCTCTGGCTGAGGCTCTGGGCTGATCGCTTGTGAAGGTAAGATGAAGTAACCACTCACAGCTGGGGAAAAAGAATGCATTCACAGAACACACGCTTAACATCTTCGGGATGGACACCGCAGCCCCAGGGCTATCAGCTGCCAGGCTTGCACAGACCCTTGCACCAAAGGGTGGGGGGAAAAAGGCTTTGGGTGTGTGTTGGAAAAGCCTCTGCTGAGAGGCGCAGTGACCGCCCATCCTCCGCTGTGCAGACCAGCTCAGCTGAGGGGCCCCTTCATGCAGGGAAAAAGCTTATCTACAGCACAGGGGGTGTCATGGATCATCAAAGACCACCCCCCAAAGGGGTCCCCAGACCCTGCTCCGAAACACTGCAGCATGATGCAACAGATCCACAGTGTTGCAAGGGACAGTGTCAAACCTTAGCGGAGGCACCTGGGCATTCCCACCTGGCCCAAACGTGTATTAATCCACTGGATTCTATATTTTCCGGCGTGGCGGCAGTGACGGGGGACCCTCACCACCAAGAAGACCGGATGGAGGGGAGCAACGAGACGTCGTTGGGACCCTCGGAAGGGTGATATGCTTCCACCTAACCCCTGTCACCTCTCCCTGTCCCCCCACCCCCCATGGACACTTCTTTCTCTATTTTTTTGCCTTTCATCTTTCTTTCTCTTTGCCTCTTTTACTATTTAATAAAATGTATCATTTTTTTCGCACCAACATTTAATCTCATTTGGTTTTAATCATGTTTTTGGGTATATTTTGGACCTTCAAAGTTCTTTCCGTTTTATACACAGAGACTTAGTTTTCTCTGCTCTTTCGGTTTAAACTGGATCGAAACAGCCTGGAACATGATTTTGATACAGAATTAGCTAAACCCCAAAATATTTCAAATAGTTGCAGAGCATGTCACTGGGTTGTCATACGCAGGGAAAAAATACAAATAAGAAACTAATCAAAATACCATACTGTAAATTCCGGGCAAAAGCGAAAGTTTTAGAGCCTGCAGCAAACCCTACTTTTTGGTGACATTAAGAATAAAATCCCCTAACTCCTCAGACTCTGCTATGCCCTCATGAAGGAGGGGGAAGTGGCTAGTTTGTCGTGCAGCTCCCTCTAAAGAAGACAAATTTAGACTTCTAGGTGTAACCCACCGGGGTGGAGAGGGAACCTGCAGGAAGCAGCTTCAGCTGCCTGGGGGCTACCCCTGCCCGCAGCCCCCTTTCCCCCGCCTCGCTATCCTCCCGCGCTGTACAGGAGCGGCGTCTGTACAGGAGAACCCGAAGGTGGATCTTTTGTTCCCGAGGGGCCGAGCAGCTGGAGGGTCCCCCGTGCCCACGGAGCGCCCTCGTGCCGGGCTCGCCTGCTCCCGGGAGGGCCGGTTCTCCCGCGGGAAACGCCCCGGCATCCCGCCCGACCCCGGCCGCTCTCCGCCGCCCCGCCCCGCTCAGGGCGCACCGTGGAGCGGCGCGGAGGGGCGGGGACGGAGCCGCTCCTCCCGCCGGGTGAGGGAGCTGCGAGCGCTGCCTCGGCGCGGCGGGAACCGGCGGGAGCGGAGCGGCCCCGCTGCAGGTACCGAGCGGGAGCGG